>OZ004651.1:2500-602500 GCA_963924495.1 Nemapogon koenigi
CCTAACCTAACCTAACCTAACCTAACCTAACCTAACCTAACCTAACCTAACCTAACCTAACCTAACCTAACCTAACCTAACCTAACCTAACCTAACCTAACCTAACCTAACCTAACCTAACCTAACCTAACCTAACCTAACCTAACCTAACCTAACCTAACCTAACCTAACCTAACCTAACCTAACCTAACCTAACCTAACCTAACCTAACCTAACCTAACCTAACCTAACCTAACCTAACCTAACCTAACCTAACCTAACCTAACCTAACCTAACCTAACCTAACCTAACCTAACCTAACCTAACCTAACCTAACCTAACCTAACCTAACCTAACCTAACCTAACCTAACCTAACCTAACCTAACCTAACCTAACCTAACCTAACCTAACCTAACCTAACCTAACCTAACCTAACCTAACCTAACCTAACCTAACCTAACCTAACCTAACCTAACCTAACCTAACCTAACCTAACCTAACCTAACCTAACCTAACCTAACCTAACCTAACCTAACCTAACCTAACCTAACCTAACCTAACCTAACCTAACCTAACCTAACCTAACCTAACCTAACCTAACCTAACCTAACCTAACCTAACCTAACCTAACCTAACCTAACCTAACCTAACCTAACCTAACCTAACCTAACCTAACCTAACCTAACCTAACCTAACCTAACCTAACCTAACCTAACCTAACCTAACCTAACCTAACCTAACCTAACCTAACCTAACCTAACCTAACCTAACCTAACCTAACCTAACCTAACCTAACCTAACCAGTTCGAACGGTACCGTCGTCCCGTACGCAGCGAAAAAACTACGCTCCCGCGAATAAAATTCCTAAAAATAGTTAAAAGTTATCTAAATAGGTCGTGAGTGGTATCTAAGTGAAGGAAATAACATCACCTAAGTGAGTTTGCCAGGGATAGTTGGAGAACTTGAAGGGGTAAGTGGAAATTGCGATTTTTCCGGGAAGAATCAAAACTCCTTTAACATTCGTTCCCCGAGAAGTCGGGATTTCTATCGGTGACCCCAACATTTTCAATTGCTATCTTTTGCGCTCTTACCCACTGAGTACCCTTACAAAAAATTAGAATTTTCCACCACCAACTAGACTTTTTTTGGGAATTTTATTTGTTCGCGGTAGGGACGAACCGCTCGAACTCTACAAACTTACGGATACAAAACATCAAATCGCTATTATATACCTTGTTACACAATATTCATTATGTCTGAATCTGGCAGCTCGAATCAGACCCCAGCTACAACCGAACTCCTACTCAAGGAGTTACGGGAAAAAGCAAAAAATTTAACTGAACAAACTGAAAAATTAATGGAACATAAGTCTTCCTGTAATATGAAAACTGAAACGAGACGCTCTATTATCCATTGCATAAACACCTTGACTGAATACGCTCATAGACTAGGCACCTCCAGGGATAAATATATCAACTTCCTGGATCTTTCGAGGGCCTCCGAAAAGATGGCCATGGAAAGACTCAGGAAGAATGAACTTGAAATGGAGCTACTGAAGTCGGACTTGGACCTTAACAACAAGGCCATGTCTGACTTTACCGAGGAAATAAAGATCGCAGACACCTTTAACTCTAGGATGGATAGGATGCAGGAGGAGCTCACCGTGCTTATAAACAGGGTGAGCGACTCCTCCAAGAGCGCCGGCGGACACGGATTGGGCGAGGACACCATCAGGACCCACCCAACCATCGGGACCCATACACCCAAGCCCAAGCCCTCATATGCTGAGGCCCTGTCCAAAACGCCGCGCTATACCGTAATCATAGAATCCACGGACCCCCAGCTGACGAGCGATGACGTTATCACAAAACTCAAAAAAGAGATTGACGTCGTCGCTCTAGGGGTCGGTGTCACAAGCCTCAAAAAGCTGAGGAAACAAAAGGTGGCACTGTCCTGCGGCTCGGAGGCCGAAAGGCAAACGATTAAAAAACAAATAAAACAGGTAAGTAATCAGCTTACGGTCTTCCAGCCTAGGGACCGTAAGCCACTACTGAAGTTCATAGGGGTGGCTGACGACCTTGACGATGGCAAGTTCGTCGAGGCCATCAAAAATCAAAATAAAACATTGTTGGGAAGCCTCAGTGAGGAACAAATCAAAGTGAAAGTACTCAGGAAAATCAACACCAGACAAGGGGATAAAAACATCATAGTCGAGGCTCATCCAAGACTATGGTGTTTGGTCAAGAACCAAAAGCTGCGGATCGGCTACCAACTGGTCCGTGTGGTTGACCAATCCCCTCTCATCCAATGTTATAACTGTCAGGAGTTTGGCCATGGAACTAAATTATGTAAAATGACCAACCCTTCGTGCGGTCACTGTGCTTTACAGCACAAAACCAGGGACTGCCCTAACAAATCGGGACAACCCCTTTGTACAAACTGTACTCATAAGGGGCATGCCGACAGAGCTCATCCGTCGTACAGCTTCTCCTGCCCGGAGTGGCAGAAGTACGATAGATTAGCAAGAGTCGGCATCCAGTACTCATGTTAGACCACTCCCTCCACAGTACATTCACCACACTACAAATCTACCAAAACTTTTCCATTTCAATTTAGGAACCTAAAACAATTATTATATTTGTAATCTACTCGTCGAGCCCTTTCATTTGAGCCCCCACACCACCTACTTACATACGGACAATAAATATATGACAACCTCTCTTAAAAATCACTGCCTACATTTAGTGCATGACACCTTGATTGTATAACTACATAGTCTCCAAAAACATTAAAATTATACAAATTATAAAGTATAAACTCCCCCAAATTGCAACATTGCATAAAACGACGAAACGCACAAGTGACCGCACGAATACATAGTTTGGTTCAGTACTAATTAAAAATATTGGCTTTATAACATAAAATATTGTTATTTATCTTATTGTCTATCTTATTATTCTGTATATATCTAAACTGTGTATTAGACCATTAAAATGTTAATTGTATATTCACAGAAATCAATAATAATTCACTCATAATTTAATAATTGTATCGTCAAGTGCAGCGGAACCCCAATTTGCGAGCGCCGATGGAATGCGGCCGCTCGCCGCGTGACGTCAACGTGTGCCTCGCGACACTTTCATGGATATTTAAAGACATACTAGTTGTATACCTGGTTTTACCTGTTAGAAATAAATAAATTATGTATTGCAGTGTGGACGGCTGGGACCAGAATTCATAATGACACCAAACATCGCACTGTATGATGTGGGTTTTTCATAAAACCCCAACCCATGCAGGACGAATCACTCCTTAACAAAATGAAAGGTCAGATTAGACACTAAAACGTGGACCGGGGTTGCTGGACTTATCAGGAAAATTCAGGAAACCTAGACCATGGGAGCGCGTCGGCGGCCGACGGTATAGTGGTTCAGCTAAACACGGCCATGTACCAATGGGCTATCTATGTACATTTTTCGACAAGCACCTTAAGATCACCCGGTTTCCGTATCTGTACGTCGAAGGGTAACCTGTCGGGTCCAAAAGTTGTCTGAAAACAGAATATAAAAGCTGTAAGGTGTGTAAATACTATATAATTTAAGTAAGATGGTTTCTGGTCCCGGAAAAACACACAGTAACATAGTTGTATTATAGTTGTATTATAGTTGTATATCATCTTGGTAAAGAGGCTTAAAAGCTTCTATATTTGGAGTTAGATCTGTAGTTATGGCTTAGAGTTAGATTTGTAGCTTTAGTTATTTAACAATATTTGAAGCTTCTAGTAACGATTAGAGTTATTTGGAGTTGATATATATAATTTTACTGTTGTATAAATATAGATTTAGTTAGACCTAACGGTGCATACACCTACTCTCAAATGGTTTAATGTTTATTTTAAAGAGGTTTCAAACCTCTAAAAAACGTTTGATTAGAGCTATTTAGTTTTAAAAATTTGTAGGTATAGTTAGTTAAACATGGTCGTATAGTTTATATTGTAACTTAATTTATGTTAAGGGTCAAAATCTTCAAGTTCTTTTGAAATTCTTAGTGTTAAAAGTATATTGGAATGTATTAATAAGTCTTTGACTTCTTATAATCTTACATGTTTAGTTAGAGCTATTTAGAGTAAAAATTTGTAGGTATAGTAAGTTAAATATGGTCTTATAGTTTAAATAGTAATTATAAAAAATGTTTTAAAACTTTAGAAAGGTTTTTAAAAGGTTTAGTTTTTAAAATTCATAAGTATAGTTAGATGAATATGTTTGTATAGTTTATATTAAAACCTAATTTAGGTTAAGGGTCTAAACTTTAAGTTCTTTTGAAATTCTTAGTGTTAAAAGTATACTGGAATGTAGTACTAAGTTTGGTAATGGCGCGCCATCTGTTGATGAGGTTGTGAACTAAAATTTAGTTCCTAGGACGGCCAACAGATGGCGCCCCAGTACTTTATAAATACTTTAGTGAATTTAATAGCTAAGTAAGATAGAATGTTATATAAGGTTTAAAATAGTAATAAATAAATAAATAAACGGTTTAAATTGCTAAATAATAAATATTAGCAAGTAAGAACGAGAGTGCCTTAAAGGTGGCACAAAAAAAAAAAAAAAAAAAAAAAAAAAACCTAACCTAACCTAACCTAACCTAACCTAACCTAACCTAACCTAACCTAACCTAACCTAACCTAACCTAACCTAACCTAACCTAACCTAACCTAACCACATTGATTATTTATTATTACAAATGACTAAAATATTATTATGGCCCATTTAATGACAGACCAAGATTACTAATTATCTTTGGACATTGTTTAAATAAAAATTAATGACATTAAATTATTAAATAAAATTATATTATTTTTATTATTGAGATATTTGACACTATTAAATTATTTTAAATATATTAGGTTATTATTATTAATAGATTTGAATTATGATTAAAATTGACATTTAATTTAATTACTATTGATTCTGGACAAGTTTGATTGTTAAATTATTGTTATTATTAAATTGAAATTATTAAATTGTTATTAAATTGTTGAGATTCTAACTGTATACAAAAACTCTATAATTATGTTGTTAATTAGGTGCTTATAATGTGAAATGTCGAAAATGTGGGTTGGAAGATGGAATTATTGGAATTGTGTTAAGCCAAATTGTTAAAGTAATGTCTGCGAATGCTTTTGAATTAAATAAATTAACTCGTCACTGAAAATTTATTTTGGGGACGAATGCCTGAGGACTAAGTATAATTGAATGTGAATGCCTGCGCAGAAAAGTGCAGAAAGATCTGAGGGATGCGCTTTGGCCTTAGATGTGGCACAGGGACGTATGAAAGAAAAAAAAAAAAAAAAAAAAAACCTAACCTAACCTAACCTAACCTAACCTAACCTAACCTAACCTAACCTGAAGACGTGGCCAAATATATGAATATAAAATTTTTGCTATAAGTTAGGTTAAATAAATTGAGCTGAATTGGAAATATGACATTACTATGAAATTGATTTATTTATTGATGACATTATTATAACACTAACCTAACCTGTGTTTTAAGCGTAACTGTAACATACGTAGTTTCGTGGATACGCGTAACTAGTTTCGAAACTGCGTATTTTTGTAAGTAGTTATTTCTGTATAGAAGCTGTATTTTCTACAACAAGTAATAGGGTATTATGAATACAAAAATATTGAAATATTACCTAATACAAACCCAGTATTTAATAATTGTAAAGAGACGATGATGGATTGAATAAAATTAACGTCTTTACTAATTACTGTCTTTAATTTCCACTTTGGACACAATTAAACAATTAAACAGAATTAAAATATTACACAGTTAAAACAAAGCGACCATTTCATTTGCTGGCCAACGCACCTCTCTTTCTGCCACCTGGCGGGCAAAAGACGTAACTACTAATCAATTGACTGTCTTCTTACATAATTATAATACAAATCAGTTCAAAATATAATCTCATACAATATTTATTAACAATTCCATGGAGATTGTTGGTGAAAAATATTGGTACGATCGCAGGCGCGCGCGACAGAGTAGCTACGCTCGCTCGCACGGAATTGACCACCTGAAACGTTTTTGTTCATCGCTTACCTACCTTCTGCATCCTTTCACAAAATTTAAGTATTGTTCTCATTTTAGTACTTATTAACTCATGAATTTGAATTAGTACTTCAGTTTCAAACTAAATTAATTTCATTTTGCTTGCCTACACAATTACAATTATTGAAACCATATTATAGGCATTCTACTTTGTAAATTAACTTAAAAACAATATCCTACAATGGACTTAAAGGTACTAAAGAAAACTAGGTCTTCTTATAAGACTAAATTGACCCTATTCAATAATTACCTTCTTGGAATCACTAATGTCTTGTCAAAAACTTAGCACCTTACAATTGCATGAATTGAACACTCGCCTGTCCCGAATGCAGGACATGTACAATGAATAATATGATAGCACACAGACTGACATAGAACAATTAATTGAAATTCCAGGTGATGAGTTTGTGGATCGGGAACAATTCGAATCAAGGTACTTCGGGATTGTTGCGGCCGCGCAGGACACAGTAGGCAGGAACAGTGCAACGGCAACGGGAACTACCTCTGCGGCACACGAGGACTCCAGCTCGGTAACAGGGTCGGGTACTGATTTGTCAGGTGGGATAAATCTGAAGTTACCTATTATTAATTTACACGTTATTAATTCATACGTTTCAAACAAGTTTCCTAAATAAAAAAATTCTTAAAAATACTTTAAGAGAAAGTTAATTATAAACAATAGTGAATCTTAACTTCTTAAGAGACATATAGTGACTAAGTGTAAAACCATAAAAAGTGATAAAAAATTACGTTTATTTTTTGGACTTTTGTTCGTATTAATTTTCTAATGATATTGTTGGTGTGGCGCCATCTGTTGGACTATCGCAAAATTATTTACGACGTCTACCAATTTTATAGAACATGATATCGGCCAAACTCTGTTTTCTTATCCTCACTAGAGGGCGCTAACATTAAGAAGATTTATTTGTATTGATTGACTTTTTTGTGAGTGATAGTATAGTATTGTATAGTTGAAATGAATTTTCTGGATAATATTACATTCCGCATAAATAAGAAGAGAACTAAGTCAGAATGCGACATGTCAATCGAATGTGAGAACAGTCAATTAAACTCAACAATAAATTTAATAGATACATCAGCAAATAGTCTACCAAATATGTCTACTGATAATGAACAAGTATCAGCTCTAATAAAAAAAGTGGAAAATCTAAAGCAGGAACTGGAAACAGCTCACAACGAAATAACGAACCTTTGTCTAGAAAATGAGTCACTAAAAACAACTGTAAAAAAGTATGAACAAAATATAGAACAATACAAAAAGGTAACAGAGGGGCAAACACCAAAAAAATACTGTCCTCCAAATCGCACAATACCTATGAAGGAGTCTCCTGCATGTTTAGGCGATTCTAAACAACAAGCATTATTTAGATTTCAATCATTAGAACGCAAATTCAAACGTAATCCAACATTCAAACATGAATACATCAATTTTATGAATGAATACATTTCATTGGGTCACATGACGGAAAACAATCACCAACACAATGATGAATTTTCATACTTTTTGCCGCACCATGGAGTCATCCGTGAGAACAGTCTGACCACAAAACTAAGAACAGTTTTCGACGCTTCAGCCGCTACAACTACAGGCAAGTCGTTCAATGATATCCAACACATACAAACAAAGACCTATGGTCCTACAGTACGAGATGATTTAATAAGCATCTTACTGCGATTTCGACAACATAAGTTTGCGGTAACTTCAGATATAGAGAAAATGTATAGGCAAATAATTGTCAATCCATACCAAAGGGGCTTGCAGCAAATATTTTGGCGCTCAGATCCCAGTCAAGAAGTTAAACAATATAAACTCAACACAGTAACTTACGGCACTGCGTCTGCACCCTATCTTGCGACACGTTGCATAGCACAGTTAGGCAAAGAATGCACTAGCAAGGAGATAAGTCAAGTTATCCTACATGATTTCTACGTTGATGATTTGATTACAGGGGCAGATAGTCAAGAAACCTTAATGAAAATATGTAATGGTGTTATTAGGGAACTACAAGGGGCTCAATTTCATCTTCGTAAATGGCGCACAAACAACCCCACAATACTAAATAATATACACGGAGAAGACACTAATGAAAAATTATTAAGACTGAATAGGGATAATGTACAAAAACATTGGGTTTGCGTTGGGCATGTACAGAGGATCTATTAATATTTTCAACGTCAAACACACACAACATAATGAAGGCTAACAAACGAACAATCCTGTCAACCATTGCACAGGTGTTCGACCCACTGGGACTTGTGAGTCCATGTATGCTAGAAGCTAAAATTATTTTACAATCACTATTGGCAAAAGAAATAACGTGGGATGGCAAGTTGCCAGTAGAAATGGAAACAAAATGGAATGCCTTTTTAAAATACCTGCCCGACATAAACAGTGTTAAAATTCCACGTCGAGTGTTGTGTGATTTTCATGTAAGAATAGAGTTACATGCATTTAGTGACGCGTCTATAAAGGCTTACTCAGCATGCATCTACATACGTTCAATTTCAAATAGCGGAAATGTGGCAGTCAATCTATTGTTAGCAAAGAGTAGAGTAGCTCCACTAAAATCAAAAATTTACAATACCTAGGCTTGAGTTTAGTCACACAGCTAGCAAATAAAGTTAAAAACGCGTTACGACTAAAAATTGATGCTGAGTTCCTATGGTGTGATTCAACAATCGTACCTACTAGGATGGATAAAAACGTCAAAATTGAAATTAAAACAATTTGTTTATAATCGCATAAATGAAATAACAACTAATACTGACATTCATTCTTGGAACTATGTTCGAACTGAATGTAACCCTGCCGACATCGGTTCCAGGGGTCTTAATGCCATGCAGCTCAGGAATTCACATTTATGGTGGACAGGTCCAGACTTCCTACACAAAAATGAAATTAAATGGCCTGTACAACCACATAACACAAATAGTGAAGAATTGCAGGAACTGAAATTTCAGTGTCACTTATCATCGATTGAACCACATAACACCAACCTTTTTAATAAAATTTCAGATTTCGGTAAGCTTCCAGATTTGTCAAAAATTGTAGAGCTGGGGCCACTATTGTTGTCGGACATCAGAAGGGCAGATTGTGCAGATCGACACATTTTGCAAACAATACACACATTTAAAGTTAAGGGTATACTGCCTGCTAAGGATCAATTAAAAAACTTGAACCCGTTTATTGATAGTGCAGGGATCATGAGAGTAGGGGGGAGATTATCAAATTCCAACTATGATTACGATACAAAACATCCTATGCCTCACACCACATTACTAAACTATTTTTGAACATTCCCACAGAACATTACTGCATGCAGGACCACAGCTTTTGCAAGCAACATTGCGCCACAAATATTGGACTATAGGTGGTCGCAGTCTTGCAAGGAAGACCGTGCATATTTGCATTAAATGTTGTAGATACTCTGAAAAAACTTATCAACCAATCATGGGTAATCTTCCAAAACAGCGGCTTCATACTGATTATCCATTTTCAAGTACAGGGGCCTATCTTGTTAGCAGACAGAAAAGGTAGAGGATCCAGAACAAAAAGGGCATACATATGCGTTTTTGTATGTATGGCAGTTAAGGCAGTACCGGTAGAGAGTAGTATTAATTGGGCAGTAGGGGGAATCCGGGAGACTTGCCCAGGTTGGAGAGTTGAACCATCTTTCAAAATTATATTTAAATTTAGCGCGAACGGAATGTCAATGCGTTCATTGGTCACATGCGAGAGGCCAATCATAAGTATGCCGCCATTTTGCATCAAAGCTCTTTTATTTAGCAGTGATGATGTAAAACGTGTTTTTGTTGCTCCAGAGTGTTTTTTTTAATTAGGTAATTTTGTGATTGCAGTCGTGTTTATTGAGGTACGTACGTTTGTTACTATTATTATATTACCAGATTAATATAGTTTGAGGTGTGCTGAGTAGTTTTTCTCTACGATTGGAGGTTTTTCTATGCCTTGAGCTAAATATGAAACTAGTGTGAGATGGAGAGTTGAACCAGGGAGGGTGCGGGAGACATGCTCAGTGGTTCATGTCTCCTTTTGTAGGAATTATAAATCATTTAAGTGTTTTTTTTCTGTCTTAATTTTCCATGTTTATTTACAGAACCTTCCTACACGATGCCCTTTCAATACAAGCCTCCTGAAAATGCACGCAAACGAAAAAAATACACAAAAACGGAGTTAGAAAATGCCATATGCGAAATTAAGGAAGGCGCTTCTATTAGAAAACCTTTATGTGATTTAAAATAATTTTGATACCGATCAAAGATTTATTAGAAATTATTTAATAGTTTTAAAAAAGTTAATAAAGACTGATTGTTACAAAGTTTGATAGTAATATGTTATCTGAGTTAATAAGTAATGTTCGGTAATTTGGTTAAGGTAACGTTTATTTGAGAAAGATATAAATTAAAAAGATTTCATATTGATTTACAATAATTTTGAGACTAGCAAATTATGCAAAATTATTAGAAATAAGTTAATAATAAAAAAAAACTAAAATAAGTACTTAATAACATGTTTGTTTAAAAAGATTGTAAGTTGTAGTTTTGTTTATTTTGGAACATTTTGTTACCTACAATTTTATTGTTATGGAAATTTGTACTTTTTTATGTTTTCCTTGCTGGGAGTACTAAAAGCAAGTTAATTATTGTATAAGATAACTTAATAAAGCTATGATTCAATCTGAAAATTATTTTTCTTTTCCCCAAAATAGTATGGTCAACTCTCCCCATACCCCGGTTCAAGTGTCCCTGATGGTGGGGAGACTTGACTCATATCTCATTTTTTATAAAAATACAAATAAAATTTATACCTGCGCGTTATATTAAATTACAATTATGCACAAATGTAGATACTAATAAGGTATCGCAAAAACGTATAATCGATTCTCTAAACTCTATGAACAAAAAAATATGATGGTATATGTAAAAAGCGGTTCAACTCTCCCGGACTCTCCCTACATATCGAACTTGTTACCATGTTACCGAGTTGACCACTCAAGGTTTTTTAGCCGCACTAAATAGATTTGTTGCCCGCAGATGTAAGCCTGTAAATATATTTTCAGATAATGGCACAAACTTCGTAGGCGCGTGTAACGAACTAGCAAGTTTTCTAAAGTCCAACTCTGACAACATAGCGTCATGTGCGACCGAAAATGAATTTAATTTCAAATTTTCACCAGCTTACAGCCCACATTTTAACGGGTTAGCAGAAGGTTCGGTAAAGTCGATTAAACATCACTTAAACGTATTTTGTCATTGACTCACTTAGAATATGAGGAGATGAATACGGTTTTGGTACAGATTGAGGCAGTACTCAATTCTAGGCCTCTCACTCCACTTTCCTCTGACCCATCAGATCTTATTCCACTCACTCCTTCCCATTTTTTGATTGTACGAACGCTCACGATGTCACCTACTCCGCCCCAAGTTGAGAATAAGCAAATAAGCTCTTTATCACGGCACATGAGAGTCCAGTCACTTAAAGCACAATTTTGGAGGAGGTATTGTAAAGAATACATTTCAGAACTCCAGAAGAGGCACAAATGGCGCAAGGATGGAAAATCACCACAACTTTGCGACATGGTGCTGGTGAAGGACGATCGTCTCCCACCAAACAGATGGCTGCTGGGGCGTGTGGCTAACGCGTACCCCGGTGCGGACGGCATCAACCGCGTAGTCGACGTCCGTACTGCTTCGGGCACCATCAGGAGGGCCTTCAACAGGCTCCGTCCGCTACCACTACAGTAATATTGGAACAGTGTTCCAAGGCGGGCAGCTTGTTAACGCTCCCAAAACCACTTCCGCGGCTGGCTCCGATGTGTGGGTACATCGCACGCACATGGCATCGGTTACGGGCCTACAGGCGGCGGGGCGAGACGAAGAGGGGATCACTGAAACAAACACGGCAACATTCGACAGCTCGCACCGCCGACAGTGCACAATTAATATTATTCTAACTTTATTTAATGTATTTCAATACATCAGTATCTCTAATCTTTTGGTTTAATTCACGACCGAATCCTGGATCACTCGAGCCTCGTCATTTACACTCCCAAAAAGAAACCTAACCTAACTTGTCGATGGCGGGGGGACTTAGTAGCCGTTGTGGTGGTGGGTTTGTGTCCGCCCACTACCCACGTTGAAGCTAAGCGGCACCCTTCCTCCGAGTTGTCCATTACCTGCAAGCGTGGTTCTATATCGCAATTGCACTACGGATACTCGAACATTACCACCCTGACTAGGCACTAATGCCACAGTCCAGGGTAACAGCCTCCAAATCCAACCCAAAAACTTACCAGCCCCACTAGCCTGCTGTCCCTTCGGGGGCTCCCGAGCTGTCCGGATTGTCTGTATGGTATCATGGAGCTGCAGCTCTGAGTTGTTGGGGTGGCCCGCAATACGGAGTTGCGGCTCCAACCTGTCAGGATCGTCTGTGGACCGCTCGGAGTTACTAGGAGCCGTTAGCGCCGCGTGGTCTGCATCCCCCAACATTAAGAAAAAAGGAGGGGGTTTTAGTCGGTAGGTCTGCCGCTTTTAAGGCAGGAGTCCGACACTACCAGGGTCCACTTCCCTGGTGTGCATGAGCATTTCCCCCGCCTTTCTCCCAAAAAAAAAACCTAACCTAACCTAACCTAACAAGGTTACGGCAACAACAACGGTCACAAACTTAAACCCCCAACCCCCAACCCCCACACATACTTACGAAACCAACTTCCCCGACAACCAACCCAACATACCAACATTCACGAACACGCACTTTGGTGCAACCGCCTCACATTAAATCAACCCCCCCAAAAAAATATACTCTTCCTTTCTACTAACGACTATTCTATTATTCATATTCTATTATTTAAATACATTCGTTCTTCTGCTGAATAACTTATTTCTCATACCCTCCAACCCCCCATTTCATTTAACAATTCTCCATCCCCTCTGTAACAAACCACTTCTAACAAAAATCATATTCCTAACCTAACATCTTCAAAACCTCCGGGAGCAGGTGCAGCTACGGAGTCTGGACAAACCTCGGCATATTGTGGTGTGGGCTTGTATCAATATACGAAAAGGGAAGTAAATAACGAATAACATACAAAAATAAATTGTAATAAGTATAAATAAAACATGATTATATACATTTGAACATTACAATAATAAGGCACAATGTTGATCTTATAGTATAGAAGTACATAAGGTAACTATAGTACATTTGGTGCGAGTATGGCGGCCGGTGTTCGTGGCTAACGTGGCTAATGTGGCTACTTATTGTGTTTCTTCTTGGGTGGCGGCGTGGGCGCTCGCTGGTCCGCGCGTCTCTGTTGTAGCGATGTGTACAAGAAGGAGCCGCGCGGGGACAGCACCGTGTCGTAGCTGTAGCGGGGTGTGACGGGGGCGGGAGCGGGGGCAGGGTGCTCACACCGCGTCTTGTGGGGCAGAGGGGGCGGGGGAGGGGCGGCCGGCTGTTCCTCTTCAGACGGGGTGGAGTCTGTGGTACCTGCAAGACATACACACTGAACTATGACACTATTTATCGCGCGTGCATGTGAGGTACCTAATAGGGTGGAGCGTCGATGAATGAAAATAAAATAAAAAATATTTAATCGTAATGGAACTATTACCAAAAGTTGTGTCTATGTATAGGACCATTAGAAATACTGCCCCAAGTCACCTTCTTTGTTTTCTACCTTGGTTATCTTAATTAGGTACATTATTTGCAAAGGTCAGTCTCCTAATATTAAATGGATGCCACGGTCCCTTGGAACATCGAGTGTTCTCGAACAGTAAAGTTCACCTGCAGAGTTCCTGTTGCCCGCTACGGTGGAGTTAGACGACTGTATTGAGAGTGGTCGCTGTGACAGTCTCCGCTCGCGCACTTCCCGCTCGGCCTCAGCTCGCAGCGGTCTGGTCGCGCTCAGCTGTGTACAGAACACATTATAGTTTAGAGAACAAAATATTACTTTATTTAGATTTTAATATTATGTTATTGTTACTCTTTTCCTCCTTCAATATTTCTAAAACTATTGGTGAGAATAATTTAAAGGGTAGGGCACTTCCTCACTTTTTTTATGTCTTATTTTACCTACATTGCACCTTTTGTAAATTCTCCTTATAAATAAATAAATAAATATGTTGTTCTTAAAGAAGTTTTACGACACTTGCTCGTAACGTAATATATTAAACACGCGTGCTTTTTTCTTTACATTACAGCACAATAGTTATAATATAACCCAATGAAGTTAAATTCGTACAAGATTGAAAATTGTATGTATGTCCAGTCCACAAAGCATTCTTAATTTAAATACTTAATACAGTTTTTATTTTTTTTTAACCACGACTTTGTTGGCTGTTTGGCGAAGTTACCCGTGCTTTATCTGTCACGCGGAAAAAAACAAAAACCTTTCCATAAATATTTGTTAACATTTTCGCCGTGTTGTGGTTAATAATATACTTTATATACTCTCATATCTTAAAATTCGAATTATAAACTTCAAAACGAATTTATATTGACATACTTTATAAACACAATACTGAAATAAAATTAAAAAAATACTATATAACACTATTTCTTTAACAAAAAAATGTTATAATAGTAGTTTATGATACGGGATCATAATAGGAGTAATTAAAACACAAGTGGAATTTTAAAAAATGAGGCGCAGACGAATTTTTTAATAGCATCCACGAGTGTTTTAATTCCAAGTTATGTGCCCGTTCATACACTACTTTATCTAATCCCATGCAATAGTACAAAACAAATTGAACCAAGATATTTTTTTAATCGACAAATTGGCGGAAAATCGCGGTTACCTACTTTCTGCGCATGCGCGTTAGGTAACTGTCAAGTCACTCCCACATGGGAGTGTCGATATTTTCATAAAGTTTAATGTGGCTGCATAACACATATCCTTTGCCCTTTCTGCATTTAAAAAAAACATTACGATATCGTTTTTGTATGAAAACTTCGGTACTATAAAACATTATAGTATCGAAGTTTGACATATTAGAGACGCGTGTATGTAAAACAAATCATTCAGAAGTATAATTCGATTTTGTAATAGAAATTTTACGATATAAGAGTAGATAAAGTTACGATACAGGTTTATCCAAATCACCAACATCACCAACGAGGTTTCATTAATTTTTTTTTTATAGCATTACAAAAAAGTTTTCATTTCAATTTTTACTTGCCTATGATAGCGCCCGCTTTGACGGATGCGCGGTGATGTGCTAGGTTTAGTAGGTTGAATCCCAATGTACGAGAGTAGATAAAGTAGTGTATGAAACTGCACATAACTAGGTATTAAAACACTTTCATAAACTACTATTACGATACATGACTAGATAAATATGACTATGAAACTAAAAAATATAACATGTTAATAATAAGCGGACCTCCTGTGTGAGCTCCCTGAGTGGTGATGTAGCAGCACCGGCGATGTCTAGGTCCGCGGTGATGTCCGTCGTGTTGTTGTTGAGCAAATCCGCCAGACTAGCGCTAGACGAGCTGCCGCGCTGAGAGCCCCCTTCTGGTCCCGCAACGCCCCCGCCCCCGCCCTCTGCGCCCGCTGTGTACCACTGACTGGAGGCCGCGGGACCCGCACTTACCACCTCGCTCTGTAGACACAAACAGACACACGAACATAAGTAACAAGATCGCATGGGGCTCTATAGAAAATAATGTCGGTGTTGATGTATCGTATGTGGGACTTAAAAATGTTTCGCCCTCGGTACACTCACCCGCCGCGGTCGTCGCTTGTCGCGCCGCTTGCCGCCGTGCTGCATGGTACTGAACTGTGCCGGTCCGCCGCTGTACCGCGCTAACGACGTGAACAGGTTCTTGGGAGGCGGGGCGGGGGCGGGCGCCGGGTCCGGGTCGGCGTGGGCCGGCTCGGGGTGCGGCGGGCGGTACTCGGGCAGGGTGCAGGCACGACGACCGTACCGACGGAAAACCCGGGCCGCGTGCAGCTGGAGCCGACGCCGGAGGTGCTCGTGCAGATCGGTCAGGGCGGGGGGCGCGAGGGAGGCATGCAGCTGGAGCGCGGCCTGCAGCAGCGGGACCTGACACGCTATGAGGTCCTTCAGCTCGTCGAGCCGCCCGCCTACCAGATGTAGTTCCCCGGGTAACACGGCGGGGGGAGGGGCGTCTTCGTCCAGGAAGGCCCGCTCGTACTGCTCGACCCCGCCCATCACGGCCGCGTCGAGCACGCCCGCCACCCGCATGGTGAGCGGTGCTAGCGGCAGGTCGGGGCGAGCTCGCAACCTCAACACGAGCGCCCGCAGCTGACTGTTGGCGTCCCGCATAGTCTCGAGCGCGACCTCCAGCGGCGACACGAGTCTAGTGTGCGAGTCCAGCACGCAGGACCAGCCCAGCGGGGCCGGGAGACTCTCTGCTGTGTGCAGCTCGGTCCGCTCGAGCCAGCGCGCCGCGAACTCGTTGACGGGATCAGTGTCGCCGGTACAACAGGCTGGCGGTCTCACGGGCCGAGAGTACCGGAACACAGCGACGTCATGGTACAGTAGATGCAGCCGCAGCTCGTCCGGGACCCGGTCGTCACACTGACCCTCGCGATCCGACACCGGCTCTACAGCGTTGATCTGCAGGACTGACACTACGATAAGGAACATAATACCACCACTATTATACCTACATACTCCTAGTACATACCTATACCTCTGATCTAAATATAAAGATACAATCAAGAACTAATACATTCGAGAAATACTCAAGTTGCAAAAAATGTATGTGAAAATTGCCACGAGCCGTCTGCGCTGGTCACTCATCGTAATAGAAGACCCTAAAAGAGATCGCGGTAGGTCACCAAGCACCAACCATCGTGACAAGAACAGTAAAGAGGACTGCACCCGGACATGACACAAATACACCTACCAATTACCATATTAGTGGCGCATTAACATTAGGAAGCCTAACCCCACAATAAGACACGGAAGAAACTGTTATTGTGGAACAAACATGTCTATACAAAAGGATACAGTGAGAGTCTAGCTGGTCGAGGTCGGGCCGGTCGTCTAGTGTGTGTAATAGTTCGGCTCCGGGCCACTCGTGTAGTACTCGTGCTGAGAACTCTGACAGGAGCTCGCACTCTCCTCCCGCGTGGACCAGCCCTCGAGGTGCCAGCGGGGCGCGCAGGGGGGCGGGCGCCAGGCGGCCACGGTGTACCACGCGATAGTAAGCGGGTGGCGCGCGGGGGCAGGACCGCGCCTCTCTGTACAGCGCCGCCAGCGCCGCGTGCTCCTCCGCCAGCGCTCCGTAGTCCCGCAACCCGGACAGCAGTTTCGTGCGCAGCTCGGCCGCCGCCTCCCACAACTTGCCCTGAGCGAGCAGGCAGGCCGCGCGTTGCTGTAATCGCTCGCGGTCCTCGCCAGCCGGCAGCAAATCCGCCCGGGCCCGCAACGCCAGGCCGGCCGGAGCGGGCGCCCCCGCCGCCAGATGGAGCTCTGCCAGCCGCGCGAGACAGCGCGCCCGTAACGCCGGTCGTTCCAGCTCCCCGTAGAGCCGCAGCAGCCCCGCCAGTCCGGCCCCCTGTTCCCCGGCTCCCCGCGCCCCCCGCAGCCCCAACAGCGCGTCCACCTGTCTCCCCGCAGCAGCGACCAGCGCGAGGCCTGCTCTCCCCGCCCCGCCCTCTCCAGCACACAGCCCCCCCACCACACTAACAAACTCCGCCCTCCACTCCGCGTCCCCCGCTCCCCCTGACACCGCCTCGTCCAACTGCTCTATCAGTTCGTTCTCCACCCTGTAACACACATTTATGAAAGTGTTGTATAATTATAGTTATGTGCAGTTCCTTATCTACTTAACTCTCGTACATTGGGATTCAACCTACTAAATAAAATATCCACGAAATTCAGTAACTACAACGTCTACAACAAAACATATTCAATGAATGGCGCCAAAACCTAGCACATCACCGTGCATGCGTCAAAGCGGGCGCTGTCATAGACAAGTAAATAACAACAATCAAACTAGAAAACCTATAGAAACAAACTAATTTACAATAATAATTACAAACTAAACAATAATTCGCAAACTCGAAAAATTTCTGTATCATGTACATTTATTCCTTTTTTACTCCTACCACTATCCTATGTCCGTCTCCTGGCTCTAAGCTACCTCCCCACCAATTTTCAGCCAAATCGGTACAGCCGTTCTTTAGTTATAAATGGTGTAACTTTCTTTTTTATAGATAGATAGATAATGGTGAGAGTTACTTGTCTATACGTCCGGTCGGCTCCTCCTGCAGCTCGAGTAGCATCATGTCGTGGAAGAGCGGCATACAGGTAGCTCGCACCACCGGGTCCGGGAGCAGGCTCAAGCTGAGTTGGGGTCCCACCACCTCGGGCAGGAGAGCTGCACGCTGAATAGCAGGGAGACCGGTCCATGTGTCGCGAGCTAGCCGGGCGGCGGTGCGGCGGGCCAGCGCGGGAGGGGCGCCGTCTGCCGTGCTCATTACCGCGCGGCACCAGTCTCGCCACAGACGCGGGGAAGCGCGGGGAGGGAACTGTTCAGCCATCACGGTGACCAGGGCTCGGAGACCGGTCAGCAGCGCGTGTGCCTGGAGACGCAACATGGCGGCCCAGTGTGGCGGGAAGCAAGGGCGCGTCCACAACACGCGAGACACCCGCACCAAGTCGCGCGCGGGCTGCTCGCTCTCGGTCCGTCCCAGACTGGCAAACAGCACGGCCCGCAGCTCGCGCGGTCCGCTAGCCAGCAGCAGGTCCATCAGCGCCGCCACCAGTCGTCGTCGCGCCCCCTCGTCCCCCGTGTCGCTCGTGCCCCCCTCCTCCTCCCCAGAAGACGAGTCCTGTTCCCGCCCCCCCTGGTCCCCGCCCCCCGGCTCTCTCCCCAGCACTATCCTCACCAGCGGCGACAGTAGCTCCCGACACAGCAGCTCACGGTCGCTCTCAGCCGCGTCGTCACCGTCACCGTCCAGCTCACTCCGCGGCGGCAAGAGCGCCACCAGGTCCGCAACGACTCCGGCACACACGTCGACCTGCGCGCGCCACAGTGAGCCGCTGTGTCCTCCCCTCCCGCTGCCCCCATCCGCTCCCCCCGGGTCCCCAGCCAGCTCCGCACCCAGCACGCGCGCCAGCTTGTCCGCAGACCGTCTCGCCGCCGCGTCCTCTCCACGCTCCTCAGTCTGCGACACCGCACCGTCCGGCCGGTCAGGGTCGCGGTGTCTTGTGTTGTTGTTAGTGCGGTGTGGTGCGGGGTGGGGGGAGGTGCGGCAGCTGTTACTGAGTACGACACAGGGGGCGGGGGGGAGCAGAAGGCGGGCGGGGATTACATATACACTTACCTCAAGACGCTGCAGCAGGAATGTGCGCAGAGTGGCAGCCACGTGCGGCAGCAGGACGCGACGCGGGGCGGGCTCTACGAGCAGGGGCCCGCGAGCCAGCTCGAGCAGGGCGTGCGCTCGCTGTGTGGGCAGTCGGGCGGCGGGCAGACGGGACAGCAACGTGACCAGCGCGGACGACACGCGCGACGCCGGCAGCAGCCGAAGCAGGGCCGGCGCGCACTGCGGGAGGTACTTGAGCACGGAGCCCTGCACGAGCAGCGCGCCGCTGTCCGCGCGGGACATTACGTCCGCCAGCCGCGACAGTAGCTGCTCGGTGGCAAGCGCGTCGTGGTCGTCCCGGGGAGAGTCACGGAGGTCGCGCGGGTCACGGGCGGCCAGCTCGGCCCGCAAGTCCCGCGAGCGAGCCGCGAACCTCAGCAGATAAGGCAGGCCTCGCGCCAGCCGCAGTAGCCGTCGCCCGGCGAGCTCGTCGTCAGCACGCGCCCGTAGCCCCCGCTCGACCCGGACGGCCGCCAGCCTCAGTAACGGTCCGGCAGCGAGAGGGTTACAGAACCCGTCTTGCACGTAACTGTCGAGCGGAGCCCGAAACTGCGCGAACTGATGCTCACTAACAAGCCCCGTAACCCGCAACACACAAGACAGCGCTAGAGGGCCGGCTGCGTCATTCTGCTCGTCGTCATCAACATCCACATCAGCACGGTCGGGACGGTAAGTTTCCGTCAATATGTCAAACACGGCGTCCAGCACGTCCTGCAGGAACTTGACCACCTCGCGGTCGGGCGCGTCGAGCAGCGCTCGCAGTGACGCGCACACTTGCCGCTCGTCGCTGGCAGATCTCCACTTGAGTACGCCTAGGATCTCCTCTACAGGTACGAAGATACATGTTATTATAACTAATAATATCTATATTCTGGTAGAATAAAATTGAGTGAGTTACCTCTGTATGTGAGCTTGGTGGAACAAAGTTGTGTGGCCACAAGTAGCACGTCTTTGGGCAGCACAGTGAGCGAGGAGCTCTCTGTGGGCGGATCCGTGCGGCGTGAAGGCATGTCCAGCAACGCGGTGACTAGCTCGCGCGGTGTGCGGCGCGGCTCGTACCGATAGACACAAAGCGCGTGCTCATCGTCACGGACGGCTGTCCCGTCGAGCTGCACCAGCCGCAGGTAGCTCAGTGCGAAGGTCCGGTCACGGGCGGGGCTGCTCCCGCGGTGACGCAGCTCCAACACCAGACTCGCCCCGCGGAACTCGTCGGGAGACAAACGGACCGCGAACAGCTCCTGCCAGCGCGGTCTCTCGTCGTGGTAGTACACAAGCGAGCTGTAACTGTGAGCGCCGCACAGAGCGCCCGACAGCGGCCCGGCCGGCCCCCACACGCGCGCCGTCACCTCCACGTTGCGCTGCCCGACGAAGCTGCCGCCCACGAGCCGCACGTATAAGTCGTTGCGAGCGTCACCAGGCGCGGCCAGGTCACTCAGTACCAGCCGACGGGCCACACTGGGAGCGGTGAGTAGCGGACTGCGAGCACACACCTCCCGCACGTCCCCAGCCTCTCTCCTCACCGCGCCCCACACCCCCGAGCCCGTCTCGGCGGCTGCACGTCCCGTCAGCACTTTCCGGAGCAGCGACTCCATGCTCTCCTTCTCGCACCTTACAACACAATATCAGAGTATAATGGTAACATTATTGTAGACTAGAGTTAATTGTTCAATTACAAAGTGCACTTCAGGTTCCCTTGTGAGATTATTTATGGTTTTATATTATTTTGTTTATTTTACTGCCTACTACACATATTATAAAACGGCATTAGGAGAAAATAATGATTGAAGATCAGAACGAACAGCAAGTAGGTATAGTATGTTTGGCTCACGGATAGAAGGGCAGGAATATCTCCTTATCGTCCTCGAGGTGGGGCGGTGCGGGAGCAGCTGAGGGTGCGAGATGTCTCGTGACATCCAGCACGGCTAGTCCGCACGGCCGGCGCAGCAGGTCGCTCCCCCCGCGCACCCCCGGTGACACTGTCCCGCCGCCGTTCCCCGACATCGACGCCGGGCGGGGCTCCATGTCCCCCACTCGCACCACGTGACACACCAGGTGCACTCTCTCCCGCAGCTCCTCCGCGCTCAGCTCGCAGAACACTGCGGCCGCGGTGACCACGCCGCGAGCCGGACAGCGCACACACACGTTCTCTGTAAGGGCGCGCTCCCCGCGGTGCAGCGCCAGCCGGAGCTCGGTCCGGTCGCCGGCCGCCCCGCCGGTCGCGCGACACACGACGTGCGACACTCGCAGCAGCACACAGAGCGAGGTCGGTGTCCGCACGGCGCCCGGCGGCGGCTCCTTGTTGCGAGCGACGCGCGACTCTGTCTGTTCGTGTAGAGCGAGCAGCTCGGCCGCCCTGACGCCCAGCGGAGTGACCGGACGCAGCAGGTCGTCCCGCACGGCCAGCGGACGGCCCAGCGCCCGGTCCCCGCGGTCCATACTGAACACGGCAGTCCGGCGCAGTCTCCGCAGCGCGTCCAGCGGCGGACTCGCAGCGGCCTCACCCCGCAGCTCGAGCAGCGCCCGCACACTCACCTCCACAAACTTGAACTGCGCCCCTCCCGCGCCTGCCCCGCTCGACACGTACAGCGCTCGCCACGGTCCGCGCCAGGCACGCAGAGCCCGCGCTATGTCCGCACACAGCGCTCGTGCACTGTCCTCGCCGGCCGGCTCGCGCGACACTACCCGCACACAACTCTTGGGGAACATCCCCACACTGACGGACGGTAGCTGCACCTGGCCTCCCAGCTCCAACTCCTGGTCCTGGTCCCCCACATCATCAGTAAGCAGCTCCCCGTAGTACCAGTAGTGAGTGTGAGCCCTCACCAGCAACACTCGCCCCAGCTCCAGAGACAGATGATGTGGTCCTCCACCAGACCAGTTCCACACAGCTGTAACAATGTAACAAAGTAAAGCACAGCCACTAGATATTTATATGATATATCAGTTTACTTTGTTCACCCCACCATGACAATATCAATACACCTACAATAAATAAGTGTACTTCACACTTCAACAACTTGCTCCAGTCCAGCATACATACACCAGCTGTTAAGTACCTACTAAGAAATTTCATTTTCAAGTACTATTTAATTATAATAATGTACCTACTGCAATGTTTATTCTTCAAAATCAATGGACAACATTTCATTTTTTTAATCACCCATTTTTATTACTTTAATTAAAAATATATTAAAAAATAAGTTACACGTATTTTTGTATTTTATTTTTGGTTGAGTTTTTATATTTTTAATTTAATTATGAATTTTTATAAATTCTGAGGACTTATAAACTAAAAACCTTAGCTAGGACTAAAATTAAGAAATATAAACTGTCACCCAAAGAAAGTGACTGATAGTGTCAGTCAAGCCACAGAGTAAACGTTATAGAAATGCAAAGAGTATAATATACCGTGTTCCAAATAGGTGTTGCCGTAGCCGGAACTCAAATCGCCCACAACATTATTTATAATGTATATAATAATACTAGCTTTTGTCCGCGGTTTCACTCGTAAATATATTTCCTGTGATAGCCCATTCGAAACTAGCAAAACTTCCAAAAAATATTATATAAAAGAAGTAATTTTATAATATTATTTAAAGAATAACTATTAATTTAGCTTCAAATGGAATAAAAATGGGTAAAATTAATAGAAGGCAACACCTGAGTTCAATAACTAAGAACTCTGCCAACAGACATTAGTATTTTTAAATTAGAGGGTTAGCACAGATTAGGGCACCTATTAATCCTCATTTTTCAATATTTCAGTATTTTTAAAATAACTCGAAAATTAAAGGATATAAAAATAAAAAAAAATGAAAAATAAGCTTTCTAGCATGTAATCTCCAAACGGTTTTCGAATTTTGGTACCTTACGAAAAATGAAATGTTGTCCATTTTCACAAGTGTTTAAGAGTAAATCGTACTTTTGGATCAAAAACTTTCATGAAGCACTTGAAGAAATCCCCTGTTATTTTGCCACATTATAAAGAATATTGTTATCTAAAAAGTTAATTAAGAAAACCTTTAAATTAATAAAGATTTTTTTAATTATAACAAGATAATTGAGACGGGGGGGGGGGACAGGTCAAATTTCAAACTTCTAATATCTGAAATCACTTGCCGATCTCACAATAAAAAAATAAGACTATAAAATTAAATATCCTCAGGAAAATAGTTATCAATAAATCTATTAATATTTTGGTTCTTTTCTTCAGAAATTAAAATCACAATCATATTAAAAAAAGTTAAAATTAAGATTTTTTTTTAAATATGAAAGCAGTTTTTATCGTTCCTTTTTAAGTAAAAATTGTCTTTAAGGTCTTCTTCATCAAAATCAGACTTCGATGCTAAGTACAAGGATGACATAACCACAACAATGATGTTTAAACCAAAAAAGTGCGATTTCAGTGACTATTCTCTAAATAATAGAAGCCGTTTATTATATAGAAAGGTAGTCAGTCGCGCAGGTGTGCACGTCTAGTTTCGCGTTGCTGACGCTCCCGCTTCGCGTCCCGCTCGCTTGACGCGCAGGTTTGGCCGGAGCTTTATAGTTTCCCATACTGAATGTTCTTATAGCTATAAATCGGCGCAACGACATAGAAAAGGAAAGAGAATCTATTAATTCTAAATGAATCGCCCTGTAAGTTGCACATGTAAATTGTTTATAACACTCCTTTTTCTTTTTAAATTTCCACCATAAAAATTTAAGATAATCGCGATCTTCAGGAGCTATTGAAATTTGCAAAAAAGCTTTAGCAATATCGGAAGTTATGCCAATGGCTTCTTTTCTAAAATTAAGCAATAGTTCAGGAATTAACTCTATTAGATTAACACCTTTATCCAGACATGTATTTAATGAAATACCAAATTTGTATTTTAATGATGCATCAAACACAGGTCTGAATTTTGTAGTTAGACTGGATCCTTTAAAAACAGCATGTTGAGGCAAATAATATCCAGAAGTACCTGTATCAGACGTCTCTTCTATGATATTGTTATTAAGCCAATCTTTAATAACTTCATGATATTGTTCAATTTTACCTATACGCTGAAGACGTTTAGTAGTTGCACCTAAGCGTTTCCTAATCAGGCTAAAATTTGATTCTGGACGTGGAATATCACGCCAAAATAAACGAACCTCATACCTGCCTTCATCATTAACCCTAACATTATCTTTAAAATGTTGTAATGTTTTATGATCCTGTTGAGCTTGTAACGTTTGTTAACGTCTGGTCGGTTAACTTGAAGTGCAATATTGTGACAATGGACTTGACTGCAAACTAACCGACCAGACTAACAAACATGTGATGTGACTACACGTTCTGGGCGAACTGTGCGAATTCCACAACGTTTTCGCATATACCATGTTACATTCCTACCGGATTTTTTTATTTACATTTTACATACTTTTTTTTTATTATATATAACCTACTTGGTCGCACTCGCTCTCCTTATATTTTTTCTTATAATTTTTGTGTCAACGGTCAAGAAGATGTAACTTTTTTCTTTGTCAAAATAAAATATGTTTACTTAAAACCTAATTAAATTAATAAATATATACAACAAACACGTATATGATTTCTTCTTCGCCATCCACAATACGCGAACTTCTATTCACAGAGTACGTTTCTAACTATATACGGCTTCTATTATTTAGAGAATAGTCACTAAAATGGCACGTTATTTGGTTTAAACATCATTGTTGTGGTTATGTCATCCTTGTACTTAGCATCGAAGTCTGACTCTGATGAAGAAGACCTTAAAGACAATTTTTACTTAAATTAAATTACGGCCCACATACGTCTGACCACAAGACGCGGGCGTCATTTGATTACATGGGCAGCGACCGCCGCGCGACTGACGCTCCCGCTTCGCAGTCGCTTTGGTCGCGCAGGTTCGGCCGTACCTTTATGCTAGGTACATCAAATGTCTAACATACTATTACAAAGGCCGATTTAGACGTTACTAGTGTTTAGTAGAGTGCGTTAGGAGAGTACATTAGTAGAAACATGTAAACGGTAGTTTCTAGTATTCGTACTAGTACGTTCCACTCGCCTTTCTACTAGAATCAAATAGAATCGCTTTTTATTTTTGTTTCAAGTGACACTCTTCCCGCGCCGGCCCAACCCCCCGCGCGTTCACTCGCTACTCGCTGTAGTCTAAACGGTCAGTTTTAGTAGATTACACAAGTAGACAAGTAGACGAATGCGTGTTTTGGCCTACAAAAAGAAGTATAAACGTCACTGGAATCCTACTAATGCACTGGCATTCGAGTGCCACACGCACTTTCGTTTTTTTTTAAAGTAAAACTTCGATAATTTTTATTAGACGAGAATTGAGTAAAATTTCAATTGTACACAGGATAGAAAATTTGGTAAAGGTCCAGATTATCTAATCCTGAGCTTTTCGTGTTTTGACGACTTTATTAAATTTCTGCACTGTTTTATTACATACTTTAACCATTTTGAAGTCTCGGTAAGGTACCACTTTTCGCCGGTGTTCACTAGTTTATAAGAAAATTATCTGAAATTGAGATTTTCATGTTTTAAAATAAAATATAAGGTTTCCAGCGCTTCGGCGGCCGCTCCCGCGGCACCGCTCGATTCGCTCGCTCGCCTTGCGCCTTGTTTACACCATCCGAACCACGCTCGTCGCTGCGCTCCTCGCTAACCTATTTTGTGGAGTAAAAAAATTTCGATCGTGTCTGAAGACTTCACCGACCTGGCGGTAAAAGAGTACTCTTTGCTGGCGGTCACGGGAGGGGTTTTCGGGATTGGTGTCTTGGACGAAAGGAGCAATCCTTGTGACGCCTTTCATCCTATGGCATCATAAAAATGGGTGTTATATGGAGTAAAAAAATCGAATTTTTCAAAATCATGAAAACTCCCACCTTAATTTTGCAAAAATCTGTGACTTCCTGCAAAAACTTATTATACCTACCTTGAAAATATAGACTTGAAAATAGTTAAAGTATGCAATAAAGCAGTGCAGTAATTGAATAAAGTTGAAAAAACACGAAAATCTCAGGATTAGATAATCTGGACATTTACCGAAAATTTTATCAATAATGACGTTTATTTTGTAAGGAGTTTCACTTCTATCACGAAATATTTATATTTAGTTTTAAATTGGTGCCAAATTAAAAACTACCTAGCTCTAAATTTCACTAATCTAGATAATTACAAACATTATATAGAATCTATTTAAATTTTGTAGCCTAATTTGGCAGCAATTGACTTCAAATCAACGGTGAAAATAAGTTATTTCAGTGAAGAATGTTTGAAGTCGGTATTTAGTTAGATACAGTACAGGTGTCCCTGATGTCCCCCACAGGCCCACAGGAGAACAGGAGATCAACAATTTGTACTTCCTGGTGGGCAGGCAGGAGTGCAGGACCCCTCAGTTGGCCTTGTGTGTCTGTCTATATACAATATCACAAGATACATTACTCCATAACTAATTCTGTTCTAATGTTCACTATTAGCTAGATTGATTCACAAGGAACATTTACATCTATTAAAGATGCCCCTATCCACTTATAGGATTTGTTTCCTAATGTATACATACAAGAAGCAGGAGCAAAGAACATTCATTCACCTTGTCTAAACATCCTTTACTAAACCTAAACTTTACCTCTTATCTATACTAATATTATAAAGAGGAAAAATTTGATTGTTTGTTTGCATTGAATAGGCTCCGAAACTACTGGACCGATTTGAAAAAAATCTTTTACCGTTGGGAAGCTATACTATCCGCGGGTAACATAATAATATAGGCTATATTCTTATGTTACCCGTTATATAAAAATTTTGGATCCTTACTAAAACTCCAATAATGTAACCCAAGGTGTAAAAAATGACCTAAGAAATTCCTTACATCGCGAACACAGAACACTGCAGAACACATCATTTCATTATCTACAAAAAGTGTCGCGATAGCATATGTCTAACTATTATAGTTAAGTCACAATAAGTGTTCTTTTATTTTAAAAAAATAATTAAAAAGCCGCCGCTAGAAAAGGCTCTTTATTTGTACCTTGCTATTGTAACGAATAGGTACTTAAATCGCACCTAAACACATCAAGGTCGACAGACGTCTCTAGAAGGATCCAGAGAGAATCAGCTACAAACGAATGGACCGTATGCGCCTAGCCATAGGTACCAAAATCGGCCGCGGTCGGTGTGTAGATATTTGGCGCCGAGCCGCATCGAGGCGCGTCTACAACTTTGTACAACAATCTCGGCGTTTCTCGAATGTTCGGTGGTCAATATAAACAGAGGATCATTGCCGCAAGGAACACAGTGCGAATCAGAGCGATCAAAGCGAAACAGTGAAGTGGAATTTAGTGCGAATAAGTGTTATTCTATACTGTACACTTAACTGTATTTTTGTGGTGTTAAAGTAAAGTTTGGCTATTTAATCGGTATTTTAAATCTCTTATTAATCCTTATCAAAATAAATTACTTTATATGCACGACTGCTTCAATACCTTTATATATAACTTTTTGAAATATTCAACTCGGAAATTCCATTCGAAAGATATCACCGAGTTTAAAAATGTAAGTATTTTTTTATCGCGATTTTAGTATTTTTGTATGATGAACAATATCCAAAGTTAGAGGTAGTGGTAGTAGTAGGGGGTAGGGGTAGTGGTAGGGGGTAGGGGTAGTGGTAGGGAGTAGGGGTAGTGGTAGGGAGTAGGGGTAGGGGGTAGGGAGTAGGGGTAGGGGGTAGGAGTAGAAGTAGGGGTGGGATAGGGGTAGAGGTATGGGTAGGGGTAGTGGTAGGGGGTAGGGGTAGTGGTAGTGGTAGGGGTAGGGGTAGTGGTAGGGGTAGGGGTAGTGGTAGGGGTAGGGGTAGTGGTAGGGGTAGTGGTAGGGGTAGGGGTAGTGGTAGGGGTAGGGGTAGTGGTAGGGGTAGGGGTAGTGGTAGGGGTAGGGGTAGTGGTAGGGGTAGGGGGTAGGAGTAGAAGTAGGGGTAGAGGTAGGGGTAGGTATAGGGTATATTTTATTTTGTTCGTAAATATTCACGGGCCGGGGGCGGAATGCTAATAATTAATATAGTCAGTTATATGGGTGCTACTTGTGTGTGGATGTCCAGTTTGACTTTATGTTAGTGAGGAGTGAGAAGGTACCTACTATGTATATGGGAGAACATGAGCAGTTGAGCACCCAATGTATTGTATGATCCAACAGGGTGTGAAGTTATGATACAATTATTAAACATAATTATAATAATGACAAGTATACTGTAAACATAATTAATTTTACATCACAATATTCACACAACACTATACTAAGGTATACTACACTTGACAAGTATACTGTAAACATAATTAATTTTACATCACAATATTCACACAACACTATACTAAGGTATACTACACTTCATAAGAACTGGCATGTTTCATTTATAATTTAGATACCTACCTATATTAGCTGACACAGTTGATATTTGAATTATTGATACCTACCTGAATACATCCCAAATATTACATTCTTTTCATACCAGTTCTTGTTAGACGATTTATAGAAGTAATATATCTCTATATATAGAATATGTAGGTAAAATGGAAGTGTCTGTGTGTGATTTTAAAATCAATACAAATAGGTACCGGGTAAAGTTTAAAAACATGCTACCTTGACATTGGGTAAGGTGTTGATCTGAGACATCCCTAGGAAGTGAGGAAACTAATAACTTCTATTTTTGGTGCAAAGTATGGGCTTTTCCACATAATATGGTGTACCTATATTTTCAGTAGTGACTTAAGATTGTAACAGCTCTGGGGTTGCGGGAAGTGCAGCCCCTCCCCTCCACCCTTGCGTAACAAATTGCAGGAACCTTCAGTTGCTGCGGCTCCGAATTTATGTTTAAATTTTCAAATATTGATATAAAAAAAACTAACTATGTGTCTGCTGTAAGGAAAAAAGTTGCAGCATAGAAAGGGGACCCACCTCCATCCCCTACAACCCTCAGTTACCCGCTATCGAGCTAGCATGTTTGTAAACCCAACCCTGGTCATGCTGTCTGTGTCAATGTTTAATATGAACATTGGACTACCCTGAAGGGTGCTGCTGAGTGCCGACACAATTATTGTTTAGGTTGCTAATAAGATGGGCATTCATCTATCTCTGGGTAACAAAATGCTGTACATAGCGGTAGACTGATAGATAGGTAGACTAGATAACAACAACATTGGTCGGTAACCTAACAATACAAGGAAAATACGTTACTAAAGTGAATATGATCTAATCTATGATGTAGCTGCCCCCCACTAAGGTAGTAATACTGACCCACAACACGACACTCTTCCTCCACTGGACTCCATACCGTCATGGTGACAGTCTACCGTCACCTGGAGATCATGTCACTCTATTTTTGTATATATATCACTCTCACTGTCTCACTGCTGCAGCACAAAACACTTCCACAGCAATATTATCTATTTATTGGGAGCGGCCCACACTGAAACCTGCCTGACTTGTGACTGACACTTCACACACACACACACTTTCATTCTCTCTGGCTGTCACCAATGTCACCCCGCCCGCCCGCACCCGCCCCGCAAGATGCGCGGGCGCTGACATGTTTAGTTCAGTTCATTCACTCATTACCCCTCGTACATTTATATAAGGGCCCGTTTACACTTTGTAATATTTTATACCTACATGCTTTATATTAGTTTCACCTGTAACTACTAACTACTACAAAAATGTATGTAAACAAATGATGGAAGTCGAATTTAACCAACTTCTATTTTGTCGTATCAATTTGGCGCTTTGCAAGTACCTACATAATAATTAAGTAGGTATCTACCTAATTCGGATGACAATTCAATAATTTGGTACCATCCATCTGTAACTGTAACGAAATAACGTAACGTAACCCCGATCAAGGGACGGAAACAAATACTCCGCTGTCCGTCTGTCCGTCCGTCCGTCTGTCACAGGGTTTTTTGGACCGTAACTTTTGACATTTTCACATGAGTGTGATTACTATGGCCACTATAACAACAAATAATTTAAAAAAAATGAAGTTAAAATTAAAGCGAGTCCCTATACAGTCGTTTTTTGCTCGATCTTAATAATGGCAATAATGCAATACATACAAACTAGTATTAGACTGGTTCACCCATAGTACTAGATGATTTTTTCATCTGCACTTCTTGGCTATACCTACGATGGGTATCGATGGACTCCTCGTAATTTCTAGAACAGAAAACCGGAATCGTAGAGTACCAAAGTGGTGGAGGGGGGAGTTATGACCAATCAAAGTTGGCGGCCGACCAGCTTTGTAAAAACGCTATATCTCGACAAATACTGCACCGATTTCAAAGATGTTTATGTTTTCTGAAAGGTAAAACTATCCTGCATGTTTCATTCATAAACATCTAATAGGTACATATAATCGTTAATGAGTTATCTTATGAAATATAGATTTCTTATCAAATATTCAAAGACATTTCGTCGAATAATTCGGTAACCATTAATGTTTCGTAAATTAAAGTTATTACATAAAATATGCACTACCTATTCAGCTATTCAGAAAGGTAAGTTTAATTATACTAGGACTAAAACTCACTTAAAGATACATCAATTAATTTGTGTAAATCGGTCGCGACTCGCGAGTGGCGGGCGCGGGCAGGCGGGCGCGGGCAGGCGGGCGCGGGCAGGCGGGCGCGGGCAGGCGGGCGCGGGCAGGCGGGTATCGCTGAGGTTTAAAGTTAAACAATCATAAGCAACGAACGTTTAACGCTAAACATTTGTTTTGGTCGCCGATTTTTATTTTGTAATTTACCTTTAGTCTAATCCCGTGTAAATTAAACAAAAAATAATTGAAACATGGATTTAAAAACAGTCGGATGAAATTAGTGTCTTTACTAGAAAAAAATATTTAGACCTCATTTCTTTAAATTATATTTTTACATATTTATACAAAAAGAAAACATAAAAACAAATAAAAATATAGAAAAGGAGTTATCCACGGGAAGCGAGGTACATACCCAAACTACCGGTTGTTGGGGCTTCTGCAGAGAGAGAGAGAGAGACCTCCTCACAATACGTGCCATGCTGAGGAGTACTGCCTTCTGGATCTTGACCCAACCATTGATCGTCACGACTATCTGTAGGTACAATGATCGCCGACTTTACATCCTACAGGTCGATAATCTCGTGAGCCAAGTCAAGATATTTTGAATGTTTATCTTTCTCAGCTTTCACAAGATTGTCGTCATGTGGGATAGTGACATCGATTACAATTGCAAGGCGCTCTGATCGATCTACCAACACAATATCAGGCTTATTAGCAACAATAGTTATGTCTGTGATGATAGATCAATCCCAGAATAGCGTGGCATGACCATATTTTTCAAGAACTTGTAATACGGTACTTCCGTGACTACAAGGTTGTATCGCAAAGCAAGTTGTTGTCGTATAATCCTGGCTACTTGTTTGTGCCTGTGCAAGTACTCGCCGTTGGCAAGACGAGAACAACCGGAAATGACGGGACGGTGGCATACTCGATAGATGTCAGCCGTGCCGTCCTTCATGATGTATTTCCGGTAGTTATTCGTATTGACTACTTCGTCCATAATTGCACAAGTAAAACCTTCGGTTTCTCCAAAGAGATCACCGAATCGTAGCCTTTATACGGAAGTCAAAAGGTCTACATCAGAACCATGAAGAGCCTTGTAAAACCTTCCGTGTAACTCCTTGCTCTGCCATACCTCCTTGCGGTCATTGGCACTCAGTATTACAGGTTAGTGTCAGTGCTCTTTAGCCAAAGATAACGTGGTAAAGGCCTTGTCCACCTTGACCACATCTCCATGCATCACCACCTCACTGTTGAGAAAATATTATCTGAGACTGTATACCTCACGATTGTGGGATGTACACTGTACAGTCTCATTACAGATGAGCGTGGGTGATACATACGATATGCGGTCAATAGTATTCGGATTCGTCTGTCAAAGGCGTCTAGTTCAGTCTGAGTCCACTTGAGTATGCCAAAGGTATACAATAAGACAGGCATGACCCAATCATTAAAGGCACGCACTTTATTTCCGCCTGATAAAAGACTCTTCAGTACTTTTTTCAAACGGCCGTAGCAGCGATCCTTCAAAGATTGTTTCATGTCTGTCTCATTGATTGCTTTGCCTGTGACATACCCAAATATTTGTAGGTTTCGTTTGCAAAGAGTAAATCAAATTTTACAGAATCTGTGAGTTGTGTACTCTCAGATTCCGATATCACTCCTCGCTTTCAATGTATGATCGCACATTTGTACAAACCAAACTCCATACTGATAGATTTACTAAAGTTTTGAGTTATTCTTAGTAAATCTATCAGTTGTGATTTGTTTTGGACTAATAACTTCAAATCATCCATGTAAAGTAAGTGCGATATAACTTGACTCTCTCTCAAACGGTAGCCTAGCCCTGAAACCCCTAGCAGGGTGCTGAGTGGGTTTAGGGCCACGCAGAACCACAAGGGACTGAAACTATCGCCTTGTAATATACCCCGTTTAATCCTGATTAGTTCGTCGTCCCCGAAAGCTCTTTGGCACCCTGGATAGATGAGGACTGTTTTCCAGTGCCCCATATATGAGCCCAGGTAGGTGCGTAGAGTTGTATAAGTTGTATCGATTTTATACAACTCCAGCACCCTGATGAGTCAGGTATGTTGTACAGAGTCATAAGCTTTTTGTGATCTATCCAGCATGCCGATAGATTCTTTCAGTTACGTCGAACTTGTTGGCTAATGGTCATGTCTATGAGGATAAGTTCTTTAGTACCTCGGGATCCAGCCCTATATCCATTCTGAGAAGCAGACATGATCGAATTTGTGTCGATATGGTAACCAATTTTGATTCTTAAAATGGATGTAAATAAGGAGCTTGTAGATGGTAGGTAAGCATGTTATGGGTCTATATAATAGTTCTTAGGATCCGTGGTACTACCTGACTTATGAAGTAGGCAAGTAATGCCTGTGGTCATAAATTCTGGGATCGATGCCAACTCAATGGCGTCTTAGAATTGGGATGGTAAGCGAGCGTGTGAGCTGCGTATCCATTTTAGCCAATAGTTGTGTAGTGCGTCCGGCGGAGACTTCCAATTCGCCATAAGACGGACCGCACAAACTACATCGATGGGGTCTATAACACAGATAACTCTTGGTCTATAATGGCAGACCCTATCTCTGGCACAGACTCACAGGCCCGCTCAACATACCCTATCCAAGTGTCTTCCGTGTGGCTGACGGGCGTCGACCAGATGTTTTGCCAGAATGTATTCGTGGTTTCAACATCGGGTAGACTACCCTCTGTCACAACCTGTTTAGATCGTTCCCAGTCTCTAATCTCTATACACCTGCCTTTGATCGCTTTGGAATATGTGATTCTGGACGTATCGATCCACTCGCAACTTGTACCTGTGAATGCGGTTCGCCCATGCACAAACTTTCTGCTTCAGGAAGTCGTTGCGTTCTGTGACTCGAGATATATATTCCCGGGGTTCTATGTCAATCCCTGAGAAGGCTCGATGCACAAAACGCAACACTCGCGGACGAGTGTTTCCCTTCCTGAAGCAGGTTAGTATGCCTATGAGTACCCTTGCCTCGTCTATTCGTCGTTGGATCCTGCTCTGCCACGTGGGTACGGTATAGGTATCGGTCATGTAGCATGGTCTTCACTGAAAAACTTGCCTCCTGCTACACGACAAGCCGTAACCGCGTATATAAAAATATAAATAGTCTTGACAAATTACCTCCAACCCAAGAAGCACTGGAACACCACCTTCGAAGTCTAATTACCAAACATTTATTTGGAGAACTGCGGACAGGCCTATACAAGCCTTGTCCCCGCCAGAAACATGTGGCTGCCACTTAGAAGGAAACAGATTGGTGCCAGTGACTAGTCTCAAGCCTCTGGTGTCAATAAAAGACCTGGCACTGATATCCTGTCAGTGTAAAACTGGATGCCGAACTGCTAGGTGTGGTTGTGCCCACAGAAGTCAAAATTGTATGAAAGGTGTTTGCCACATAGATGACTTTTCCTGCTTCAACCAGTTAATTTCGATGACGTAGACGACGCAGCAGACATGTCTGCCTTTATATGTAATCTCGATTAATATGTCTGCCTACATAACCCCCCGGTAGTGCTACCTAGTTTGTATTCAGTATTATCTGCTCTTATTAGTACAAACACTTTTTTCTTCAAGGGTTGCTCCCGGAAACCGTGTTATCGATCCTATAGTGTACCCAGTGGAAGACCAAGTCTTTCTCTTATAGCCGATGCTGTTTGTGAGGCATACCTAGCGTGTGTTAAGGCGAAGGGTCATGCCATATAGCGAAAATTTGTGTATTTCAAATCACTACTGCTTTGCAGATACGGCTATCTAAAAAATATCTAAAAAATATCTAAAAAATGTATTACAAAAATTAACTCTTCTTAAAGAAGCCCATAGCCTTAATATTTTGATTTAGTATTTATTCGAAAGAAAAAAAAACTTATAATTGTCCGTATGTCATTGAAATGAAATAATGTTTTCTTGCCATTACATTGAATAATTAATTAATTACAATAATTCTGTGCTGCGTTTTAGCTTTGATGCCCGAAAATAAAATATAGAAGGCAAGCATTATATCCAATGAAATACCTGCTGAGGATGCGAAATTGGACAGATTTAAGAGATATTTCGAAAACTTCTGGATGAAGCCCGATTTTATTACTATATATGGAGAGTATTTGCGGTGCTTCATCGAACAAATAACATTGTCGAAGTTTGGAATTTTAAAATAAACAGTCTCATTAGAAACATCCAAATATGCTTCAAATAATGTAAAGAGTAGTTGCATACTAATGAACTTTTAATCACATAATATTGCACGGACTTTCCTGCATAAAAGTGCAGGCAGGCTTTCTCGCCACAGCTCCCTCAATGATACCATCAAAAGGGTTCTTGCGTCAATAGACGTCCCTGCTCTCCTAGAGCCAACGGGAATAATCCGGGAAGACGGCAAGAGACCCGATGGAATGACTCTGATTCCCTGGGAGCGAGGTCGGGCCCTTGTATGGGATGCTACGTGCGTGGAAACATTAGCCCCGTCTCATCTCAGGGAAACAGCAATCAAAGCGGGAGCTGCGGTGGAAATCGCAGAGTCTAACAAACGGCGCAAATATAGTTCAATTATTGGAAACTACAAAGTGCCGTTTGGTGTAGAAACTCTAGGTCCGTGGGGTTCAAATGCCAAAAAATTTATTAAAGATGTATCCCCTCGACTGATCATCTCTTCTGGTGACAAGAGGGCTGGCTCCTTCCTCGCTCAACGAATCAGCATCGCGATTCAGCGGGGAAATGCAGCCAGTATTCTTGCCACTATTCCACGCGGACCTGGTTTATTTAGTTATTTTTAATCTTTAGATTTGATTTAAGGTTTTTTTTAAAATGTATGTATGGACATTGATTACTCCGCCAGTTGTGAACCGATTTTGATGGTTTCTTTTTTATTAGACAGATAATTCTTCCGGATTGGTCCCATTTTTATCTCATAAAAATTGGTTCATTAGTTTTCTAGAAATTTTGAAAAAACTGACCTATAAGTCAATTTTTCGTAATATCTCGATGAAATATGTACCGATTTTGACGACTTATTTTTTTAAGGATATAATAATTTCTCGACATTATCTCACAGTCATATGACGAAAATCGGTTCAGTAATTTTTCAGAAATTCAGTAATTTGTCTCTGTTTAATGCTGAAAATTATATCAGAGAAAAGCCTTAGCAACGGTTGCTATTGACACGAAGTTATCAATTTTTGTATCGACGGTGGTCTAGCGGCTAAAGGTATGGGATGCAGCACAGGATGTACCTACATTGCACATGATTCAAATCCCATCCACCGCAGTATTTTTTTAATTTTCCATCAATTTTTTTTAGTTGCGTTATTATTTGTTTCTCAGGGCGGCAAAATCACTTAAAAGGGAGAAATAAACCTTTTAAAAAAAAGTGTACCGACTTCAAAAGTTTGCACTGAAAAGTAGGAAATAATAAAAATTTCGTCGTAGAATTTGAAGACGGTTGGTGCCAAATTAGAAATAACTTAGTAGGTACCTAACCAAATTCACTAATCTAGATAATTCATTAGGGACCTACGATCATCAGTACAAACATAGACAATATTGAACAGATCTTTATTTCCTTAGATGTTTACTTTTTTTTTTATTATTATATTTATTTGCAGAAAGCCTAGGCACTTTCACCAGATTCCTGGTATGCAAAATACAGTAAGTGGCACATTATTACTTCCATATTACATGACACCAATACATTATTATATTCTAAAGCACAAGTATAAACAACATATTATATTCTAATCTACGAGTAAGGAAATTCTAATATTTATTAGTTAAGTATTCTTTTACAGTGTAGAAACTTAATTTTGTATCCTAATTTGGCACCAACCGTCTTCAAATTCTACGACGAAATTTTTATTATTTCTTACAGATCTTTATTTCCTTAGATGTTTACTTAATTTTGTATCCTAATTTGGCACCAACCGTCTTCAAATTCTACGACGAAATTTTTATTATTTCTTACTTTTCAGTGCAAACTTTTGAAGTCGTGTCGGGTTGTGAGGTAGCCAGGCCGGGTAGGTATGTAGGTATAGCAGGAAAACTCGTAGTAAACTTTCACCATTCGTTTATTGGTCGAATTAACAAGGAAGGAACAAGCAGGAGCAGCAAAAGAACAACCAGTAAAAGCATCCGTAAGGAGTCAAGGAGAAGGAGAAGGAGCCGTCAAAGGAGAAGGAGCAAGGAGCAAGGAGCGCACTGTAATAGAAATGAACTACACATTACTACAGGGCGTTAAGCTATTGAAGTAACACAATACAAAGTATGATAAAAATACTTACAATACTTATTTGCGCTCCTTTTATATTAACATAGATATTAGTTCTTGAATATTGATTCAATACATTTTATATAGTTATTTACTTAGTTGATAAAATAGAAATATAATAAATTTTACAATTGGCAGAGTACTGCCTAAGTCAACAGTTTGTGAAGGAATGAGTAAAATTTTAATTTAGGTTCCATACAATGTTCTATTGAATTAAAATGAACAATATCGTGTTCTAAAATCAAAATAAATGCTATTTATGATGGCCAGCTTGTAAGCGGCCAGGAAAATAAGGTCGTATCATCACAATACCGGGGTTCCCCCGAAAAAATCCTGTCCTTAATGAAGGATTTTATTCAAAGAATTAATAAAATAAAGTTGATGATGAGACTTATATAAAAATACTAATGAATGAAATGAAAAGATACATTTACAAGTTTTATTATAAATAAAACTAATTATTTTACAAGAGAAACGATTTCCACAATCACACAAATCACAAACATTCATCTTCATTTAATCTGTTTAATCTGTTATTAGTAAGTACAGTAAACTCATTTATAATATAGAGTAATTCCCATTTAATAAGGAATGACTCAAAAACGTTCTCGAATTTAGTAAGGGCTTAGTTATACAGTTACCATCCGCTGTTTTATGTTTATTTATATATAATACAATAGACGAAGGCTTGTTTAAAGAGTCGCAATCCGCTCATACGAACACCCATGGGAAATACATCCACAGATATATTAAGTAGTAATAATAGACGAAGGCTTTTTTAACGAGTCGCAATCCGCTCTAAAAGACACCCATGAATACCCTGATATTCATAGATATAATAATAATAAACGAATGTTTATTTAAAGAGCCGTAATTTGCTCTAATAAACACCCATGGAAATACATCCACAGATATTAGGTATAATATTTATAACAGACGAAGGCTTTTTTAAAGAGTCGCAATCCGCTCTAAATAATTACAAGTATTTACAATAAATGAAATGATGAGAATGAAATAAGGAAAATAGTAATTATTAATCATGGTTATATATCCAACCTGTAATTTGTAAATATGTAAAAGTTTTAGTTACTTAGATGTTTACAACCAAATTGTGAAATTGAAATAAATTTAACCTCCCTTGTAACCATAAGGTTATAAATACAATTTAATAAATTGTAAATAAAATAAAGTAAAATGTAAAATAATATAGATATAAAAAATTCCTTGGTTTAAGTAAGTGTAACTCCTCCATATTAAAAGAGAAAAAAAAATTATGAAATAAAATCAACGCATGCGTTAAGGTATGCGCTAACTCAAACTATCAACGAGCAAAGCCAGTGAAAAGCTAATAATATAAGTACATGAAATAAAATAATATTTGAATTTAAATCAACATGACTACCCCTAGTTGTAATAAGAGCGTAATCATATGTCTATGAAAAAGACTTCATAGTAAATAACAATTGAAAATTAAAAGAAAATCGAACGTTTACGATACAAAATTTAAAAATTTGTCAATGACAAAGAAATTATATAGGATACATTTGAAAATCGAACATTCCAATGCAATATTGCCGAGCAAAACAAATTGTGTAAAACAAAGAAAAATCAAGTGATTTCAAATTCTGATATCGAGGTGCTTTTATATGTATCATTTAATTTATTTGAAATTTATTATTATATATTAAATTTATTCTCGGAAATATTTTAATATTTTAATTGCCTTACTTATGTAAACTGTAGTGTGATATTAGAAATCATTAAAATAAAAATGGACAAATTGTTTTGGATATTTTAAAAATGTATTAAAAAAATCGCAATTAATGGAATTTTTGAATTAAATAATATTTATTTATGTATTATTTTATGGAATCACGATAGACTTTTAGAATAAAAATAGATATTTTAGCAATTATAAGAAAAATTAATATATATTATTTATCTTGAAAAAGTTACGACTATAAAAAGAACCTTTTTCTATTAAGAAATATTGAATTGACGGGATAATATAACGGAAATTAAATTAATTATTAATAAATTTAAGTTATGGGAAGTAATCTATAGATTTCAGATATATATATAATAAAAATCTCACATACAACCATACATTCAATGTGAATATATAATCTGAATTTACGAAATTAATAAGTGAATTTAGTGTAAAATTATTCAAGAATACTGCCTCCGTATAGAAATTAAAAATATCCTCTTCAATAATGGAATCTGACCAAGATCATCAGACTTGTCAACCTCGAAGGTTTGCCGACATAACCTTGATTCAGAACCATCATCTCCAAGAAATATTCTACTGAATTTAAATAGAATTACGTTATATATTGAGATTATATAGACATTACAAATCCTGAAAAAAAGTTTGTATTAAAATAAATATTATGTTCTCTTACTTCGTTATTCTTTCTTCTTTATTCCTTCTTCCTGCAGCATTTTAATCACGTTTGGGCGCCATTGTCGGGTGGTGGGGTAGCCAGGCCGGGTAGGTTGGTAGGTATAGCAGGAAAACTCGTAGTAAACTTTCACCATTCGTTTATTGGTCGATTTAACAAGGAAGGAACAAGCAGCAAAAGAACAACCAGTAAAAGGATCCGTAAGGAGCCAAGGAGCCGTCAAAGGAGAAAGGAACCATCAAAGGAGAAGGAGCAAGGAGCAAGGAGCGCACTGTAATAGAAATGAACTACACATTACTACAGGGCGTTAAGCTATTGAAGTAACACAATACAAAGTATGATAAAAATACTTACAATACTTATTTGCGCTCCTTTTATATTAACATAGATATTAGTTCTTGAATATTGATTCAATACATTTTATATAGTTATTTACTTAGTTGATAAAATAGAAATATAATAAATTTTACAATTGGCAGAGTACTGCCTAAGTCAACAGTTTGTGAAGGAATGAGTAAAATTTTAATTTAGGTTCCATACAATGTTCTATTGAATTAAAATGAACAATATCGTGTTCTAAAATCAAAATAAATGCTATTTATGATGGCCAGCTTGTAAGCGGCCAGGAAAATAAGGTCGTATCATCACAGTCGGTACACTTTTTTTTAAAGGTTTTTATTTCATATTCCGCATACATAAAGAGCATCATCCTTATTTTGTTATATTTTAATTACGTTATTAATATTTTGTTAGAACCGTACTATTGATACCAAAAAGTATGAGTATATAGTCCGGTCAACCGAACTACTAACCGAACTACTGATTTTAGAGAGGAAATTATTATTGTGTTATTTAATTATTGGACGCGCCCATAGCCTTACTTTTATTAAATATTCAATTTCTAAGTGTGATTTGTCGGATTTTGTACATAAGTTTTTAATTATAAAGATATTCCCACTTTAGAGCAAGGAGGGGATATGGGGGTATGAGGGTATATTCTAAATATGTGTTATAAAGACTATTATTAATAAAAAATATATACTTCATGTTTCTTGTTTTATTTTACCAAATTACCTATAAAAACACAAAGATAAACTAAACGCAACCGACGACGTGCAACGCAGTGACGGCGGCGCCACACCGACCGACGCCGCGACGCACATGTTTGGATAGATTTCTCAGTAATTTAACATCCTAGCGTCACGCATGTTACTTACGTTTTTGAGCTGAGTAATTACTACATATTGTACGTAATAACTTTGATTCACGAAAAATTTATGGTTAACGAATTATTCGACAAAACGTCTCTGAACATATATTATTACCTTTCAGAAAACATCAACATCTTTAAAATCGGTGCAATATTTATCGAGATATAGCGTTTTTATGAAGCTGGTGGCCGCCATCTTTGATTGGCCATAACTCCCCCCTCCACCACTTTTATACTCTACGATTCCAGTTTCATGTTCTTTAAATTACGAGGAATCCATCGACACCCATCGTAGGTATAGCCAGGAAGTGCAGATGAAAATCAATTTCTAGAGCACTTATGGTCAATTGTGAACCAGTCTATATAGCTATAATGCAATACCTTCGGCCAAGCGTGAGTCGCACTTGCGCTATGTAATTTGTTCCTGAGCCATATAATACCTACCTAGGGACTTCTAACTTGGTCCGACCTTAGTGCATACTATTGAGTACACTTTTAGGAACCTTTTTATTTGTTGTTTTACTTTCGGCGATTTTTTTTTTCACGGGTTCCCTTAGGTATCTTAGGTATCTACAGCTTCCGAAACCGTGTTATTTTTTAAGGATATAATGATTTCTCGACGTTATTCAGAGACATAATTATCATGAAAATCCGTTAGTACCTAGGTAGTTTTTCAGAAATTCAGTATTCGCCCTGTTTACGTTAGGTACGGCTGAAAATTATATAATTATCAGTCAAAAGCCTTAGGATCGGTTGTACCCACAGAACTTCTAGATCTGTGGTTGTACCTATCTGTCCAAAAGTTGAAAGCAGAGAAACATTGTTGTCTCTTTTACTCGCACATATTTTACACTGTTTCTATCTCACCGTAATGAGTGCACCGCTGTTCTACCTACAACATAACAGACCTCCGATCTCCTACACCTACCTATACCTAGTCCTACAGTATAAAACAATAAAGGTAATAATGTACAATAAAGCTGTGATGTAATGAGGTGGTAAAGTCAACTTAACTGCGTTGTATATTGTATATCCTACACCTTATTAAATTATATTGTTCTGTTTTAAGGTTTCGTATATCCGATGAAAAAACGGAACCCTTCCTTATAGGATCACTCCTGTGTCTGTCTGTCTGTCTGTCTGTATGTCCGTCTGTCCGTCTGTCCGTCGGCGTTACCATTTTGGGAGGTAATTATGAGGACATAATATGAAAGGGCTCGTTATAAGAAATACAAATATATTTTTTTATAATTTTAAAATGATAGTTTCCTTTAGTTAGAGTTTAGCCATTCCATTGAATGCCGCCATTTAATGAAATGCCTAGCCATCCAATTCAGTGGCTGTTTTAACCATATATACTATAGATATACCTACTACGAGCCAGCCCAATTTGGAAGTTTTAATTTTGGAAGTTGGCCTCGCTCCATCGATGTGCCGCGCTCGAACAAATAGATGCCATTCTAAAAGATACTATGGAAAAAATTCTACTTGGACCCAAGCGATTACCTAGACTCATTCATTAGACTAGATGGCATCTGCGTGAGAAAATATTTCCTTAAAAATTATTAAAATTAGTGAAATGAGCTATATATATATAATGATGTTTCTGAGGCTATAGAGAAGCCTGGGACTTAAGTTGTCCTAATGAAGCTGACCCGAAGAAAATAAATAAACAAAATCTTTGGCACACTCCATTATTACAACTAATACACAAACATTTGACGCAAAATCTAACTAGTGATAACGAGCGCGCTCGGCTTCTAGCTTCATCAGAAAAGGAATCTGGTCACTGGTTACACGCCCTTACATCTCGAAACGTCGGTACATTTTTGGATAACGAAGGTTTTAGAATCAGTACAGGCCCAAGGTTAGAAGCACCAGTACGTTGCGAACATAGATGTCCGTGTGGAAAAGAGTTTGATCAATTTTAAACTCACGGATTTTCCTATAAAAAGCGACCTCAATGATACCATCAAAACGGATCTTGCAGTCCCTACTCTCTTAGAGACAACTGGAATAATCCGGGAAGACCGCAAGAGACCCGATGGAATGACTCTGATTCTCTGGGAGCGAGGTCCGGCCCTTGTATGAAATGCTACGTGCCTGGACACATTAGCCCCGTCTCATCTCAGGGAATCAGTAATCAAAGCCCGTAGTTCAATTATTGAAAACTACATATTTGTACCGTTTGATGTAGAAACTCTAGATTCGTTGGGTTCAAATGCCAAAAAGTTTATTAAAAATATATTCCTCGACTGATCTGCATCTCTTCTGGTGACACGAGGGCTGGCTCCTTCCTCGCTCAACGAATCATATCGCTATTCAGCGGGGAAATGCATGCAGCCAGTATTCCACGGGAGCCTGGTTTATTTAGTTATTTTTAAGTAAATAATTAAAATTAATAAAAAAAGTTGCCAAGTAAAGTGACGTAAGTATAGAGGTGTAGGGCGGGCGGCACTCGGCGGCACTCGGCGGCAGTACACAGTCTACAGACCGCAGTAGATCGCGACAGCTCGGGCGGGCGGCACTCGCACAGGGCGACTGTTGACACACCTACTTCAAACTGTTACTGTACTTACCTCTCTTCATATATAGGTGTTTGGTGAGTGTTCATACAACTACATTCATATACAGGATCCTGCATTTTATGCATTTTCTTATGAGGTGGCGTCTTTCTTAGATATAACATTAAATGTTTTTAGTGAAACTTTTAAGTTTCAAACTGTGATGGGCGACTTCATTAAAAATGTTATAGATTCATATAAATACTTCGTCCGCGTTGTATATACCTACTTATTATGATGTCATTTATGTGAATACACATAAGAATTTTTATATTTTTTGGTCCCGTAGTTGCCTCGTGAGTCAGTTCGAAAATGTGTAAATTCGGTACCTAAATAATGATCTTCCCGTCCACCGTAGAGTTTTACATATACCTACACGTGCTGCCTATTAAAGCGTTCAATACTTTATCCTGTGTCACAATATGGTCACAACAATATCATTCTACAATGATAATAAAAAAAAACAATAAAAAATATATAAATACCCACAAATATACACAAATAGTCAAAAAAATTACAATATTATTCATTTAAAACTTACAATACAGCGTCATACTCTTTTATTGAATAGAAGCAATTTATAACAAGCCATTGCTTGAGTCTATTTTTAAATAAATTAAGTGGCAAATCCTTTAAGGTGCTTGGCAAATCATTATAATATTTTTCTACACATTTGTGGGGAATTATTTTCAACTTGCAACCAATGATAACCTGCATGGGGGCATGCATAAATAGTTTTTATACCTACATTTCGACCCGTATACACATACATTTCTTCTGCGCTTTGAATGCAGTATCCATATCTATCGAATTACCCCAAATAATCAAACCATAATGCAGAACTGATGCAATATCACCGTGATACACAGACAGGGCGGTGTTTAGGTTAGATATTATGCCGAATGCGTCTAAGTGCGTCAATGAATTTATTTATTTTATTGCACACTGTAGCAGTGTGAGCCTTCCAGTTGCATGTCAACTATTACGCCTAGGAATTTGGTTTGGTTTACCTGTTCGATTGGCTGTTTGTTTTTGTACGCCGATCTGTATGTTATTTTAGATTTATTTACAACTCTATTAATCTCAGTGCATTGGATTCTATCTTCTTCCCCATAGACCCCGTGTCAACTCTCTTTAAGGGTTGTTTTTATCCATCGTTATTTAGGCCAGTAACACCCCGTTGCCCAAAATCATAAAACAAGTGTTTTGTTTTTGAAGATTATTTGTACCAAGTTTCAAGTTGTAATATACGGAATACGATTTTCCATACTTTACACCCTATTGCATCCCCATTAGATATTGATTTTAGAAATACCTAAGTATTCGGTTTAGCTGTCTGTATATGTATGTATGTATATAACTTAATGCGGTATTTACATAAAGCAGAATAATATTAAAGTTGTGAATGTGTAAGTAGAGAGAGATAAAGATAAAGATTCTTGAATAAATTGTAGTCAGAACACAAAGTTTTTGTTCAAGTTGATGAAGTATTTGTGTAAGTAAGCGACGTTTATAATGTGATGCAGCGGGCGGCGGGAGGCAGAACTCCTGGCTGGGTACAATTAAAGTATATTAATTATGTTGCTATTGATCGTGCCGAAATAAAGACACTGATGTTCGTGAAATTTTTAGGTATAAAAAGATATAAACTTGCCTGAGACTACTACATTAAACGTTACCTCTACACAGTGTACAGCGTTTTCCCGATATTAGGTTATTACATCGATGGGTTATTACATATTTAATTTTCTATCAGAGATCGCATGTCTCCCAATTTTCTAAACACGAACTGCCTATGTCTAAGTTTTTTTCTTAATTTTTTAAATAGAATATTCATACATTTGAAATTATAAAGGAGTTTACATAATTTTCCAAACTAAGGCAAGCGACCTCTTTACAGTACCTACCTATAGTTCGAGCTGGACCAACTCCCTATTGTAAATCTACTTTCCAAACTAAGGCAAGCGACCTCTTTACAGTACCTACCTATAGTTCGAGCTGGACCAACTCCCTATTGTAAATCTACTTTCCAAACTAAGGCAAGCGACCTCTTTACAGTACCTACCTATAGTTCGAGCTGGACCAACTCCCTATTGTAAATCTACTTTCCAAACTAAGGCAAGCGACCTCTTTACAGTACCTACCTATAGTTCGAGCTGGACCAACTCCCTATTGTAAATCTACTTTCCAAACTAAGGCAAGCGACCTCTTTACAGTACCTACCTATAGTTCGAGCTGGACCAACTCCCTATTGTAAATCTACTTTCCAAACTAAGGCAAGCGACCTCTTTACAGTACCTACCTATAGTTCGAGCTGGACCAACTCCCTATTGTAAATCTACTCTCTTTTATATTTTTCTCTGTAGGTCCTGTACTAGGTAATACTAAAAGCTACTTGCATCAGAACGAAAAAATCTGTCTCGTTCCTGTGCGATCAAAAAGTGAAACGAACTTCCGGCGTCGGTCTTTCCTCCTTCCTACAACCTGGGGTCATCGATGCCTGGAGTCCTTCAAGCGAAGCCTGCATAGTGGGCGCGACTGGCGGACTGTATATGTTCTGCCAGTCGAGCGCATTCATAATAATCAGGCGGTGACAACGCCACATGTCGTCTTCTCTATAAAAAAAACTTTATTTAATCAATAACTAATTAAAGGTCGATAGTCTCTGCCTACCCCTTTTGGGATAAAAGGCGTGATGATAGGTCAAATCTAAAAACGTAAATATGTGGAGCAGACAAGAGTCAAGTTCGTGTGACAACACAGAGAAGGCAGGAAGTGTATGGCCACTATCAATCTACTCTACGCTACGAGTACCTACAACAGCATTGACAGCTATCTAACTATAATTATACCAAGTTTACATTGTTGTTACCGTCACAGTTCATGTTGATGGTTGATGGTAGACAGAGGTCATCAACCTCTACATTATACATACATTCACAAATTTCAACCTTTTTCATCCAGTAGATTCGGAGATAATAAGCTGTGACAGACGGACAGACAGACAGACACATGAGTGATCCTGAAAAGGTTCCGTTTTTTCATCAAATGTACGAAACCCTAAAAACGTAGCAATAATAAGTATTGACCGGGAGTTCACCATCGGTAACCCTGACTCAACAAGTACCAACAAGTACCAGCACGGGACAGTCACATGACAGTTCAAATTATATTGGTCTGTTTACTCTAGGCGCAACTTAGATAGGTATCTAACAGTAATAGATATGAACTTAGAACAATTTTGCCTAAAGTAAAATAACACTTTTACAAAACGTACTGTTGCGCATAGACAGACCAACATCGTTAAAGTACTGCTCATTGTGATAATCTAACCTTAGGTACTGAAGTACAGAAGACTCTTAGTACCTACATGAAAACATATACATACGAAACGATGCCATGGTTAGTTAAGGCTCACTGTCCGTTGATATTTAAATCCACAAATACTTATCCTACAAGGTAAGGTCTCTTAAAAATAGACGAACCTTTGTAGGTAGGTATGTATGTAGTATGTAGATCAGGTGATTCTAATCACTACCACATATTCCATTTCTGCGGAATATTTTTGGAAGTTCTCGAGGTGATTTTTATGAGATAGACAAATATCCCGCAGATATAAAATATTGGTGAATATTTAATAGTACAGAGGTAGTAATTAGAATGACCTGCTCTACACATACCTACAATGTTTCGTCCATTTCTGAGATCTCTCGTCCATCTCTCGGGCTCGCAACCTTCCCTTGTGAGTAGGAAGAGCGGGAATAGGTAAATAGTAGTAAACATTTGAGAATTGAGACAGGCCCGAGATGGTGCCTTCACGGTACATTGGTAGTGTAACATAGTTACTAAAATGTATCTTCTTTTTTAGGAGAGATGTCGCCGTGCGGTGTATGGATCGTGTGGGCTGTATGTGGCTTGTTAGTATCACTACCGGGGTGGACACAGGCGCTACACTGCTGGCACTGCGGACAGTACAGTGACGGAGTGGGCTCCATCACACCATGTACCAACAGTAGTGGTGCTGAGCTGCTCGCCTGTCAGCCGCAACATTTGCGCTGTATAGTAAGTACTGCTTCAACTTTACAATACAATACAAACTGGTCACTACCGGGGTGGACACAGGCGCTACACTGCTGGCACTGCGGACAGTACAGTGACGGAGTGGGCTCCATCACACCATGTACCAACAGTAGTGGTGCTGAGCTGCTCGCCTGTCAGCCGCAACATTTGCGCTGTATAGTAAGTACTGCTTCAACTTTACAATACAATACAAACTGGTCACTACCGGGGTGGAGACTGGCGCTACACTGCTGGCACTGCGGACAGTACAGTGACAGAGTGGGCTCCATCACACCATGTACCAACAGTAGTGGTGCTGAGCTGCTCGCCTGTCAGCCGCAATATTTGCGCTGTATAGTAAGTACTGCTTCAACTTTACAATACAATACAAACTGGTCACTACCGGGGTGGACACAGGCGCTACACTGCTGGCACTGCGGACAGTACAGTGACAGAGTGGGCTCCATCACACCATGTACCAACAGTAGTGGTGCTGAGCTGCTCGCCTGTCAGCCGCAACATTTGCGCTGTATAGTAAGTACTGCTTCAACTTTACAATACAATACAAATTGGTCACTACCGGGGTGGACACAGGCGCTACACTGCTGGCACTGCGGACAGTACAGTGACAGAGTGGGCTCCATCACACCATGTACCAACAGTAGTGGTGCTGAGCTGCTCGCCTGTCAGCCGCAACATTTGCGCTGTATAGTAAGTACTGCTTCAACTTTACAATACAATACAAACTGGTCACTACCGGGGTGGACACAGGCGCTACACTGCTGGCACTGCGGACAGTACAGTGACAGAGTGGGCTCCATCACACCATGTACCAACAGTAGTGGTGCTGAGCTGCTCGCCTGTCAGCCTCAACATTTGCGCTGTATAGTAAGTACTGCTTCAACTTTACAATACAATACAAACTGGTCACTACCGGGGTGGACACAGGCGCGACACTGCTGGCACTGCGGACAGTACATAGACGGAGTGGGCTCCATCACACCATGTACCAACAGTAGTGGTGCTGAGCTGCTCGCCTGTCAGCCGCAACATTTGCGCTGTATAGTAAGTACTGCTTCAACTTTACAATACAATACAAACTGGTCACTACCGGGGTGGACACAGGCGCGACACTGCTGGCACTGCGGACAGTACAGTGACAGAGTGGGCTCCATCACATCATGTACCAACAGTAGTGGTGCTGAGCTGCTCGCCTGTCAGCCGCAACATTTGCGCTGTATAGTAAGTACTGCTTCAACTTTACAATACAATACAAACTGGTCACTACCGGGGTGGACACAGGCGCTACACTGCTGGCACTGCGGACAGTACAGTGACAGAGTGGGCTCCATCACACCATGTACCAACAGTAGTGGTGCTGAGCTGCTCGCCTGTCAGCCGCAACATTTGCGCTGTATAGTAAGTACTGCTTCAACTTTACAATACAATACAAACTGGTCACTACCGGGGTGGACACAGGCGCGACACTGCTGGCACTGCGGACAGTACATAGACGGAGTGGGCTCCATCACACCATGTACCAACAGTAGTGGTGCTGAGCTGCTCGCCTGTCAGCCGCAACATTTGCGCTGTATAGTAAGTACTGCTTCAACTTTACAATACAATACAAACTGGTCACTACCGGGGTGGACACAGGCGCTACACTGCTGGCACTGCGGACAGTACAGTGACAGAGTGGGCTCCATCACACCATGTACCAACAGTAGTGGTGCTGAGCTGCTCGCCTGTCAGCCGCAACATTTGCGCTGTATAGTAAGTACTGCTTCAACTTTACAATACAATACAAACTGGTCACTACCGGGGTGGACACAGGCGCGACACTGCTGGCACTGCGGACAGTACATAGACGGAGTGGGCTCCATCACACCATGTACCAACAGTAGTGGTGCTGAGCTGCTCGCCTGTCAGCCGCAACATTTGCGCTGTATAGTAAGTACTGCTTCAACTTTACAATACAATACAAACTGGTCACTACCGGGGTGGACACAGGCGCTACACTGCTGGCACTGCGGACAGTACAGTGACAGAGTGGGCTCCATCACACCATGTACCAACAGTAGTGGTGCTGAGCTGCTCGCCTGTCAGCCGCAACATTTGCGCTGTATAGTAAGTACTGCTTCAACTTTACAATACAATACAAACTGGTCACTACCGGGGTGGACACAGGCGCGACACTGCTGGCACTGCGGACAGTACATAGACGGAGTGGGCTCCATCACACCATGTACCAACAGTAGTGGTGCTGAGCTGCTCGCCTGTCAGCCGCAACATTTGCGCTGTATAGTAAGTACTGCTTCAACTTTACAATACAATACAAACTGGTCACTACCGGGGTGGACACAGGCGCGACACTGCTGGCACTGCGGACAGTACAGTGACAGAGTGGGCTCCATCACATCATGTACCAACAGTAGTGGTGCTGAGCTGCTCGCCTGTCAGCCGCAACATTTGCGCTGTATAGTAAGTACTGCTTCAACTTTACAATACAATACAAACTGGTCACTACCGGGGTGGACACAGGCGCTACACTGCTGGCACTGCGGACAGTACAGTGACAGAGTGGGCTCCATCACACCATGTACCAACAGTAGTGGTGCTGAGCTGCTCGCCTGTCAGCCGCAACATTTGCGCTGTATAGTAAGTACTGCTTCAACTTTACAATACAATACAAACTGGTCACTACCGGGGTGGACACAGGCGCGACACTGCTGGCACTGCGGACAGTACAGTGACAGAGTGGGCTCCATCACACCATGTACCAACAGTAGTGGTGCTGAGCTGCTCGCCTGTCAGCCGCAACATTTGCGCTGTATAGTAAGTACTGCTTTAACTTTACAATACAATACAAACTGATCACTACCGGGGTGGACACAGGCGCTACACTGCTGGCACTGCGGACAGTACAGTGACAGAGTGGGCTCCATCACACCATGTACCAACAGTAGTGGTGCTGAGCTGCTCGCCTGTCAGCCGCAACATTTGCGCTGTATAGTAAGTACTGCTTCAACTTTACAATACAATACAAACTGGTCACTACCGGGGTGGACACAGGCGCGACACTGCTGGCACTGCGGACAGTACAGTGACAGAGTGGGCTCCATCACACCATGTACCAACAGTAGTGGTGCTGAGCTGCTCGCCTGTCAGCCGCAATATTTGCGCTGTATAGTAAGTACTGCTTCAACTTTACAATACAATACAAACTGGTCACTACCGGGGTGGACACAGGCGCTACACTGCTGGCACTGCGGACAGTACAGTGACAGAGTGGGCTCCATCACACCATGTACCAACAGTAGTGGTGCTGAGCTGCTCGCCTGTCAGCCGCAACATTTGCGCTGTATAGTAAGTACTGCTTCAACTTTACAATACAATACAAACTGGTCACTACCGGGGTGGACACAGGCGCTACACTGCTGGCACTGCGGACAGTACAGAGACGGAGTGGGCTCCATCACACCCTGTACCAAAAGTAGTGGTGCTGAACTGCTCGCCTGTCAGCCGCAACACTCGCGCTGTATAGTAAGTACTGCTTCAACTTTACAATACAATACAAACTGGTCACTACCGGGGTGGACACAGGCGCTACACTGCTGGCACTGCGGACAGTACAGTGACAGAGTGGGCTCCATCACACCATGTACCAACAGTAGTGGTGCTGAGCTGCTCGCCTGTCAGCCGCAACATTTGCGCTGTATAGTAAGTACTGCTTCAACTTTACAATACAATACAAACTGGTCACTACCGGGGTGGACACAGGCGCTACACTGCTGGCACTGCGGACAGTACAGAGACGGAGTGGGCTCCATCACACCCTGTACCAAAAGTAGTGGTGCTGAACTGCTCGCCTGTCAGCCGCAACACTCGCGCTGTATAGTAAGTACTGCTTCAACTTTACAATACAATACAAACTGGTCACTACCGGGGTGGACACAGGCGCTACACTGCTGGCACTGCGGACAGTACAGTGACAGAGTGGGCTCCATCACACCATGTACCAACAGTAGTGGTGCTGAGCTGCTGGCCTGTCAGCCGCAACACTCGCGCTGTATAGTAAGTACTGCTTTAACTTTACAATACAATACAAACTGATCACTACCGGGGTGGACACAGGCGCTACACTGCTGGCACTGCGGACAGTACAGTGACAGAGTGGGCTCCATCACACCATGTACCAACAGTAGTGGTGCTGAGCTGCTCGCCTGTCAGCCGCAACATTTGCGCTGTATAGTAAGTACTGCTTCAACTTTACAATACAATACAAACTGGTCACTACCGGGGTGGACACAGGCGCTACACTGCTGGCACTGCGGACAGTACAGTGACAGAGTGGGCTCCATCACACCATGTACCAACAGTAGTGGTGCTGAGCTGCTCGCCTGTCAGCCGCAACACTCGCGCTGTATAGTAAGTACTGCTTCAACTTTACAATACAATACAAACTGGTCACTACCGGGGTGGACACAGGCGCTACACTGCTGGCACTGCGGACAGTACAGTGACAGAGTGGGCTCCATCACACCATGTACCAACAGTAGTGGTGCTGAGCTGCTCGCCTGTCAGCCGCAACACTCGCGCTGTATAGTAAGTACTGCTTTAACTTTACAATACAATACAAACTGGTCACTACCTGGGTGGACACAGGCGCTACACTGCTGGCACTGCGGACAGTACAGTGACAGAGTGGGCTCCATCACACCATGTACCAACAGTAGTGGTGCTGAGCTGCTCGCCTGTCAGCCGCAACACTCGCGCTGTATAGTAAGTACTGCTTTAACTTTACAATACAATACAAACTGATCACTACCGGGGTGGACACAGGCGCTACACTGCTGGCACTGCGGACAGTACAGTGACAGAGTGGGCTCCATCACACCATGTACCAACAGTAGTGGTGCTGAGCTGCTCGCCTGTCAGCCGCAACATTTGCGCTGTATAGTAAGTACTGCTTCAACTTTACAATACAATACAAACTGGTCACTACCGGGGTGGACACAGGCGCTACACTGCTGGCACTGCGGACAGTACAGTGACAGAGTGGGCTCCATCACACCATGTACCAACAGTAGTGGTGCTGAGCTGCTCGCCTGTCAGCCGCAACACTCGCGCTGTATAGTAAGTACTGCTTCAACTTTACAATACAATACAAACTGGTCACTACCGGGGTGGACACAGGCGCTACACTGCTGGCACTGCGGACAGTACAGTGACAGAGTGGGCTCCATCACACCATGTACCAACAGTAGTGGTGCTGAGCTGCTCGCCTGTCAGCCGCAACATTTGCGCTGTATAGTAAGTACTGCTTCAACTTTACAATACAATACAAACTGGTCACTACCGGGGTGGACACAGGCGCTACACTGCTGGCACTGCGGACAGTACAGAGACGGAGTGGGCTCCATCACACCCTGTACCAAAAATAGTGGTGCTGAACTGCTCGCCTGTCAGCCGCAACACTCGCGCTGTATAGTAAGTACTGCTTCAACTTTACAATACAATACAAACTGGTCACTACCGGGGTGGACACAGGCGCTACACTGCTGGCACTGCGGACAGTACAGTGACAGAGTGGGCTCCATCACACCATGTACCAACAGTAGTGGTGCTGAGCTGCTCGCCTGTCAGCCGCAACACTCGCGCTGTATAGTAAGTACTGCTTCAACTTTACAATACAATACAAACTGGTCACTACCGGGGTGGACACAGGCGCTACACTGCTGGCACTGCGGACAGTACAGTGACAGAGTGGGCTCCATCACACCATGTACCAACAGTAGTGGTGCTGAGCTGCTCGCCTGTCAGCCGCAACACTCGCGCTGTATAGTAAGTACTGCTTCAACTTTACAATACAATACAAACTGGTCACTACCGGGGTGGACACAGGCGCTACACTGCTGGCACTGCGGACAGTACAGTGACAGAGTGGGCTCCATCACACCATGTACCAACAGTAGTGGTGCTGAGCTGCTCGCCTGTCAGCCGCAACATTTGCGCTGTATAGTAAGTACTGCTTCAACTTTACAATACAATACAAACTGGTCACTACCGGGGTGGACACAGGCGCTACACTGCTGGCACTGCGGACAGTACAGAGACGGAGTGGGCTCCATCACACCCTGTACCAAAAATAGTGGTGCTGAACTGCTCGCCTGTCAGCCGCAACACTCGCGCTGTATAGTAAGTACTGCTTCAACTTTACAATACAATACAAACTGGTCACTACCGGGGTGGACACAGGCGCTACACTGCTGGCACTGCGGACAGTACAGTGACAGAGTGGGCTCCATCACACCATGTACCAACAGTAGTGGTGCTGAGCTGCTCGCCTGTCAGCCGCAACATTTGCGCTGTATAGTAAGTACTGCTTCAACTTTACAATACAATACAAACTGGTCACTACCGGGGTGGACACAGGCGCTACACTGCTGGCACTGCGGACAGTACAGAGACGGAGTGGGCTCCATCACACCCTGTACCAAAAATAGTGGTGCTGAACTGCTCGCCTGTCAGCCGCAACACTCGCGCTGTATAGTAAGTACTGCTTCAACTTTACAATACAATACAAACTGGTCACTACCGGGGTGGACACAGGCGCTACACTGCTGGCACTGCGGACAGTACAGTGACAGAGTGGGCTCCATCACACCATGTACCAACAGTAGTGGTGCTGAGCTGCTCGCCTGTCAGCCTCAACATTTGCGCTGTATAGTAAGTACTGCTTCAACTTTACAATACAATACAAACTGGTCACTACCGGGGTGGACACAGGCGCTACACTGCTGGCACTGCGGACAGTACAGTGACAGAGTGGGCTCCATCACACCATGTACCAACAGTAGTGGTGCTGAGCTGCTCGCCTGTCAGCCTCAACATTTGCGCTGTATAGTAAGTACTGCTTCAACTTTACAATACAATACAAACTGGTCACTACCGGGGTGGACACAGGCGCTACACTGCTGGCACTGCGGACAGTACAGTGACAGAGTGGGCTCCATCACACCATGTACCAACAGTAGTGGTGCTGAGCTGCTCGCCTGTCAGCCTCAACATTTGCGCTGTATAGTAAGTACTGCTTCAACTTTACAATACAATACAAACTGGTCACTACCGGGGTGGACACAGGCGCTACACTGCTGGCACTGCGGACAGTACAGTGACAGAGTGGGCTCCATCACACCATGTACCAACAGTAGTGGTGCTGAGCTGCTCGCCTGTCAGCCTCAACATTTGCGCTGTATAGTAAGTACTGCTTCAACTTTACAATACAATACAAACTGGTCACTACCGGGGTGGACACAGGCGCTACACTGCTGGCACTGCGGACAGTACAGTGACAGAGTGGGCTCCATCACACCATGTACCAACAGTAGTGGTGCTGAGCTGCTCGCCTGTCAGCCTCAACATTTGCGCTGTATAGTAAGTACTGCTTCAACTTTACAATACAATACAAACTGGTCACTACCGGGGTGGACACAGGCGCTACACTGCTGGCACTGCGGACAGTACAGTGACAGAGTGGGCTCCATCACACCATGTACCAACAGTAGTGGTGCTGAGCTGCTCGCCTGTCAGCCTCAACATTTGCGCTGTATAGTAAGTACTGCTTCAACTTTACAATACAATACAAACTGGTCACTACCGGGGTGGACACAGGCGCTACACTGCTGGCACTGCGGACAGTACAGTGACAGAGTGGGCTCCATCACACCATGTACCAACAGTAGTGGTGCTGAGCTGCTCGCCTGTCAGCCTCAACATTTGCGCTGTATAGTAAGTACTGCTTCAACTTTACAATACAATACAAACTGGTCACTACCGGGGTGGACACAGGCGCTACACTGCTGGCACTGCGGACAGTACAGTGACAGAGTGGGCTCCATCACACCATGTACCAACAGTAGTGGTGCTGAGCTGCTCGCCTGTCAGCCTCAACATTTGCGCTGTATAGTAAGTACTGCTTCAACTTTACAATACAATACAAACTGGTCACTACCGGGGTGGACACAGGCGCGACACTGCTGGCACTGCGGACAGTACATAGACGGAGTGGGCTCCATCACACCCTGTACCAAACTGTACTCGCGCTGTATAGAGTGTATGTATACTGAGTACTGCTTCAATTCAACCGCTTCACGCTATACCAGCAATAAATCTTGGGTGGGGTGGGACCTTACTAGATAATAATACATTTAGCATAGCATGTGGTATTCGTCTTGGGCCATCGTTAGGGATGCATCATTAAATGTCTGCGTGGTATTGTACCAGCGCTTCTGCATGATGATGGCAAGAGGCTTAATGGAATGCCACATTAAGTACGGTATTAGTTAAGACTGCCGAGACATATCTACCCTGGTGGACTGCGCGGCTGAAAAACGGGGTTCACGTAACTTATGTAGAATAAGCAAATAAGTGATAATATATGTGCCGTTTACAGTCCGATACCCTTGTGAGTGCAGACATATATTTATTGTTGCAACCGCGTTAATGGTTACTGGTCCGCTCCTTTGGATCGTAGCGTGATGTTATATAGCCTTCCTCAACAATTGGGCTATCAAATGCAAAATATGTTTTATATGTAACATCTTTCTTCTCGCTTTCCTGCAATCTGTGGGAGTGATTTGTGTTGGATGGACGGAAGTGTGTAACTAATGAGCGTGGTGGTATAGTTGGCCATCAGATGGTACCAACTCATGTTCCGAGAGGTTGGTACTGTCAGCCAACATCAGCTGATGAAGGGTTAATGTTTCTTATTACATTACAAAGGTGAGATGTCAGATGTTACACATCATTATGCGACTACTGTAGTTCCAGAGATTAGAGCGTTGAAACAAACAAACAAATAAACTCTCAGCTTTTAGTATATATTTTAAAAATGATAGTCGTCGCTGTTGACAAGGTGGAGTGAGGAAATGCTACCATAGTTTATGACAGAATGCTACCATTACACGGAATTAGTCTATTTGATAATAATTAATTATATATTTTTAGAGTGGTACGCCTTTAGTAATTACCTAATTTAGTTTAAATCTCTTTAAATGTAAAAGTCAATAATGTATATTCTCTCGACTCGCGTCAACTCTCGACTGATCGAGAGAATCCGAGGGATTTACCAGGAGCGCAGCCAAGCGAGGCGCCGATATCTCGTCTCGTTCGCGTTGTAGGGTTGTTACTTGTGTTCACAATAAGACTCCCTATATACAAGATTAGGTGCGACGATTATAATGTATTATTATTAATGTATGAGTGCTTAGATCAAATTCTTGTGTATAGTGTTTTTGTTATAGTGATATTATACAAATTATAAAACAAAGTCTCTCTGTCTGTCTGTCTGTCTGTGCCCTATTCACGCAAAAACTACTAAACGGATTTTGTTGCGGTCTCCACGATTAGATAGGTCGATTCACAAGGATACATAAGAGAATTAAATGTTTAGAAGTTGTGAATGAAGTCGGAGATAGTTAGCTAGAGCACGTGTTCATGATGCTTGCTGTCCAATCCGTCAGAGATTTATAAAAATGTATTGTGTAGAGTAAAATAATGTACTAAAAACCCATTGATATAAAAAAGAAAAGATACGTGACTAACGCACTGCGAGTGGGACTCTCGAACTGAGTCATAATACCCTACCTGATCTCACAACCGTAGTAGCCCGTGCTCGCTCTCACGCGTGTCTCACCTACCGTGTACCTTTTTCTTAGCTTGGCCCATTTCTCAAATTCGTTTTGTAGGAAGGTCACGCATCTTTTTTCGAACAGTTCTGATATGCCCCATAATGTTTTGACTAAATCGCATACGCAGCCAAATATGGCAATATTAAAAAATAAAGCTCAAAACAAACAAAAAACAGAAAATTCAAGTATATGTAAACATTATATTTTAAAATTGTAGGCCTTTTTACTTACCGTTTTATTGTTATTTTCCCATTAATAAAATTAACCCTAGTTAATTGCACTCTAACGGTCGGACACGCTGAACATAATCTCCAATATTTTGACAGATTGCACTTACTATAGGCAACAAAAAATAGTTATCTATAAGGATTCAACGTTCGTTGCAAAAAAACAATATTTCAATAAATTGAAAAAAAAAAAAAATCTTTTAAAGCCATATAAGGCGTTGTATGCGGTAAGGGGTTAACATAATAAAAAAGGTTTTGCATCATAAAATGTCACTTTCGGCAACTTCATACTGTCGATTTTTGTTGCGTCGTTAAATTGTACTCTCATCATTTTTTCATAACGCGCCTAAAGAAGTATAACTTCAAAAAGTCCATGGTAGCATATAGGTACTCGTATCTACATATTTATAGATAAGTAGTTACAAGATAATTTTTATATATTCATCATAACTTCGATATAGTTATGCTCGGCGAATATAAAAGAAGCGAAAGGTATCAGGATCGTAACAAATGGAGTTATATTGTCTCTGTCTAGCCTAGTCTTGGGATAAAAGGCGTGATGATAGATAGATAGTTGTATAAGCGTATTTATATTGTTGTAAACCCATATTGTACCCTTGCGAAGTCGAGCAGGTCTTTCGGATATAAAACGCGTGCTGCATTCTATGTAGGGTATATGTATTAGCAGCCGTGTTGACGCCCCTAGCGCCTTCTGATGTATTATCGTAGCTTCAGTTTGTAACAATCTGAACAATCGTATTTCTCCATTACTCACTGAAAACTGTTCCTGAATTATTAAGAAGGAATTATTTGTTTTGTTACTGTTTGTAACAAGAAATACACTTACTAATATTATTGTGAAGTACAAAGTTTAGAGTTGGACTGGTGAAAGTCTGCTCTGTACTCTGTACTATTGTGTAGGTGTGTTGTAGATAATAATGTAGACTAACTTACTAGTAGTAGTAGTCGACAATTATGTGTCACATAAGCAACCTAAATAACTTAAATTAACTTAAATCAAATCATTATATTCTAATTCGGTTACATTTGTCCGTCTCACTACAAATTTAGTAAAATAAGAAACGACTGAAGTTGTTTACTAAGGACCTTGTAAGTTGTAGGACAGTGTTGCTCTAAACTTAGTATGTTCGTCGACAGTTTAACAGACATTCAATAGTTTTATTAGTGAGTACCTAACCTGGTAAGTTTACCGTTGGTAACTTGTAACCGGTAACCGGTAACCGGTAACCATAACTCATAAGGGGGAGCGAGTTATTGATCGCAGGGAGCGAGAAGAAAGACTTGTTTGTTGTACTGTTACCGAACTGAGAACCGACAGTCAACTCCCGGTCTATAATGATGTTGTTGTATGTACAGAAGTACGTGAGCGAGCTGACTACAGTACGAGACTGCGCGCCCTCTTGTGTCGAGAAAGGTAACTAATATACTACTACTACGACGTAGCTCACGTAGCACTAGCACTAACTTCACCCCCCGACCTCCGCGTCCATCACCAACAACACTGAGCCGTAGACAGAGAAATATATTAAGTTCCATTGAGATAAAGCGAGACAAAAAGGACCTACTTTCCGCGACGCTACTTTATCTCTATTTTTCTCTTTCTAACTGAGATTCATTCTTCGTGGTCATGCTCGCGGGGCTGTAGTTATATTATGTTTATAGTTGATGTGTAATATCTTAGCTCTCGCTATGCGGCATTTTGTACGGAGTACAATTTCTTGAAACAGGACGGAAATGTGTGTCAAATGGAACGGAAACAAATAAATTAAAATTATAATTTTTGATATTTTTATTATGTTACACATGATTGGTGCCACTATGGAGCTATTACAAATAAGTAGGTACCTACCTGATATATCTACTAATACTGGCACTTCGGCCATTGTCATTGTACAGAGTGGTGGGGAGCTCGCACGTACTGCTGTGACACTGACGGGTGTAACTCAGCACCGCCCGCGCCACCGGGGTCGCACCTGCTCACCATCGTCACTACTCTACTTGTGATGGCTCGAGGGTAGCTGACCACGTGACCACGTGACCACGTGACTAACACAATACTCACTCACTAGCGGCTATATTTATAGGTACAAGTGCTTGTTCCTCTTGAAGTAACAGACAGACAGAAGATAATACCTACCCATCGGACTTTAGAAAGAGACTTTAGGATCGCACCGTGTACGAGTGACAGAGAAGGCGCTCTACAATTAGTTCTCTTATATTTGCTTTAACTGCTATTGCTGGTACTGTTATACTATATGTTAATTATGATGATTTCAATACGGCAGTCTAACATAGACAGATCACGACGGTTAAGAGAAGTATCAATATGCTCAGCATTCATACAGGTAGGTACCTACACTACGTAAAGTAAACATACCTATAGTGTTCGCCAAATAAGTTGAGCTAGAGTGAGAGATACAAATAAAATCGTAATGACATATCGGCTCAACTTGGTTTTGATGCTTGAATGTGTGTGTAGCGGCTTCTCTCTACCGTCGTGACGTTTGTATAAAGGTGGCCACACATTCGTCCAGTCCCCGGCCGGTCGCCGTACGGGCCACCGAAACCGACCACAGACTCGTCCAATTCTTATCGCGCGGCCCACCATCCGTTTTCAAATGGTTGTATTTGTGGTTAATTTCGATGACCGGAACGATCTGTCACGCACACACACACACACATCCACACGACTTTGTTTAATCGAATCGTGATCTAGATCGTATGATTTACATTGCTAATGTGTGGTCTGTCTTCAATCTCGATCATACGGCGGCCGGACCGACTGGCCTACTTATGACGACAGAGCGATAGTATTTTGTTCGTAGATGTTTGCTTATTGTAACTGAAAGTGAGTACATATAGTACAAATATAACATTAGTTAGTTAGTTACCATAACTATCTAGTTATAATTATAGTTAAGTAATAATAGTCATACTTACTGTCAGTCAATATGGCTGCCATCTGCCATCACTGTTCTGTTCTATACACACTATAAAGTTGCATTTATAATAAAGACCAATTTTCTTAAATATAACAAGGTGTTATTTATTTATTTTATTTGGTACTACCTGTGGTACTACGTACTTCTCCGTCCTCTATTATGGTCTTGAGTTCGTGCAAAAATCCCATAGAAAATAGTATTTTCCAATTTTTATTTTACCTATAAACCTTATTCAGATTATTACGAACATCCGTTCTCAAGTGATGCGATGGGCTCCACGAACGAAGTCGGGCGGATAGCTACTAAATAATATATTGCCCACAATATAGCTAAGTATAATGGGATGATGTAAGTAAACAACAAGAGAGACAAACTGTTTGTATTAGTGCAGGTTGAGAACGAAACAGATAATTACAGTAGGAACATTGTGTGTGTTGTGTGTCGATGGTGTCAAGAGACAACATCTACCTAGCTAACTGTACAACAGATAGGCTCCAAGCCGCTACATGAGTTGTTATAGTCAAAACGTCGAACGCAACCAGGTACGACGCAACAATAAATAAAACAAGCTAAAAGAAAGGTAAATAGCTATATTTTTTGTAAAATGAGGTGGTAATTTATAATGTTCCCGGGTGTCCCGGTATAATGTCCCGGATTAAAGTGTCGCGTCCCAGGCGTCCCGAGCGCCCCGGCTCGTGTAGCTTCATGACTTCATGAGGTAATATTATTGTAAAGCTCCATTATTTACGACAAACATCTTACATGAACTTATGCTTGTTATAATTAGCACAGATATGAAGTGTGATGGCACTGGTTATTTATACCGCCTTCAAAGCACCGAAAAGTAAGAAATAATAAATATTTCGTCGTAGAATTTGAAGACGGTTGGTGCCAAATTAGGATACAAAATTAAGTAAACATGTAAGAAGATAAATATCTGTTCAATATTATATATGTTTGTACTGATGATCGTAGGTTCCTAATGAATTGTCTAGATTAGTGAATTTGGGAAGTAAGTTGTTTTTAATTTGGCACCAACCGTCTTCAAATTCTACGACGAAATATTTATTATTTCTTACTTTTCGGTGCAAATTTTGAAGGCGGTACACTTTTTTTTAAAGTTAATTTATTTTTCCCTTTTAAGTGATTTTGCTGCCCTGAGAGACAAATATAAAAAAAAATGGAAAAATAAAAAATAAAAACTGCTGTGGATGGGATTTGAACCATTTGCATCCTGAGAATGGTGCAGCCATACCATATCATGCCTTTAGCCGTTAGACCACCGTCGATACAAAAATTGACAACTTCGTGTCAATAGCAACCGTTGCTAAGGCTTTTCTCTGATACATAACTTTCAGCCGTAAACAGAGACAAATTACTGAATTTCTGAAAAACTACTGAACCGATTTTCGTTATATGTCTGTGAGATAATGTCGAGAACTTATTATATCCTTAAAAAAATAAGTCGTCAAAATCGGTAGGTACATATTTCATCGAGATACTGATAATTGACTTAAAAGTCAGTTTTTTCAAAATTACTGAAAAACTAATAAACCAATGTTTATGACATAAAAATGGGACCAATCCGGAAGAATTATCTGTCGATTAAAAAAGAAATCATCAAAATCGGTTCATATACGACGAAGTTATCCGCGAACACATAAAAAAAATATATATATACCTACGGTCGAATTGAGTAACGTCTTTTTTTTTGAAGTCGTTAAAAATGGTTCTGGGGTTCGTTTCAGGAGGTAAATTGGGAAAAAGAAAAAAATTCTCAAAAGCGGTTTTAGATATTGAGCTGATTTTTGCGGCACAGTTCGGAGCAAACGCAGCACAATGCAGCACAATTAATGAAAATACACATTTCGAAAAGTGCGGGGCTAACTTCGACTTTTATCTGTAAAAAAATGATAGTGATTGGAGAGCAGTCCACAGCGCTCGCAAGACATCCAACCAAAATATCTATTCCCAAAATGATATTTAATCAATAAAATAGTCATAGTACCCTACAATTCAGTGATGGATGAGATTTATAACTACATTATATTCCTAGAAACTATAACGGTAACTTCACGACAGAGGGTGAGCACTGAGCAGGGAGTACACAGTACACTGTTTACATGACCAACAGTATGACTATCAATAACCACTTATCCAACATTAGTTATATTGATATATTATTATTTTATCTCGAAAAAATATTACTCAGGGATATCGTAGCTTTTAATGGAGCAGCTCGCAGTAGTCGCAGTGTATCCCCAAACAGCGTTATCTCTATAATAGTCCTGTAGTAGCTCCCTATTTGTGTACTACATACACACACAGCTATACAGCTATACTGCTTGTATATGGACAGATAGGTACGTCATTAGCGTAGGTCTGTATGTTGTTTGAGTCAACTCTCCTTGCGGTACTTAATTATATATTTAAATCGTCTCGTACATAATTATAAAGTTATAGCATCTTAAGGGGACGTCTCAGTTTAACCTTTACCGAACCGGATATTTAGCCGAATTATTCGGTTTACCATTTCATTGTTTTGCCGCGTAAACAGGTTCTAACATGTACGCTTTGTGTCGCTACTGGCTAGATGACAATCGTGTCGTACCTCACGACCTGCCACCCGCTCACACACCGCGCTGTCACTTTGCTTCTTACATAAGAAATGTTGTCTTTTAGTTCTATACCATGTCATGTAGCCAAGAAAATAGAAATACTCGAAACGAATATATTCGGCAACAAAACCGAATAATTCGGCAGAATACAAATAGTGGAAAAGATGCCGAATACCGAATATCAAACGAATATTCGGCGCATCTCTACTAAAAATACACTAACTAGAATTTTATAGTTTTTGTAGAAACATAGAAAAGCCGAACTCCTTTTCGTGTTTTTCGAAATACTGATTTTGTTGAGAAATCGTACTTTCTCATGTATCTGGTACATGAATATTGGTCTATCTTATCTTATCCTTGGTTACCTTATCGATTTTAATAGTAGTCCATCTCGTTCACATCTTTCTAAAGATATATGGACAAAATAAGCGGGTAAAACTGAGTTCGTTGCGACGTGATGCGTCGCCTTAAGTAGACTCACTCGAAGATGTTTTAAGTAAAGTTGTTCTACAATCAATTATAAGATTGATCGTCTCAAGTTGAGAGTAGCTGTCAAACTTGTTCGTTACCTTGTCTTGTCACCACTGTTACTCTACAGTACCACTTGGTACCACCCAGTGGTACATAAACTTCTATTATAGACCATTTTTACCTCGAGAACTACTGTAGCGATTATACAGAGTGTTGTTTTAGCTGGCAAGTACCTATATTGTGTTAGACACAAAGTGACGTTCATTAGTGATGTATATATAAACCAATGTAGACACAGTATAAACACAAACAGAACGCCAACTCGGCAACACGTGATCAGAGTTACAATATAGCTAGGTACGAGTAGCACTACCTTACTCGGAAATATTATATATATAACTCATAAAACACGAGCATTGTCATCTCTACCTTCATTTATATTTTTATGATAATTAATAATGTCAACCCTTCTCACCAATTCAAAACCCATTTTCTATTTGTCCAGTAAGTGCCTACCTACTACCTACTACCTTCTACCTACTACCTTACTACCTACCAAGTACCAACATAAAAACTTCACTTAAAAATAAAATATCGTTTGGCCATTTGTATCTCAAAAGAAAAACGACGACGCGCCAAATGATATATTAGTTCTCTTTGTGAGTGTTCTCAGTAGAAAGTAAATAATGAGGTGATGACTGGTGATATAACCATAACCTTCATTTTAAATATTGTAGACGGGTACCGGGGGGGGGGGGGGGGTCTATTACTTACTGATAATCTACTTCTCGTGCTTTGGAAACAACGGAACTGCGGCGCCCGCCCTTCCTCTAAGAATAACAGATAATTACACGTTCAAGGAGTGACACATCTAACTCCACATGAGACTTGACATCTGTTGTGTTTAGTTTACTATCGGTACAACCACAGGTCTTTTAGTATAGAAGTTCTGTGGGTACAACACTGTTACTGACATCTCTAGTTAGCCAGGAATGACAGAAATGAATATTGAACAATTTGTTATAGTTATTAGAACCACGGCGACCCGAGAGCTGGCACATTAGTCTCGCCATACAAAGAGGCACCATGCCGCAAGACAAGTTAGAGGAACTCTACATATGTTAAATTATATTTTGTTATTTGTTTTCTTCTTATTTTTTTTCTCAGTTATCAAGTTTTATTTATAATTAGTTTTAGTTACTTATTTAAAATTATGTTTATAACCAAATTGTAAAATTGAAATAAATGTTGTGAAAAAAAAAGTTATTAGAAACATAATAAATACTGTTACCCTGAATATCTTGTAATCTGTTTAGGTACGTTTTTATCCTAAAAGTGTTTCCGTTTTTCATCGGATGTACGGAAGCCTAATGTATACATAATATAACAAAATAATGGAAATGTTCAATTATTTGAGTTTTTGTCGCTGTTTTCTGTCGTGTTTCACATTTGAAAAATGTTCAAGCGAAAGTCAGAGCAGATATTTAGTAGCTAAATGAAAACTAATACTAATATTGAGGATCCGCCCGTCACACCGTCACACCGTCACGATCGTCCACCACCCGTCACATTGTGAAGTAGGTACAGCATAACAGAGGTAGAATACTAAAGCTTCTGTCTATATAAGAGTAGAACCCGCGACCTCTATACGACCCAATTAAACTTGACGATGTTTACCGGACCGTTATATCACCACTAAGTACCCAGTTAAGTGACCTTACATAACTATATATTATACCTACTAAAAGGTCTATCGTTCATTTCATTACTTTGAAATAGTACAGTAGTGAGCTCAGTACCTACCGACTGAAGGGATTTGGATTAATTATAGGTATATATACTACCACAGAGTAAGTTATAGCCATCACTATGTTCTTTAATAAGACTCGGGAGCGGGACTGCCATAAGTAGGTACATTAAAATTAATTAAACTTAGCGCTGAAAGGTACTGCCAACCTAACAACATCGTACAGTAGATTGGTATAGAAATATTTGCTATAATCTCTGATAGCGTGAAAGAGATTTTCCTAGCCCTAATTTTTTGTTCTAAGTTGCGGCAGCCTGGATACGTCTACGTCCCAAATAAAAAGTGAGTGAAGTCGAACGAGATGAGTATCCTTTTGTGACGAGTGTGTCCGGTAGAGGCGGTATTATGTGTATCTTCTATCACAGTATGAACATTAAACAGTGGGATGGGGACCAAGTATGCACAACTAAGTATAACATAAGAATAGAATAATTAAGCCAAGTGCGTGTCGAGCTTACAATATACTATCTTCACTCCTGTTTCCCAAAGGGGTAGGCAAAGTGTGTAGAACACCACTTCTCTCTATCTTTACATACATCGTTTTATACCTACATGCACGTCTATTTATAGTATTTACTGCGTATTACACTTTTTTTAGGACCCTTAGGACATTAGATATTTGTTGTTTCCAGATTTAAAAAATCTTTTGAGGCCTTCTCAGTTTTTGGGTCTCTGTAAAAAAATAAAAAATCCCAATCGAATTTTGTCCATTACCTAATACTGAGACCAGTTCAGGACCCTACCCCGCCCCGTTTACCGTACAATTGTTCTATCTAAAGTCTAAATTCGAGGAGATGATCCTCTGTGTATAATACCTACTCTGTGGTATATCGGGATCTATAAAACCGAGATCGGTATCGCTGAGTGCTTCCCAAATGTGTTTTAGCTTTATATATACATACGCTCAACTCTATCTATTATGACGCCTTTTATTAGAGAATTGGTAGACTAACCCAACCATATCTCCAATTTAAATAAACCTTTCTCTCTACGACCTAAAGAAGCGGAGCACTAGCAGTAACCATAAGGAAGCCGAGCGGATACTAGCGAAGTAGCGAGTATAGTACAATAGAATCAAAGTCAATTATCTCTATTTCGTAGTTATTATAAACTAAGCTTGAAACATGTCAAACAAACAGAAAACAGTAAAATGAAAATGAAAAACATCGATACAGAAAGTCCAGCGGCCTATACTTACTTACTTATCCATGGATTTGTATCCTCCAGATAAGCAGAAACTTTATAATATGCCCCCGCAAGTAATCTACCGAATATCCACGGGGATCTTATTGTAAAAGCGTATACATTGACCCCTCAATGATTAATTGTGACTACCCAATGGCGGATTTACACATTTCCCGCCAGTAGGCTATTCAAATTTTGCCGCCCCTACCGACCTCTTTAATTCGATACCCCAGTTCACATACATTTTTTTTGTAAATTGTAATTTTTTTTTCTTGCAAAATACCTTGAGCAAAAAAATATTTGTCGAATAGCGTAAGGAACTTCGTTCCTATCAGATGTCCCACGACAAACGGCTTGTTTAAAAAAATATTTGGCCCCAAATTTGCCGCTCCTAAAATCTGCCGCCCTAGACTCCCAGTCTACTCAGCCTGCTGGAATCCGCCACTGACTCTACCTACGCACTCGACTAAGGGGCCGTCTCCACGAGCGAGAGAATCGCGGCGATAGTCTTGCCGTGCCATACAAACTCTATCGCGATAGTATCGCCCTGTGGAGATTGGCCCATAGAGTTTGTATCGAATTTGGTGGCACGGACGAGACTATCGCCGCGATTATTTTCGACGTAATATTACATTTTCAAATATATATTGTGACGGCAGTGTCAATATGTCTATACCTGAGTGAGTAATGTTCTAGGCCCCAGTTTATATAAGCGCGGACAGACCGCTTCACTGTGCCGTTTCTGCAGTACAGACATTGAAGCCACGTCAGCAGCATGACCCCACAACAGAATACCATACCACATTAGACTGTGGAAGCAACCGAAGTCTTTTTGATAGCGTATATGTGTGAGTGAGGGTCTGATGTACTACCGGCTTTGAATATAGGTTTCATCAAAACAGGAATCACACCACTGTCAATACATTTATTAAATATACAAGCCGACACAATCAAGAGAGGCCATCAGTACAGCACTATTTTTTTTGTGTTTTGAATGCATTTACAATGTCCATCGAGTTTATGTGTCGGAGCTTTAAGTCAACATTGCATTTTTTTATATTTTATTATTCATATACACTCTTATTAATAAACTCGAAGTAGCGACGTAGTAACTAAACTGTATTTCGTCTCCGTCTAACAAATCTGCAATTCATTATGATGGACGGAGATGAAACACAGTTTAGTTACTACGTCGCTACTTCGAGTTTATTAATAAGAGTGTTTAAGTTTAAAGTCAAACTTGCGTGCTTTTCCCTTCCGGTTTCACTGTTTATGATTTGCTAAGTAGTTTTTAGAATGTCGGTGCTATTTCTTATTTTATTGTTTATAAAATTTGCTTTTGCAGCGGCGCAGACCAGCTAAAACGTTTTTAAATGTTTTAACATAATCTCTAAATGTGTTAGTGACACATTATAAGTTTTTTCATGGTACAGTTCATATAAAATTACTATGGTTGCCCAATCACTAAACTTCAAAGTGTTATTATTTAATTAAAATACAATATCATACGTATTTTTAGTGAAATTAAACATGGAATAGTATAATCTGTTAGCATCTTTATGGTATGGTAAATCTGGTAATGTTACTTGTAACGTTCAAGTCGACTCTTATTTCTGGTACATATTTAATGTTCCGCTCGCATGTCCTACCAATAGACTACAAACAAGGCTTCATATTTGTGACAATATAATCAATACATGTTTCCGTTGTGGACGTAACTCTAGTAGAATAGATTCAAGAGATCATAACATACAAACAGTTATTTAAGCCTGCCACCCATTGCACAAGATGGATCCAGCAAAACATTAAAATCTCCACAAACTATAATGTATTTATTCTTGTTATTGATTTTAAATAAAGGTTCATCCATTTTTTTCAAATAAGTCAAACGATAGAATCTGCAGTAAGCTGCCCGGGAGCTGTTCCATCATACCAACACCACAGCCACAGATCAGTCAGTAAGGCAGATTAATGAGCTTGTCGTGATCTGTGACACTTTACTGTACTATCACGACCTATATAGTAGAACCGTGTATATTATAATGGGAAGTTCGTACTTGTATAGTGTTGTCAGAGAGCTTGAGATAGTTCAGTTTAGTGACGTTATCAGTCTGGACTCCTCCTCGCACTAATCCTTGTACCTACCTATATGTAATAAATATAATGATCGACTGAAAATATAAATATCTGCATTGACGTGACGACAGAATAACATATCCGCACTAGCACGATAACATACGACCACAAAGCAGGCTTTAAGTAAGTATACAATAATCAATATAATTCACCCATAATGAAAGGTACCTGTAATCCGAGACATTTTTTATCAGACCTGTTCCATTAGATATTTATTTATTTCCAATATAATTTTTATGAACAATATATAAATAATCCTCATTTATAAAGTATCTATACAAAGATGTTCAGAAAGTTAGCCATTGTAAAAGCAGCCTTACAACCTTTATGGTTGTACACAGGTATCACAAATGGAAAATAAGTGATGAGCAAAGATTTGTTTAGTTAGATCGCCACTTATGTATGTAGTAACTAAAAAACCGGCCAAGTGGGAGTCGGACTCGCGCACGAAGGGTTCCGTACCATTATCTATACAAACAGCAAAAACGGCAAAAAGCCCCCCATAACTATTAATTTTATTATTTATTTTTAAAGTGAATAATATAGGTAACTCAATATTCTGTGAATATTTCAAGCGTTATATCAATATCGAGCAAAAAAATCACGTTTGTTGTATGGGAGCCTCCTTAAATATTTATTTTCTTCTGTTTTTTAGTATTTGTTGTTATAGTGGCAACAGAAATACCTCATCTGTGACAATTTCAACTGTTTAACTATCACGGTTCATGAGGTACAGCCTGGTGAGTGGTGGCAGACGGACAGACAGACAGCCAGACGGACGGACAGCGGAGTTTCCGTTTTTACCCTTTGGGTACGGAACCCTAAAAGAAGATTGTCCAGTGTATTATAAACATAATATTGAGGAACACAAACTGAATTAAAATGTTCAGTGAGTTTTTGGTCCATTTTAGTCAAAAAGGTCATTGATTTTAGTCACTAAAGTGAACTAGAGAAAGCTGGAAACCTTTATTTTCAATATATTTTAGATATTTAAGTATCGAGAGGTGAACACTGTACACAGTAGGTACTGGAGCTGAGCCAACTGGCAGATGTGACCATGTGGGGCGTGCGGCGTGAGGTGACTACAGAATACTAGCACTGAGAGTGCGAGGAACCACCTATACATTTATATAAGGTTATTATTTTGTTGAGGTGTGGAGGTAGCTGTTATATACCGAATGCGAAGACCGAAAGGTTTCCGGGTTAAAAAATAGTCCTTTAACTTTGTGCAAAAACACCTCTTCGATTCGTTACGTTGTTTTGACATGAAAAAAGAACAAATAGGTAATAAACTAACTAACTAATAGTAACATTTATAGTCCAATAACAAAAGGTCAATTGCTCGAGACTCGGACAGTCGGGTCCTCGACTATCATGTCATTCTTACTGGAGCACAAGAGGCAATAGCAAGTGACATTAGCAGTTTTACTTGCTCTGTGGTCAATGTCAGGTCAACTGTCTCTGGACACACCGGAAGGAATAAAGAGCGTGAAGGTGTGTGAAGACTCGGTGTTTACCAAAATGTAAAGAAAGAATAATGTAATGTTAGTATCTCAGTACGTATAGTGAGTGACTCGTGCTCGTGTGCTCGTGTGCTCGCGTGCTCGTGTGCTCGTGTGCCCCAGTCAGTCCCCACCGCCCGGAGGCATATAAACAAAATTTATCTCTGATTTGTCAAGATCGGCCCAGTTGTTATTTAATTTCAGATTAACTTTAACTAGGCTTTCAGAAATTGGACCTATTGCCACGCGCGAGATAGAAGTGAAACTTCTTAAAATACCTAAACGTCATATTGATAAAATGTACCTACACACTGGAAATGGCCTTGTTTGGGCCCCAACCACCCAACGGTCTACTGTGTACAAGAACAATTAGATATACAATGTATAGCTCTCTTTCTACTTCTATCTACGTTAAATCTTTCTTCTCTCTCATGTAACGAAAGGTTCCAACGTGACGCGTACATAAAATTTAACTCTCAATTCTCGAACACTTCAAAAATGTTTTATGCAAATCAGAGTTCGCTTTTAAAAGTAAGTTATCAGATTTATCTTATATGCTTCCTGAGTACCTACCCACATTACCCACGTCAGTCAGTCGTCCTCATTACTCATGTACTTCTACACCTGAGTTAAGGATCTATTTAATAAGTACCTACCTATACAGTCAGTCAAGTTTATATAGTAAGTATACTTTAATATATAAATAAATAGATTCACAGTTGTATATATAGGAATTTGGAAGCACCAAATAGTTTGTCACAAGTGGTAGTATTATTGAGTTATCCACATTAGTACTTTATGTATGTGTATAAAATGTGTCATTACTCAATATAGTTCCATTTGTTCCCAGTTTGTCACACCATCTTTGTAACACTGAGTCCCACCATATCACACTGTTACCAACTGAGAATAAAGTTAAATAGTGATTCCCAGTATGTCATACCTCTTGTGAAGTCTTGTGTAACAGTGTTACATTCGGTTTTTTTATATAAACATTATTTTACATGATTAGATAAACTAACAAACACTTTTAGCTAAAGATACAGGACAGGTGCAAGGCCGTAGACAATATTTTTTTCAGGAATAATTAATTCACTTTAGTTCTGGCGGTTTTGTGGTATGAGTGTCACTGAAACTTCTTCACTTTTTTATTTAGTGACACAATAATCATGCTCAATGGTACTATGGTGTCATTTAGTAGCAACATAACATTAACTAAGAATTACATGTCATTATATTAAATCGCCGAGCATGTATGAATATAAAGGAAGCGAAAGAGGTATGTCAGGATCGTAACAAATGGCATTCGATTGTCTCTGCCGTGATGATAGATAGATATACAGGTTTTCGGTATTTTAAAATATACTTAGGTATGTTGTGTTCTGTCGATCATAAATTATAAAAATGTGAAGCAGGGTTTTGAAGCGAGGCGACAACAAGTACTCTACAATGTCACCCGCACAATATAAAAAGGACAATAATAAAATTATGTAATAGATATCCACTCAGAGGAATTGTTTGTTAGGTAAGTAGATCTGGTGCAGCGGTGCAGCGGTGCAGCCAACACCACGTGACATCTCTCACGGTCTCACTGATGGACGCCACACTTTGTAGCTGTCTACTTTGGCGATAATAAATACTTATACTTACAGAATTAAAGTACAAAATAATAAAACTCCTTATTGTTTTAAAAATATATTAAATTTAATATTTTGAGAATGTATTGAAGAAAAAATATCTGATCAGCAAAAATGTCGGTATCTCTAACTAGAATATAATGTAGTGTTCTAGTTCTAAAGATGGCTACTTACAAATGGTGATGTTAAGTTTGCTTCCTATCTCGTAGTAGGTATCATAACAGCAATTTACAAATTATAGACTAAACATAAGTAGTTCGCGGTTGTGAAGATCCATGTAAAAAGTGATTATTGATGCCATGCACACCCACGAGGTCCTCCTTTGGGGGGATGTAGATAATAGGGCACTGTTTTAGTGGTTTATTGGTTTTGAAATAGCAGCAGTAAGGATAATTGTGGTGCTCTAGGTAGTCTCCTTTATGATAATTATTGTGTTTCATTCTAAAATGTCGCGATATTTCGTTCGAGATGTAGTATCTTCCGCAGAGCACACATTGGGTACCTTGCCTCACATGCTTGGTTGGTTTTGTGGCCTGGTTGCGTTCTGTGTGCTGTTGTTTATCGGTAGTGCGTGCTTTATAATTGTTGGCGGCATTTATGTCCATATTGTCTGAATTACCTTGATCTGAATCTGGATCGTAGAGCTGAAGGTATTGGGATATCTCTGATGTTGTAGCAGATGTTGATGTAACAAGTGGCGACGCTGGCTGTTGACTCGTGGTATGTGCTCCGCTGTCCGATAGCTTGAATCTGGGTGAGTGATTTTCCATTTGGTCAAGTAGAGTCCTCAATTGGATTATGCATTGCTGGTATTTATGTATGGTGTTTTTGGCGTCGGCCAGCTGCTTTTTTAGTTCTGCGTTCTCCATCATAGTCGCAGGTTGGCAGCAGACTCGGAGATACTGGATCGAGGAACACTGGTAAACACAATAATGACTATTACTGCACTGTTATATTATTGTGTTTTTAATAGTCCCATGTATTCACTGGGGTGCACGTCTCCTGTCTGCGGCCGGCCCGCGGTGTGGCGTGAGCGGTGTTGCTGCTGGCTGCCGGTGGCTGCGGGTGACTGCCATCTACTGCCGTTGACTTCGGGCGAAAGGCATTAACCGGTGGTGGCAGCGAGTGCCGTCGACCTCCGTCAGGTGCATTCCGCTGCGGCAACTGCCACCTACTGCCGTTGGTCTCGGGCGAAAGGCATTAAATAGTTTCAAAAGCGCGATACAGGTTTCAATTTAAATATTGTGAGACGGTAAAGGATGCGACATCTATCGACCCGATGTTGTGCCGATGTGCTGCCGCATAATTAATTACGTTTTTGTCTATACTAATAGCGCGGCGGGTATAGTCTCTCAAACTAACATGTTTAAAATATTGACGGGGCGGTAAACTAGTATTTTATAGTGTACTTTTGAGTCGTAGCGTGGGACGAATGGACGAACAATGTCACAGTGTATTATACCTAGTAATTTTTTCAGGAAAATACTTACTACCTATTGGAATATTGTTGTGTAACCGTGCGAAGCCGGTTCTCGTTGATAGTATAAAGTATGTAAACTGGTAAACACAATGGACGGATCGCCGCTAAGACAAAAGTGAAGCAACCAAGTTATGCCAGTTTCATTGTAAATACGAGCCTCACGCACACATTCTCATTCGGTTATGCTGATCAGCCGCATTAAGAAAATAAAAAACAATGCCGTCTTGTGTAGTAAAATTATGTAAAAACAACTCCATTACTCATAATAAATCTCAAGGAATCACATTTCATAGGTACTTAAGTTAGTAATTTACCACTTATTCAACAATTTAAAAATATATTAGAGATAATGCACGCAACATGCACATGCACGCTTGGTGCTTCACTTTAGTCGTCGGCGATCCGTCCTCTACTTTTTTACGTCCATGACGGTATATTTACTTGTTGTTTCAAGATAATACTGTTTGATGAGATCCCGTCTCTAACTAGCTAACGGGAACATATTGTCTTACATCAAAAACACCGACAAATGTATTGTGTAAGTACCTATGTTACAAGTTACAATGTTAGCTAATTATTACCTCAAATTATTATATTCTTTAAGGGAAGTATCAAGTTGTATCAAATTATTAATTAATTAAATGTAGGTACTCGTAGTCGCGAGTGTAGGTACCAGTAACATAAGTACACAGTCAGAGGTTGTGTCGGTACTTACATTAGATACCTACACTCAGTTCATGAACCTATTTCATCCACATATACGACCCATATTCACACCATTACGACCTTTATACGTTGTCATGACCATGAGCCACCAATTAGCAGTGCCTCTGTCTACCCCACATGATACAGGAAGTTAGAGAAATAAGTTCTAAAGAATATAGTTAGGTAGAGAGGTGCCTAAGATGAAAACGCGGTCATTTGTGCAACAACAACCCTTCCTTCACAATACACAACACAACTCTATTATTCTGTACAATGGCACTACAGCCTACAGCCTACAGCCGACAGAGAGGTGACTTGCAAATTATTTTCATTGAAATAAAAGTTTTTGTTATTTTTTAACATCACCTCCAAACAAGTTTCAAGCTTATTACAAAGACACACAATTCAATTTTCATTATATAACATGATCAGTAAGAACCTCGGTGGTACCTTCCCTAAAGCTAAACATCCCTAAATGTATGTAGGTACCTACTAATTATAACTAGCTCAACGTTATACAGCGCGCAGCGTCAATATCTTATGAAAAGTATTTTTTCAGAAATAAAAGAAACAGATTGTTGCCAACCTATTTATCTACATTTTGAAAGTTCGGTTTTGGTTAATTTACTTACATATCTGTCCCGTGACCTATCTGGACCCAACTGGACTGACACTGAATAATGTAGGAGGCTACGGTGTGTGGTGTGTGGTGGGAACAAACGGTTTAATGGATCTTTTTGTTTACCCTTTGTGAAATTAACAAAATTGTATATAAAGCTACTCTACGTCTACCCGGTCTACCTGTCGGCCAGTCGGCCACATTGCAGGCCACATTGCAGGCCACATTGCAGGCCACATTGCAGGCCACATTTCAGGCCACATTGCAGGCCACATGATTATATATATTCTCTTTGTCAAGTACCTGAATAAGTAACTACCTACTAACCCAAATTACACGACATTTTATATATTTATTTTTATTTATTTATTAATTTTAATCGTATCTACTTTAACTTTTTTAGGAATAATGTAGCAATACTGCTCATCCTCTCCTCTCCCGCTATGTTATTGATATATCATATCTTGCGGGGTAGGTACGTAGTCAGAGACATTGGTATTGGTAACATGTACTAAGTAATATATATAACTACTAGCTTTTGCCCGCGACTTCGTTCGCGTAGAATTAGGAATAATGACGTAATTTTACCTCCGTAAATTCCCCGTCAGTCAGAAGTTCAAAAAAGTATAAATTCGGTACCTACCTATAAATTAATATTTTCCCAGTCCGTAAAAATATTTCCCCCATGCCCAAGTTAACAATTTCTTAAGGGTTGTTTAAAAAATTCTTTTAGGTCAACTCCTATGTTCTCTAGCTAAGTTTCAAGTACAACATTTTTCCCCATACAAAATTTTACACCCCGTTGCATCCCTCCTTTGTTTTTATTTTTTTTTTAAAATCCAAAAATACGTGTTTTATTATTTGTTTTGAACAATATTTGTACCAAGTTTCAAGTTAATACACGCGTGTAAAACGATTTCCCTATACAAAATTTTACACCCCGTTGCAACCCTCCTTAAGGGTCGTTTTAAAAAATCCAAAAATACGTGTTTTATTATTTGTTTTGAAGAATATTTGTACCAAGTTTCAAGTTGATACACGCAGGTAATACGATTTCCCTATACAAAATTTTACACCCCCTTGCATACCTCCTTAAGGGTCGTTTTTAAAAATCCGAAATACGTGTTTTATTATTTGTTTTGAAGAATATTTGTACCAAGTTTCAAGTTAATACACGCATGTAATACGATTTCCCTATACAAAATTTTACACCCCGTTGCAACCCTCCTTAAGGGTCGTTTTTAAAAATCCAAAAATACGTGTTTTATTATTTGTTTTGAAGAATATTTGTACCAAGTTTCAAGTTGATACACGCAGGTAATACGATTTCCCTATACAAAATTTTACACCCCGTTGCATACCTCCTTAAGGGTCGTTTTTAAAAATCCAAAAATACGTGTTTCATTATTTGTTTTGAAGAATATTTGTACCAAGTTTTAAGTTGATACACGCAGGTAATACGATTTCCCTACACAAACTTCTACACCCCGTTGCACCCCTCCGTAAGGGTCGTTTTTAAAAATCCAAAAATACGTGTTTTATTATTTGTTTTGAAGAATATTTGTACCAAGTTTCAAGTTGATACCTACACGATTTCCCTATACAAACTTCTACACCCCGTTGCACCCCACCGTAAGGGTAGTTTTTAAAAATCCAAAAATACGTGTTTTATTATTTGTTTTGAAGAATATTTGTACGAAGTTTCAAGTTGATACACGCAGGTAATACAATTTCCCTATAGAAACACCCCGTTGCACCCCTCCTTAAGGGTCGTTTTTAAAAATCCAAAAATACGTTTTTTATTATTTGTTTTGAAGAATATTTGTACCAAGTTTCAAGTTGATACCTACACGATTTCCCTATACAAACTTCTACACCACGTTGCACCCCTCATTAAGGTTAGTTTCTAAAAATCCAAAAATACGTGTTTTATTATTTGTTTTGAAGAATATTTGTACCAATTTTCAAGTTGATACCTACACGATTTCCCTATACAAACTTCTACACCACGTTGCACCCCTCATTAAGGGTAGTTTCTAAAAATACAAAAATACGTGTTTCATTATTTGTTTTGTAGAATATTTGTACCAAGTTTCAAGGTGATACCTACACGATTTACCTATACAAACTTCTACACCCCGTTGCACCCCTCCTTAAGGGTCGTCTTTAAAAATCCAAAAATACGTGTTTTATTATTTGTTTTGAAGAATATTTGTACAAAGTTTCAATTTGTTACCTACACGATTTCCCTATAGAAACTTCTACACCCCGTTGCACCCCTCCTTAAGGGTCGTTTTTAAAAATCCAAAAATACGTGTTTTATTATTTGTTTTGAAGAATATTTGTACCAAGTTTCAAGTTAATACACGCAGGCAATACGATTTCCCTATACAAACTTCTACACCCCGTTTCACCCCTCCGTAAGGGTCGTGTTTTAAAATCCAAAAATACGTGTTTCATTATTTGTTTTGTAGAATATTTGTACCAAGTTTCAAGGTGATACCTACACGATTTCCCTATACAAACTTCTACACCCCGTTGTACCCCTCCTTAAGGGTCGTCTTTAAAAATCCAAAAATACTTTTATTATTTGTTTTGAAGAATATTTGTACCAAGTTTCAAGTTGAACAACGCAGGTAATACGATTTCCCTATACAAACTTATACACCCCGTTGCACCTCTACTTAAGGGTTGTTTTTAAAATCCAGAAATTTGTATTTATTATTTGTATTGAAAAATATTTGTACCAAGTTTCAAGTTGATTCACGCAGGAAATAAGATTTTACATACAAACGTATTTACCCCATTTGACCCCCTTAGGGGTTGAATATCGAAATTTCCTTCCTTATTCCTTGGCTACATAATAAAGGGAACCTCTGTGCAAAATGTCAGCTTCCTAGGTCCAAGGGTTTGGGCTGGGCGTTGATGATCAGTGAATCGGAACTTCTCTTTTTATATAATAGATAGAGCTGTACGCTTCAAGTTAAATATATTATTATTATAGATGAAATCCGGATTGTTCTGCAGTTGCCTTCCGAAGCGGTACATAAGTTCGCCGCCTACTTAGCTATTTTATGATGACCGAGGGAGTATTACGTTGATGTTACGGGTTACGATCCCTAAATGTAATTATTCCCTAAGTTCTTTATGAAATTAAAGATGACCTATCTGTTTTATAAATCTTTACTCACCAATAATGTGCAGACATACAATTATTATAAAATATATTTTGGTAAATTAGGTTTTATACGTTATAAACTTAATCTAAAAAAAACATAAATACCTAAAAAATAAAAAGTAGTGACCGACCGAAATTTCGGTTTCGGTTTCGGCTAAAAAATCTAGTTTCGGCCAAAATATAGCCGAAACTCGAGAGTTCGTAAATTTTCGTGCGTCGTTCGGTAAATTTCGCAGCTAACTCGTGCTTGCCAGGCGGCGGGGCCCCGGCTCAGTTCGCCACCGTCCATTTAATCGTGAGTTGAGGTTATGTTTTGCAATTGAGTGATTTGGTAAGTACCTATATAGTATATGTCTAAAGCACTCTAACTGAAAGTTGTTTTTTTTTTAAGTTTACTTCCAAGAGTAGGTAAGTCTTGTATATTCATGTCATAAAAAAATATATTTGTTACGTACGTTAATGATTATGTTACGGCTATAAAAGTTGTATTTTCCTGAAGTAATGAGCTGTCAACGCTCCATTTCAATAACAATAATACTTAGTAACAACCGCGTATATAATCTCTAGGTACAAAAACATTATCAATAAGGAGTGACGGTGTATACAGCATCAATCATAATAATAATATAGGTAGGTCCGGACGCGGGGCGGGGGTGGGGCGGTATCTATTGTGTACTAATTACTTTTATATCTGATCGTATGTATTGTGGAGCGGTGACTCGACACTCGGATGATGGACAACTTTCCGCCCTGGCTTCTCGTACACACATTTTATTATTCTAAAAAATAACAACAACTTTTAGTTAGGTACAAATACTACGAAACCCTGACGATATTATAACAAAACGTTATCTGTACAAATATTGAAGTGTATGTCTGTCATTTCTAAATTAATTCAAACTAGTTGGAACCCATATTAAGTTTCATCCCTATTATGGTCTTGAGTTCATACAAAAACATATAGGGTAACTGACCAGTCGTTGGACAGTTAAGATTGTTAATTTTTAGTTTTTTTTTTCTCCAATCGTATAAAAATACGAGAAATGCTTATAATATGTATAGATAGTTGAAAAGTTCGGCCATAGATTGTTTATGGTTTTGAAACCTTAATGGATGTCTAATAACTTAAAAAAAATAAAATAAAAAAAAATGAATAAAAAGTATAGTTATTGGACAGCATTGACAGTCTCGGGACATATTTGTGATAGTTATTGGACACTATTTTGTGATACTGTTTGACTTTATTCCTGGCTTCCTTATTATTACCTACCCACTTAACTACTACAAAATGATATTCGTAATTAAATTTTTGTCACTTAGTGAACTGGGAAAGTCAATAAGTAATAAAACAAGAACCACGAAAATATTATAATAGGTATTATCTTTATCTAGTAGTAATAATGACAAATAAAACATTAGTGGTAAATATAAACATAAATAATAAACTTAAATTAATAATATTCTTTCCGTGCACTTAAATACTGTTGGTACAAGTATCTTGCCGCTTCTTGGCTATTTTCTTCCATAGATATGGTGGAATCATCATCACTAGTATTGTGTTCAGAAATAAAGTTCTCGTCATTTTCATCGTTATCTTCTTCCTTATAACAAACATGACACACAAATAAATCTATACCTATGACTTCGGGTACATGAATTTTGTGTTTACTCGGTACACATTTAGTGTGAAAAATTGATTTACACATGTCGCAAACAACGCGATTACTTGTTTTAAGCATAATTTACAAGCATTTGTATCCACTTTCGTAAGTTTCTTTTTTTTCTGATAACTTTTCTTTTTTATTAGCTTCTTTAATAACTTTCGTTTCTTCTCTTATTCTCTTTCTCTCGTCTTTTTGTCTTACATCGGTTTTTTTCCTCTCTATTTGCTCTTTATACATTGCTTTGTATTTTGCCGAAGTAATGGCAAAAGGCATTCTTTTAATCTCTCGTTTTCCTTTCCGTTCAGGGGTTTTAGGTAACGTTAGGTATGAACCTAAATCAGAGTTAATAATTTTATAAGATGGACTCATATCATGTACTAGAGGGGTTTTTGACGGAGTTTTTTCAGAAATATCTGTTGAAGTTGTAGGTTTAGTTAAAATACCTGTAATGGGGCATAGCACATAAGATGGGTTAGAGTCTCGTTCTTTTATTAAAATATTCTGAAGAATCGTAATGGAATCTGGTGTTGCTTGAACATCATCAGTTAGTTCTGGGAGCAAAGTGGAAATATCGTCATTTTGGATAAGCGAAATATCGTCTGAATTGTAAAGTATTGCCGAAGGTAGGGTCTTATATGAGACGTTATCATGGGCTGCACTTGGAGATTTAGACAACAACATGCCATTATTATTATATCTTAACGGTTCCGTCTCAGCTATTGTATTTTCAAAAAGAAAAGCTGAGGGAGAAGTTACCGGGATAGAAGTACTAGAAATAGAAGTTGCTGAGATAGACGTTACTGGGATAGAAGTTGCTGGGATAGATGATGTTAAGATAGAAGTTGTTGGGATGGAAATTACTGGAATAGAAGTTGCTGGACTAGCAGTTGCTGGCATAGATAGACTAAAGCTATTATATATACTGTAAAGAATGCGAAAATTATCATCAATGAAGTCGAGTTCTTTAGCGTTCTGCAATTCTGCAGCTTTGCTTGGACCGACTAATCTTAAAAATTGAGAAAAGGTCATTATGTCATCACTATTTGAGGCCTTAATGATGTCAACGTCAGCTTCTTTATTTCTTGGTATGCACTTAGCATAATCCACAGCGTTAGGGTCAAAAGGTACCAGACCACATGCTTTAAAGCCATTAATAAGGGTCTGTGCTTTAATTGATTTTTTTAATGACATCTCAAGCACTTCAGCAAAATTTACTTTTGTAATTACTTGACCGGGGTTTTTACTAAGCCATTCCCTTATAGATGCTTTCCAGGCTGCTTTTACTGGTTTAAACACTGCTACGTCTGCTGGTTGGAGGATACGTGTAGCATTTGGGTACAGAGCTATCAACTCTATTTGTAACTCTGAACAAAGTTTGCTAACTTCATACGATAGATGTGTTTTGATAGGTATGTTTTCCGTTAAGATATAAGGATGGAAAACATTAGCTATGTATTCAAAGAATACCTCGGATGTCATCCAGCCGTTTTCGCTTCTTCCTACACCCCAAGTAGATGGTACGCTGTCTGCTACTTTCTGAGGGATTCTTTGATAATTATAAACTATCATCGGAGGGCAGCATTGACCAGCTGCTGAGAAAGTAAACATTACAGTCATATTGTCTTTTGAGGAGCTTGTTTCTACACTGTATATGTTTTTCGTCCCTTTCACTGCCAACACCTTTCCTGTTTTCGGACACAACTGAAATCCACTTTCGTCACCATTAAACACACGCCTTGGATCGTCCATAACTTGCATTAAACCCTTTTCAATTAAATAGTTACGAATTTCATCGAACCACTTGCGAATATCTGTTTCTGAAACGCAGGCACTCGAAAATGTAACACCCTCGCTAGTTCTAAAACTAATGTTAGGATGTCGCTTTAAAAATCCTCGAACCCAGCCTTCTCCAGGATAATTATCCTTAAAAGGGTTTGATCTTGGATTGTCATTCAAAAATTTTTGAACACTCAACTGAAGATCCTCTTTCTTTAGAGGAAATCCTTTTTTGGATAACTCTAGGATCCAGACTTGAAGAGAATTTTCTTCATCGTGAGTGAGATAGGGTGACGGTCCGAAAGTAGTCTTATAATCAGGATGTTTAAGTTTAAAATGTAACGTGGATTTTGGGATCCCATACTTGCGAGCAATTTCTCGGATTTTCCCACCGTTACTCACTTCATCCAGAGCTTTACTTAAACTTGCAGCATCATAAGGACTTGCGGTCTTCGGTTTCGGCATCTTGTCTGATATCTGCAATAAAAAACTTAGCATGAACTTGATAGTAATTGGACGATGGTGTCCAACGACTGATTATATAAGAACATGACAGTTATTGGACGATGTCCAATGACTGCAAAGATAGCAAGTAAATTAATAGGAATAACATAAAACAATATTAAGCCTTAAACACATCTACAGAGAAGATAAAATTAAAGAATTTTAATTTTCCTAGATATTAGTGATTGGACAACTTGTGATTGGACGTCCAATAACTAATAGCCGAACGTATTTTTTTACAGTCCTTGGACACCACATAACTTAACCTCAAACTGTAAAACATTAAGATTACCTATTGAAATAACTCGTAAAAGAATATAACTTACCATTAAGTTCGTTGCAATTCCTCTAAAACATTGGTTGTATATATTTTTGATTTGTTTTGTATTTGTTTAAAATTCCACTAAGCGTTGCAAACAATAATGTAATATTTTTTGTCGCTAGTGTCGCCATCTGTGAGCACTTTTGAATATTAAAATATCGTTCCGTTAAACGCAAGATTATTAAGACTTATTAAAAAAGTGAAAATATCCCATGCAGTTCTTATAAAATCTATATTAGCAGAAAATGTCCATCTACTAGTCGTGTCCAACGACTGGTCAGTTACCCTACCTAGGTAATAAATCACTTTCAGTCTTCCCGAACTTTCCATACATGCGGGTGTTTTTTGTCAATACCTATGATTTTTATAATCAAACAAATCAAAATTTTATGTTTCTTTTAAAATTAGACAATTTATTAATATTTGTCCAGAATGAGCTCCGGAACAGCTCAATGTATTTAGAATTAGCTTTTTGTTTAATGTCTATAATTTAAAGCAACAACTTTTTAATATTATCGTATCGAGACATTAACGATACGAGTTACGAGCCTACATTTAGTACCGTTGTATTTATATACCTTATGGTAATGAAACTCCAGCAGCCGAGACGATAAGTGTGCCGAGTGTGCGCCAACCTTTAGTCGACATTTCAATACTTTTCCAGTTGACAGAGCCAAGGCGGCACAACTCATATTAAATACATTAAAACGTACGTCGCCGCGACGACGTGTGAAATGATATTTGTTAGACGGGAGACGGGAGTAACGACTAACGAGTCTGACACAAATTAAATATGACGCAGAACATCTCTTGTGCTTTCATATCATTGTTATAGAGCTATCTCTACTGGGATTTTAAAGTATGCTTTGGATGTGACATCGTAGTTAATTAAATAGATAGTGTTTATCAATGATAGTGTTAGAAATAAGATACCCATCAAGCTTTAGTAAGCGCCTGCTGTAGAGCATCGTCTTATTTCTGCATAAGTCCGACTTGGTTGTTTACTTTTTGTTTTTTTTTTTTACAATCTTCCTATATCTTATTAGTTTTCCGCTCCCGGCTTCGTCCGACTCGTCCATGGATATTTTCGAACACAGTAAAATACAGCCTATAGCACTTCTTATTAGTGAAATAATTTTTAGAATATAATAGGTTCAGTAGTTTGAGAGATTACTACATCCATATCTTTCATCTTTTAGCAGATTGAAGTGACGAATAATATTGATATATTACTTGTCTTGAAAGTTAAATAAAAATTGTAATTAAGTAGGTAGAGGTACTGTAGGTACATATCTATTGTATTTATTTTTCAAAGGACCCGTGCAAAGGCCATTTGTTAGTAGATAATTAGGTACTTATACATACATACAATAAAAAAATATAATATTTTGAGGTAAGTAATTTAGTATTTTATTATCACAACACCATATATATCTATAAGCACCATATAACTAACCTAACTTACTTTATAAAATTTAATTTGTTTTAAAAATATTTGTATAATTTTTTATATAAATTTAAATCTTTTATGAAGCTTATTAACCTCTTATTAAATATGAAATACTAAACATAGATGGGTCAATCAACTATTATACCCACACTCTGCTGTCTCCGACAGTTTAAAATTACATTACCATTAAATTAATAATATTTCTATAATCTAGAATTAGTTACAAATAACTGGATCATAAAGCAATAAAATAAATATGTTCTACATTCGAAATAATTCTAATTTTTCAGTAACTCCGTATACAATACCTTTGTTCCATACTAATTACGGCTGTCCCGAACCTGTCGTAGTATCATCTTTAGTAGTATTTTTCTTACGTGATGATATTCCTCGAGCAACAGCTGGAAGAAAGGAGACTGTAACACGAAACGGGAAGAAAATTCAGAACAGATATCTGTTAGATACGATGAAAAGTATTTACAAAGACTTCAAAACCGAAAATAATGGGATACTTTGTTCTTACTTTTATTTTCCAAAGAATCGTCCATTTTACGTAGTTAAACCTTCATTCGATGCCCGTGAAACATGTTTGTGTAATATCCACGCTAATTTCGCTCACAAGGCCTAAGCGTTAAAAAACATGGGATGATAAAAACAGATAATTTGAGTGAAATCATTCAATCAACAGTATGTAACGGTCGTTCCAAAGATTGTATGTATAACGAAATAATTGTATAAATTTTTTATGCAAAAATAAATAATTAAAGTATGATCAAGATAAAATTATAGGAACTATAAAATACTTTGAATGGATTAGAAAGGAAGAGAGTTACGAAAAAGAAGGAAAAAAAAATAAAAATATAAAAGAAGAACTAAGCGATGATAGTTCACACTTTTTGCAAACATTTGAAAAATATATATAGTTACTCTAATATCTTTACACACTTATCACCTTGACAATAAATATACAGCACACTCGTTTTGTAAGATTTCTTCGTCTTATTGTCACCAGCAAATGAGTATGAGGGCCCTCCACTCAGTATCGCCAGAAACAAAATTTTTATTTGCTAGCTACAAACTTTTTTGATTATGTCTTCGCTGCAACAACCTGGTCGTTTTTCGAAGCAGGTCATGGAAAGGGCCCCGCAGATGGCATAGGTGGATACTTACAACGAACTGCTGATAAGATAGTCGCAAAAGGGTCGGATATTGCAAATGTTACTCAATTTATGGAGCAGCTGAAAATCATCAGCAAAATAAAACTTTTTTTAATAGAAGAATTCTCTATTCAGGAATATTAGAAGATGCTACCAAATACTATCCCACGACTGAATGGAACATTAAAAGTCCAACATGTATTTACATAAAATCGTAATTCTTTAAAGTACTGACCACTGTCCTGTTTTTGTGAATCTTTCAAGAGAGGTTTTTGTGAATGCATGAACCCGCAAATTTATAATATGAGCAATATTGAACCTCCAAGACCAGAGGTTTTCAAACTTATTTTGTCTACCGCCCACTTCTAAAATAAATTATTTTTCAGCGCCCCCCAATTTTTTTTACTTTACCACATCTTAAAAATCACAAAGACATTCATTATCTCTGGGCCCCTTACCGCCCCCCTTATAGGCCTTCAGCGCCCACAAGGGGGCGTTATCGCCCACTTTGAGATGGACTGTCCAAGACCATCTCCAAGACGAGAATCACTCAGTTCACTTGCCGTGCTTAAAGAAGTACAGAATATTATGCCACACCCAAGTATTTACAAAACAATTTATGGATTTTCTGATTCAGAGAGTGAAAAGAGAGTTTGCAAATCTCCACCAATGAAGCTGTTGAACCACAACCTTCCACAAGTAATAATAGTGACTCTAATTATATGCGAGTGACTGTTGGTAACTTTTTACATGTTTATGTATATAGCAATGATCCAAAGAAAAAGTCATATTCGTATGTGTGCAAAGCATTAACCCCTGTTGAAGATGATGGAGAGGGAGTAGTTGGCAAGAACGATGCAAAGAGATTTCGACTTGATGAACAAGATATCAGCTATGTAGATTTTAAAGATATTATTAAAATCTTGCTAACACCTGTTATATTGAAAAGAGGACATCGAATTTCTTCAATTGATGTTTTTGAAAAGTAACTAAATCTAGCTTGTAGTTTTGTACGTATGTTTATCTTTGAAAATTTATTTTAGAATTGTTTATTTTTTTATTTTGTTTTACTTGGTCGGGCAACCCTGGCCGAGTGAAATGTCTGCTCCGAATTTAAATAAAATAAAATTGTATAAACAGTGTTTAAAATAAAAATAAGTACATAAAAACTTTGAAAAATTAGTACTGAAGTGTTGGAAAGTGTAGTACAGTAACATTATACAATACATTTAAAAGTGTTAAATAAGTTAAATTAGTTTAAATATTGTGGGTAAAACCAAGTAAAACACAAGTCAATTCAAATATTTATCTAGTCAAACTGTTAAAATTGTCACACAATAGTGACGAACATTTTCGTATCTACTGTGTACAGCGGCCGTGGCTCAACGGCATTACTCACAGACTTTGAAGTGCAAGGTCGTGGATTCGATCCTTCGTTTGTTGCATTTTTTTGTTTTTTTTTTATTATTTTTTTTAATACATTTTTTTTATATATAAATTAAAATGAATACTCGCAGTATGACCTTGGTAACCGTACATCAATTGGAGGATAAACTACAACATACCTTGAAGGAACTTAAGACATCAAGATCCTTGTCAGAACAATTATTGCAAGAGAGAGAGGACCATGAGAAGGAGATAATGGCAAACATAAATAAAAATAAAGAACTAAAAAACGAGATGGCGTCTATGCATACTAAATTAATAGACATGTCAGACCAGCGTGACAAATTAAAACGAGTCGTAGACGAATTTGACCTGAGCTGTGACTTGTACCAGGACGCCATAGGACGTATTGCAACTCTAGAGAGGGATTTACGCGACGCCCAGAACCACATTTCGGAAGTCGAACGTTATAACAAGGACATCCAGTCAAGTCAGATTCAGTCGCTTTATGAAGAGCTCGTTACCTCCGAGGCGGCGCCTACTGTGATTGCTGCTGTTTCCGGATATGGGTCGTCGGAGGTTATCGACTTGACCAAGGAGGACTCATCGCCCAAGACTACGATATTGTATTCGAGTAGGACCAAATTGAAGAAATGCGTTAAACTGAATAAATACATTAGGAGGACCAATCGATTAATTAAAAAAAAATAGGATATATTGTAAAAACACTAATTTGATGAGAGAAAGGAAGAATTTATTGTGTAAATTGAGCAAATGTAAATTAAAATTGGAAATTAATCAAAACAAATATGATTGTGAAACACGACGCCTCCAGTCGGAAATAATGGAATTAAACAAAACTTTAGAATCTATTAGCAAACAATATGAATTGTCACAAAATCAAATTAGGGAGCATGTCCTGGAGATGGACGGTTTGTTGGAGTTGTGTAAGTACAACCAAGACCGCTTTGAGTCCTTAACAAATCACTATAATGATCAATGTCATTCTGTCACAGATCCAACAATTCTATCCTCACCTGTGTGTCATTTTAAGGACTCTTTGACTCCGGCGCAGGAGTCGTGCATGACTGTAAATACATCATTTGCTGAAAATATTAACATAATAAAAGAGAGAATGAATATAGAACTGTATACTGATGAAGTAGGAAAAGACATAGGTCTGCACCTTGGCCAGTGTTTAGCATAGAGTAACTTTAGGACAGACTGTAATTAATAATTGCATGCCTGGTGCCACTTGTTCACTTATATTACGTAGAAGTTTATCAAGTACTTTTAAGAAAAATACAATTTTAATTATATTTATAGGTAGAAGGGGAAATGTAAATAAAAAATTCTTAATACACTATTTCTCACAATTGATCAATTTAAACAATATTAATAAAGTTATAATGTTGACATTTCCATTTAGTCAAAGTCATTCAAAATACGAAAATGACATTAGGCATAACTTAAACTTAAAATCTTCAACATTAGCTTTAGTCATTTTTTTTTCATTGTAATTATTTTTTGGTGATAAGCCACAAAGTTTCCCAGCATTACATTGCTTTGTCACACTATTTAGTTTAAATTATTTTTTAAGCTGTGATAGCTCAAAATTCCCGAATTTTTTTTGCTGGAATTTTCACGATCCGACTGCTCAATAAAGCAATTTGTATGAACAATCGAAGTGATTGAGTTCACAAGAAAAAAGCGTAACATATTTGCTACTTGTCTTTTGTAATATTTAGAAAGATAATAATTATCTTTAGTCAAAAATAAATACTTTGTACTTATAATAGTACTAATATCAATCAAATGAAATTTGTTCTCAGGACGGCATGTCAAATTGTGTAGGGTCACTACACAATTTGACATGCCGTCCTGAGAACAAATTTCATTTGATTGATATTAGTACTATTATAAGTACAAAGTATTTATTTTTGACTAAAGATAATTATTATCTTTCTAAATATTACAAAAGACAAGTAGCAAATATGTTACGCTTTTTTCTTGTGAACTCAATCACTTCGATTGTTCATACAAATTGCTTTATTGAGCAGTCGGATCGTGAAAATTCCAGCAAAAAAAATTCGGGAATTTTGAGCTATCACAGCTTAAAAAATAATTTAAACTAAATAGTGTGACAAAGCAATGTAATGCTGGGAAACTTTGTGGCTTATCACCAAAAAATAATTACAATGAAAAAAAAATGACTAAAGCTAATGTTGAAGATTTTACCATATTACATCAAAATATACAAGGTATATCAAACAAATTCTTAAATATAAGCTTGTTCTTGGAAAATATGTCTGTACACGTGCTTTGTTTTACTGAAAACTGGCTGAAAGACTATGAATTGATGTTTAATTTGTTTCACTATAAACTGATTAGTTGTTATACTAGACAAAAATCAATTCATGTCATTCATTAAACTGTCTATTGAATGTACTGTGGAAATAGCTTGTGTGGAGCTCGATCAATGTGTAGTCATGTGTATATACAGACCGCCCTCGTGAAACTACATTTTGTTCGAAACAATTGTTGACAATGCCCTTAATGTTCTCTTTAGATCTAACAAACATATTATTGTATGTGGAAACTTTAATGTTAATATTTTACAAGGTTCCCCTTCTACTACCAGATTGCTTAACCTGTTAAGTCTCATGGTATGCTAAATTTGTTTCTGGAACCAACAAGGATAACTGAGACTACAGCAACTTGCTTGGATAACATTTTCAGTGATTGTAAACCTGTAAAAAGTGTAATATTAACCTGCCTTGATTCCGACCACTGTGGACAAATGTCTACTTTTCCAATGGCAATAATTAATGCTCACAGTGAAGTATTTCATAGGGCTCTCACGAATAGTAGGCTAGAAAAATTTAGATATAACGTCGAATCTAACATAATCTCCCTGCCGTATGCTGGTGAGGATCCCAATAATCTTTACTGTACTCTTGTAGAATTCATACATCGAGAATTCAATAGCAATTTAAAAGTTAAAAAAATTAATCTCAACACTAAGAAGACGTTTAATGACTGGGCAACTGTAGGTATTTTCAAGAGTAGAAATAAATTGTATGACTTGTATAGCGAGAAACAATATAACAATGATCCTAGATTTGTTGAATATGTTAAAAAATATTCTAAGACATTTAAGAAAGTATGTAATGTCGCAAAATCTTTGTATATTTCCCGTAAGATAAATGACTCCAATGATAAGATCAAAACTGTTTGGAGGGTCATAAATAGTGAGACTGGCAAGACTGCTCCGCGTAAAACTCAATTCAGTCTGCGGATTGGGAACAGAGCCGTGCATTCCCAATCAGAAGTTGCTAATGAATTCGAGAAATTCTTTTCCAGTGTCCCGATTGACACAACAAAACATCTTTGCTCTTCAGTAGTTCTGGCAGAATCCCTACTGAAAGCTAATGTTGACCGCTGTCCAGTATCTTTTGACTTCGCTTATGTAAGTGGTGAAACAGTGGTTAAGGCTTTTGCTTCACTTAATTTAAAGAAAACAGAGGATCTCTGGGGTTTATCGGTCAAAGCTATTAGCCCTATTATAAAAGTATTAGCCCCATATCTAGCTGTAGTGTTTAATAAATCTGTAAGTATGGGTATTTATCCTGATTTAATGAAACATAGTAAAATCATTCCCATACATAAGTCTGGAGAAAAAACAGATCCAACAAATTTCAGGCCCATTTTCATTTTACCGACATTGAGCAAGATATTTGAAAGAATTGTACTCGATCAAATTTCACTAAAAATGGCCTCCTTCACACTAATCAATATGGTTTCACAAAGGGAAGATCCACAATCGATGCTGGTGTCGCACTTATCAGGCACATATTTGACGCATGGGAAAGCTCGAGGGATGCTATAGGATTTTTTTGTGATCTATCTAAGGCATTCGATTGTGTGGACCATAATATTCTTATTTGTAAATTAAACCATTATGGATTGGGAAATACTGCTATTGATCTTATTTCGTCTTTTCTTAAGAACAGAACTCAGAGAGTAGAGATTGATGGAATTCAGTCTTTGGGGTCCCCACTGTTGATGGGAGTGCCACAGGGTTCTATACTTGGTCCCTTTTTGTTTTTGATATACATAAATGTCAGTCAGCTGCCTAATTTTTTTAACAGCATAAGCAGCAGCACTCAGCTTTTTTGACAATGCCAATATATGGGGACCCCACTGCAACTTAGAGTCGATGGTTACACCCAAAATTACTGTATTATCCACTAGGTCCAATGCTGTGTTATTTAATACAATCCTAGGTGTGACCTGTTTTACATTAGGCAAGCAGAATCGTAAACACTTGGTTTTATTTGAGTTTAACAAAAGATTATTTGCTTCGTCACAATTTTTACTTTTTCTGTCAACTTTAAAAATTAGAGAGGTATCATCTGCAAATAGCACCATATCATTGCGGTTTCTTTCTAAGTGAGGCAGATAATCTGCTAATAGTGGGTCTGATAATAGTGGGGTCCCCATATATTGGCATTGTCAAAAAAGCTGAGTGCTGCTGCTTATGCTGTTAAAAAAATTAGGCAGCTGACTGACATTGACACAGCAAGGTTGGTTTACTATAGTTACTTCCATAGTGTAATGTCATACGGTATCTTGTTGTGGGGCAGGGCTGCACATTGACATAGCAAGGTTGGTTTACTATAGTTACTTCCATAGTGTAATGTCATACGGTATCTTGTTGTGGGGCAGGGCTGCACATTGACACAGCAAGGTTGGTTTACTATAGTTACTTCCATAGTGTAATGTCATACGGTATCTTGTTGTGGGGCAGGGCTGCACATTGACATAGCAAGGTTGGTTTACTATAGTTACTTCCATAGTGTAATGTCATACGGTATCTTGTTGTGGGGCAGGGCTGCACATTGACACAGCAAGGTTGGTTTACTATAGTTACTTCCATAGTGTAATGTCATACGGTATCTTGTTGTGGGGCAGGGCTGCACATTGACACAGCAAGGTTGGTTTACTATAGTTACTTCCATAGTGTAATGTCATACGGTATCTTGTTGTGGGGCAGGGCTGCACATTGACACAGCAAGGTTGGTTTACTATAGTTACTTCCATAGTGTAATGTCATACGGTATCTTGTTGTGGGGCAGGGCTGCACATTGACACAGCAAGGTTGGTTTACTATAGTTACTTCCATAGTGTAATGTCATACGGTATCTTGTTGTGGGGCAGGGCTGCACATTGACACAGCAAGGTTGGTTTACTATAGTTACTTCCATAGTGTAATGTCATACGGTATCTTGTTGTGGGGCAGGGCTGCACATTGACATAGCAAGGTTGGTTTACTATAGTTACTTCCATAGTGTAATGTCATACGGTATCTTGTTGTGGGGCAGGGCTGCACATTGACACAGCAAGGTTGGTTTACTATAGTTACTTCCATAGTGTAATGTCATACGGTATCTTGTTGTGGGGCAGGGCTGCACATTGACATAGCAAGGTTGGTTTACTATAGTTACTTCCATAGTGTAATGTCATACGGTATCTTGTTGTGGGGCAGGGCTGCACATTGACACAGCAAGGTTGGTTTACTATAGTTACTTCCATAGTGTAATGTCATACGGTATCTTGTTGTGGGGCAGGGCTGCACATTGACACAGCAAGGTTGGTTTACTATAGTTACTTCCATAGTGTAATGTCATACGGTATCTTGTTGTGGGGCAGGGCTGCACATTGACACAGCAAGGTTGGTTTACTATAGTTACTTCCATAGTGTAATGTCATACGGTATCTTGTTGTGGGGCAGGGCTGCACATTGACACAGCAAGGTTGGTTTACTATAGTTACTTCCATAGTGTAATGTCATACGGTATCTTGTTGTGGGGCAGGGCTGCACATTGACACAGCAAGGTTGGTTTACTATAGTTACTTCCATAGTGTAATGTCATACGGTATCTTGTTGTGGGGCAGGGCTGCACATTGACACAGCAAGGTTGGTTTACTATAGTTACTTCCATAGTGTAATGTCATACGGTATCTTGTTGTGGGGCAGGGCTGCACATTGACACAGCAAGGTTGGTTTACTATAGTTACTTCCATAGTGTAATGTCATACGGTATCTTGTTGTGGGGCAGGGCTGCACATTGACACAGCAAGGTTGGTTTACTATAGTTACTTCCATAGTGTAATGTCATACGGTATCTTGTTGTGGGGCAGGGCTGCACATTGACACAGCAAGGTTGGTTTACTATAGTTACTTCCATAGTGTAATGTCATACGGTATCTTGTTGTGGGGCAGGGCTGCACATTGACACAGCAAGGTTGGTTTACTATAGTTACTTCCATAGTGTAATGTCATACGGTATCTTGTTGTGGGGCAGGGCTGCACATTGACACAGCAAGGTTGGTTTACTATAGTTACTTCCATAGTGTAATGTCATACGGTATCTTGTTGTGGGGCAGGGCTGCACATTGACACAGCAAGGTTGGTTTACTATAGTTACTTCCATAGTGTAATGTCATACGGTATCTTGTTGTGGGGCAGGGCTGCACATTGACACAGCAAGGTTGGTTTACTATAGTTACTTCCATAGTGTAATGTCATACGGTATCTTGTTGTGGGGCAGGGCTGCACATTGACACAGCAAGGTTGGTTTACTATAGTTACTTCCATAGTGTAATGTCATACGGTATCTTGTTGTGGGGCAGGGCTGCACATTGACACAGCAAGGTTGGTTTACTATAGTTACTTCCATAGTGTAATGTCATACGGTATCTTGTTGTGGGGCAGGGCTGCACATTGACACAGCAAGGTTGGTTTACTATAGTTACTTCCATAGTGTAATGTCATACGGTATCTTGTTGTGGGGCAGGGCTGCACATTGACACAGCAAGGTTGGTTTACTATAGTTACTTCCATAGTGTAATGTCATACGGTATCTTGTTGTGGGGCAGGGCTGCACATTGACACAGCAAGGTTGGTTTACTATAGTTACTTCCATAGTGTAATGTCATACGGTATCTTGTTGTGGGGCAGGGCTGCACATTGACACAGCAAGGTTGGTTTACTATAGTTACTTCCATAGTGTAATGTCATACGGTATCTTGTTGTGGGGCAGGGCTGCACATTGACACAGCAAGGTTGGTTTACTATAGTTACTTCCATAGTGTAATGTCATACGGTATCTTGTTGTGGGGCAGGGCTGCACATTGACACAGCAAGGTTGGTTTACTATAGTTACTTCCATAGTGTAATGTCATACGGTATCTTGTTGTGGGGCAGGGCTGCACATTGACACAGCAAGGTTGGTTTACTATAGTTACTTCCATAGTGTAATGTCATACGGTATCTTGTTGTGGGGCAGGGCTGCACATTGACACAGCAAGGTTGGTTTACTATAGTTACTTCCATAGTGTAATGTCATACGGTATCTTGTTGTGGGGCAGGGCTGCACATTGACACAGCAAGGTTGGTTTACTATAGTTACTTCCATAGTGTAATGTCATACGGTATCTTGTTGTGGGGCAGGGCTGCACATTGACACAGCAAGGTTGGTTTACTATAGTTACTTCCATAGTGTAATGTCATACGGTATCTTGTTGTGGGGCAGGGCTGCACATTGACACAGCAAGGTTGGTTTACTATAGTTACTTCCATAGTGTAATGTCATACGGTATCTTGTTGTGGGGCAGGGCTGCACATTGACACAGCAAGGTTGGTTTACTATAGTTACTTCCATAGTGTAATGTCATACGGTATCTTGTTGTGGGGCAGGGCTGCACATTGACACAGCAAGGTTGGTTTACTATAGTTACTTCCATAGTGTAATGTCATACGGTATCTTGTTGTGGGGCAGGGCTGCACATTGACACAGCAAGGTTGGTTTACTATAGTTACTTCCATAGTGTAATGTCATACGGTATCTTGTTGTGGGGCAGGGCTGCACATTGACACAGCAAGGTTGGTTTACTATAGTTACTTCCATAGTGTAATGTCATACGGTATCTTGTTGTGGGGCAGGGCTGCACATTGACACAGCAAGGTTGGTTTACTATAGTTACTTCCATAGTGTAATGTCATACGGTATCTTGTTGTGGGGCAGGGCTGCACATTGACACAGCAAGGTTGGTTTACTATAGTTACTTCCATAGTGTAATGTCATACGGTATCTTGTTGTGGGGCAGGGCTGCACATTGACACAGCAAGGTTGGTTTACTATAGTTACTTCCATAGTGTAATGTCATACGGTATCTTGTTGTGGGGCAGGGCTGCACATTGACACAGCAAGGTTGGTTTACTATAGTTACTTCCATAGTGTAATGTCATACGGTATCTTGTTGTGGGGCAGGGCTGCACATTGACACAGCAAGGTTGGTTTACTATAGTTACTTCCATAGTGTAATGTCATACGGTATCTTGTTGTGGGGCAGGGCTGCACATTGACACAGCAAGGTTGGTTTACTATAGTTACTTCCATAGTGTAATGTCATACGGTATCTTGTTGTGGGGCAGGGCTGCACATTGACACAGCAAGGTTGGTTTACTATAGTTACTTCCATAGTGTAATGTCATACGGTATCTTGTTGTGGGGCAGGGCTGCACATTGACACAGCAAGGTTGGTTTACTATAGTTACTTCCATAGTGTAATGTCATACGGTATCTTGTTGTGGGGCAGGGCTGCACATTGACACAGCAAGGTTGGTTTACTATAGTTACTTCCATAGTGTAATGTCATACGGTATCTTGTTGTGGGGCAGGGCTGCACATTGACACAGCAAGGTTGGTTTACTATAGTTACTTCCATAGTGTAATGTCATACGGTATCTTGTTGTGGGGCAGGGCTGCACATTGACACAGCAAGGTTGGTTTACTATAGTTACTTCCATAGTGTAATGTCATACGGTATCTTGTTGTGGGGCAGGGCTGCACATTGACACAGCAAGGTTGGTTTACTATAGTTACTTCCATAGTGTAATGTCATACGGTATCTTGTTGTGGGGCAGGGCTGCACATTGACACAGCAAGGTTGGTTTACTATAGTTACTTCCATAGTGTAATGTCATACGGTATCTTGTTGTGGGGCAGGGCTGCACATTGACACAGCAAGGTTGGTTTACTATAGTTACTTCCATAGTGTAATGTCATACGGTATCTTGTTGTGGGGCAGGGCTGCACATTGACACAGCAAGGTTGGTTTACTATAGTTACTTCCATAGTGTAATGTCATACGGTATCTTGTTGTGGGGCAGGGCTGCACATTGACACAGCAAGGTTGGTTTACTATAGTTACTTCCATAGTGTAATGTCATACGGTATCTTGTTGTGGGGCAGGGCTGCACATTGACACAGCAAGGTTGGTTTACTATAGTTACTTCCATAGTGTAATGTCATACGGTATCTTGTTGTGGGGCAGGGCTGCACATTGACACAGCAAGGTTGGTTTACTATAGTTACTTCCATAGTGTAATGTCATACGGTATCTTGTTGTGGGGCAGGGCTGCACATTGACACAGCAAGGTTGGTTTACTATAGTTACTTCCATAGTGTAATGTCATACGGTATCTTGTTGTGGGGCAGGGCTGCACATTGACACAGCAAGGTTGGTTTACTATAGTTACTTCCATAGTGTAATGTCATACGGTATCTTGTTGTGGGGCAGGGCTGCACATTGACACAGCAAGGTTGGTTTACTATAGTTACTTCCATAGTGTAATGTCATACGGTATCTTGTTGTGGGGCAGGGCTGCACATTGACACAGCAAGGTTGGTTTACTATAGTTACTTCCATAGTGTAATGTCATACGGTATCTTGTTGTGGGGCAGGGCTGCACATTGACACAGCAAGGTTGGTTTACTATAGTTACTTCCATAGTGTAATGTCATACGGTATCTTGTTGTGGGGCAGGGCTGCACATTGACACAGCAAGGTTGGTTTACTATAGTTACTTCCATAGTGTAATGTCATACGGTATCTTGTTGTGGGGCAGGGCTGCACATTGACACAGCAAGGTTGGTTTACTATAGTTACTTCCATAGTGTAATGTCATACGGTATCTTGTTGTGGGGCAGGGCTGCACATTGACACAGCAAGGTTGGTTTACTATAGTTACTTCCATAGTGTAATGTCATACGGTATCTTGTTGTGGGGCAGGGCTGCACATTGACACAGCAAGGTTGGTTTACTATAGTTACTTCCATAGTGTAATGTCATACGGTATCTTGTTGTGGGGCAGGGCTGCACATTGACACAGCAAGGTTGGTTTACTATAGTTACTTCCATAGTGTAATGTCATACGGTATCTTGTTGTGGGGCAGGGCTGCACATTGACACAGCAAGGTTGGTTTACTATAGTTACTTCCATAGTGTAATGTCATACGGTATCTTGTTGTGGGGCAGGGCTGCACATTGACACAGCAAGGTTGGTTTACTATAGTTACTTCCATAGTGTAATGTCATACGGTATCTTGTTGTGGGGCAGGGCTGCACATTGACACAGCAAGGTTGGTTTACTATAGTTACTTCCATAGTGTAATGTCATACGGTATCTTGTTGTGGGGCAGGGCTGCACATTGACACAGCAAGGTTGGTTTACTATAGTTACTTCCATAGTGTAATGTCATACGGTATCTTGTTGTGGGGCAGGGCTGCACATTGACACAGCAAGGTTGGTTTACTATAGTTACTTCCATAGTGTAATGTCATACGGTATCTTGTTGTGGGGCAGGGCTGCACATTGACACAGCAAGGTTGGTTTACTATAGTTACTTCCATAGTGTAATGTCATACGGTATCTTGTTGTGGGGCAGGGCTGCACATTGACACAGCAAGGTTGGTTTACTATAGTTACTTCCATAGTGTAATGTCATACGGTATCTTGTTGTGGGGCAGGGCTGCACATTGACACAGCAAGGTTGGTTTACTATAGTTACTTCCATAGTGTAATGTCATACGGTATCTTGTTGTGGGGCAGGGCTGCACATTGACACAGCAAGGTTGGTTTACTATAGTTACTTCCATAGTGTAATGTCATACGGTATCTTGTTGTGGGGCAGGGCTGCACATTGACACAGCAAGGTTGGTTTACTATAGTTACTTCCATAGTGTAATGTCATACGGTATCTTGTTGTGGGGCAGGGCTGCACATTGACACAGCAAGGTTGGTTTACTATAGTTACTTCCATAGTGTAATGTCATACGGTATCTTGTTGTGGGGCAGGGCTGCACATTGACACAGCAAGGTTGGTTTACTATAGTTACTTCCATAGTGTAATGTCATACGGTATCTTGTTGTGGGGCAGGGCTGCACATTGACACAGCAAGGTTGGTTTACTATAGTTACTTCCATAGTGTAATGTCATACGGTATCTTGTTGTGGGGCAGGGCTGCACATTGACACAGCAAGGTTGGTTTACTATAGTTACTTCCATAGTGTAATGTCATACGGTATCTTGTTGTGGGGCAGGGCTGCACATTGACACAGCAAGGTTGGTTTACTATAGTTACTTCCATAGTGTAATGTCATACGGTATCTTGTTGTGGGGCAGGGCTGCACATTGACACAGCAAGGTTGGTTTACTATAGTTACTTCCATAGTGTAATGTCATACGGTATCTTGTTGTGGGGCAGGGCTGCACATTGACACAGCAAGGTTGGTTTACTATAGTTACTTCCATAGTGTAATGTCATACGGTATCTTGTTGTGGGGCAGGGCTGCACATTGACACAGCAAGGTTGGTTTACTATAGTTACTTCCATAGTGTAATGTCATACGGTATCTTGTTGTGGGGCAGGGCTGCACATTGACACAGCAAGGTTGGTTTACTATAGTTACTTCCATAGTGTAATGTCATACGGTATCTTGTTGTGGGGCAGGGCTGCACATTGACACAGCAAGGTTGGTTTACTATAGTTACTTCCATAGTGTAATGTCATACGGTATCTTGTTGTGGGGCAGGGCTGCACATTGACACAGCAAGGTTGGTTTACTATAGTTACTTCCATAGTGTAATGTCATACGGTATCTTGTTGTGGGGCAGGGCTGCACATTGACACAGCAAGGTTGGTTTACTATAGTTACTTCCATAGTGTAATGTCATACGGTATCTTGTTGTGGGGCAGGGCTGCACATTGACACAGCAAGGTTGGTTTACTATAGTTACTTCCATAGTGTAATGTCATACGGTATCTTGTTGTGGGGCAGGGCTGCACATTGACACAGCAAGGTTGGTTTACTATAGTTACTTCCATAGTGTAATGTCATACGGTATCTTGTTGTGGGGCAGGGCTGCACATTGACACAGCAAGGTTGGTTTACTATAGTTACTTCCATAGTGTAATGTCATACGGTATCTTGTTGTGGGGCAGGGCTGCACATTGACACAGCAAGGTTGGTTTACTATAGTTACTTCCATAGTGTAATGTCATACGGTATCTTGTTGTGGGGCAGGGCTGCACATTGACACAGCAAGGTTGGTTTACTATAGTTACTTCCATAGTGTAATGTCATACGGTATCTTGTTGTGGGGCAGGGCTGCACATTGACACAGCAAGGTTGGTTTACTATAGTTACTTCCATAGTGTAATGTCATACGGTATCTTGTTGTGGGGCAGGGCTGCACATTGACACAGCAAGGTTGGTTTACTATAGTTACTTCCATAGTGTAATGTCATACGGTATCTTGTTGTGGGGCAGGGCTGCACATTGACACAGCAAGGTTGGTTTACTATAGTTACTTCCATAGTGTAATGTCATACGGTATCTTGTTGTGGGGCAGGGCTGCACATTGACACAGCAAGGTTGGTTTACTATAGTTACTTCCATAGTGTAATGTCATACGGTATCTTGTTGTGGGGCAGGGCTGCACATTGACACAGCAAGGTTGGTTTACTATAGTTACTTCCATAGTGTAATGTCATACGGTATCTTGTTGTGGGGCAGGGCTGCTGATGCCGAATCAATATTTGTTTTGCAGAAGAGAGCTATCAGATCCATCTACAAACTGAACGCTCGATTCTCACTTAGAGAAAGGTTCAAGGAGATAAATATACTTACGTTTGCATCACAATTTATTTTTGAAAACATTATGTATGTGCGTAAAAACATAGATCAATATGTCAAATTCCGCGATGTACATGATGTAAATACTCGCAACAAAAATAAACTGGTAATACCCAAACATCGTTTGGGTAGAACCAATAAATCCTTTTTGGTTCTAGGAATCCGCATGTACAATAGGCTGATACAAGTTCCCTCTCTATACAGGTTTAAGTGCCTCGTTAAGCAGAGTCTTATGAAGAAGGCTTACTATACTGTAGACGAATATTTAAATGATAATAATGCATGGGACTTAATAATATGATCTGAACTAATACTGTACTGAGTAAATTATTTTTGACATTTTAATTATAATTATTGTATTTTGGACCGTCTATTCATGACACATTTTATAATTATTTTTTTTACTTCTTACTTTTTATTGCAGACCTATTTTAATTTATTTATTTATTAATTTCGGACATTTATTAGTCGACTATGTATATGTACTTATAGTGTAAAAATAAGTGTATTTAAAAAAAAATTAAATTGACTTAATCAAAAGTGTATAAACTATTTATATTTGACTATTTCAAGTGTGCATTATGCATCTACGAAATAAATATCTTTTGATTTTGATTTTTGATCTTGTTACCGTTAATTATATTTGAAAATAATATTGTGTTGTTAAATTGTTTTAGTACAAAGTTGTATTGTATTTAATTTTTTGTCTCAGGTGTTACCAAAATTTGTCTTTGGAGTTACTTTCGTCCCCAATTTCGGATTACGACTTTTGTTGATTGGAATTTTATATTTTGGTTTAACTTACTGCATTTTGGTGACATTTTGTAAATGTTTTTACTAAAATTTGTGGTTTATTCTACACAGAGCATAATTCTGTGAGGAAAAAAGCCTATTTTCTTAAGGCTTTGGTAACGCGAATGACAAACTTCTTACGTTTTTTTCTTTAAAATGATAAGTACTAAAAAGTCTGATTAAGCCAAACTAGTTCAGCATGGTCATTGAAGTAACGCCACGGACAGTTTTTTGGGGTAGCTTTGTAGTTTTTTGTATAAAATATGATGAAAATGTTTGTAAAACTCGCGCATTTTCTATTATATAAAAGTACTATTATATTAGATATGATTATTCATAACCAAATTACCAATATTTAACAATTTATTTCTAGAATGTGGGTATAATAGTTGATTGACCTATATGAGTAGATGGTGTTCTAGCGACCATCATCATCAGGGACGACGTGTGTTTGTCCTTCCTTCACGCCAAATCGACGTGAGGGCCGGAAAGTGAGACAGGCTATTTTATCCCGGGACAATATAATTAGTGAAACATGAATATACAACAAAACTACTTACTATATATATATATATATAAATATACTTGTATAACTTTACAACAACAACAACTATATACAGTATTGCTATAAACAAGACACAAACAATTAGTTAGTCCATAAACAAAATGTCAAGAGCAGTGTGGAGCAGTGGCGGTACTTTCATAGAGGCCCAAGTCAGGCTTGTCTAACAAACACTCGACCACGCTAACGCGCTTGGACTACACGTAAATATTGACCAATCTAATATTCTCAAGGGTGTTTTTTGTCGGTACGCCATATATCCCTTAATACTTCATCAACATTAATGTTTGATACGCCATTTTAAAGATAATTTTTTCCTCGAACAAATCATAATTAAATGTTTCTTTTAAAATTAGACTAATTTATCATGAATTTTATAAATGACGCCATCTGTTGGAGATGACTTGAACTAATGGTGCAAAGTTTTCGCACAGGTCATCTTGTATTATAGATTTCCTTTCTCGACAGACAGGAGCACGTCGCGGGCGGAAGCGAAAATCATCATGTCATCTCGCTTGCTCTCGTTGGCTTGTTAAGAGGCTTACAAATTCCATCGGACTTCTCCCGGATTTTTTAATCACAATAGGTATGTAAGTATGTGTGTACTATGGGATTCAGCGTTTTGCATTACATTATATAATAACTATACTAGACCATAATGATGGACATTATCCTTTCTGCAAGTGCATTTTTCAAATTGGGATGAGCAGGCTTGCCTTCGTGTTAGACATTAAACATGCTACTGGTCAAGAGATGTCACTGTTGGCGTCATTTTTTTTTTTTTTTTTTTCTTCACGGGTTGCTTTACAGCTCCCGAAACCGTGTTACGGTTCACAAATACCATCGGCTAAACGAGGGAGACTAGGTCTGCCGCTGGGTACCCTGGAACCGTCATTTTAATAGAAATATATAATTGTTCACACCGCAAATTACAATATATTTATTTCGGGGCTACATAACGATAAAGATATTAGCGTAAAACATGATGACAACAGGGACATCTCTTGACAGTTCTTCGCTCAATATAGTTTCCTTACGTAATATAAACAAAAATACATAATAAGTAAATAGTACACTACCTGACAGCAAATAATACCCATGACTTTAGAAAGGGACTTCAGCTGTGTAGAGCGTTGTCTCTGTCGCTCTATCGCAACGTCACCCGTGTACTATAGTACTTAAAATATAGCTAAATTACTTTATATGAGCGTCGACCAAATAACTTATTGTGCGATACCAAAAATCACTCATTTTCTTGCAATGACAACTATAATGACAGCTATATTTTAAGTAGTATATAAGAGAGACGAGGCTCTACGAAACTGAAGGCTTTTTCTTGTTTCTAAAGCGTATAAATACATGACAAACTTTATAACTAGTTAACATAATGTATATAAAGAGAAGTACGAGTATGAACTGTAAACACTTGTGTAGTGTCGCCCCTACTATAATAGTGCTCGAATGTTCTACTTTTCTGCGTCTTCCCAGTTTTTGTAATTCGAGTACCTATACTATATTAATGTGATGTAAAACAACACTGTAACATATTAAATTAAATTGTAATTAACATTTACGAACAGATAACTTTAGGTTAAGTGCAGTCGCACGCGATAGAGGGCGCTACCAGTGCTATGTATTCGACGACTCTTCATAGAAGCTCATGACTATGGAACTATAAAGGCACTTTAACATGGATCTGGTTGCGGACTAATTTATATTATATAGGAAGACTTTGTGCAATAACAGGTTTATACACTACAATTAATACATTATCAGGTCACATGGTCGACTTCATTATATAACAACATATCGCACCTATTGCCTGGAGAGCTGACACACTACGTCGTTTATTATTATGACGTATATTAGGCTAAGTCCACACCTGTCCCCGCATCCTCAGGGATGAAGCTCCGGGACTATAGTGAGTGTGAACCTCTTCCGGCCGCGTACCACAGCTAGAGACAGCGCGCCCGCGGCCGCCTCCAGCACGCGGTAGATGTCTGCGGCAGAGTCAACGTCTGCTCCGTTGATGGATGTCACTATGTCTCCCGGCTGAAGACCTCCGCTGTAATGGTATATGTATAATCGTAAATTAAATATGGTCCTTCGAGCCGGATTAATTGTGAATTGGCAAAGTGCCGAGCTACGAGTTTTTAGGGGAGTTATTTACGAGATATTTAAGTACATTTACATTTGAAATATTGACGAGTGTCTAGTAAAAATAATTTGGCGCTAAACTTACATAACATATTGTTAATATTTTTTTTCATTATTTAATTTTTAACTTCAGACTTTAGTCAATGGCAGAGAAATAAGTGTCAATACTAACTTGTAAGCAGGCGAGCCGACTATAACTTTCCAAACCAATATCCCGTGTTCGATGTCTGTGGGCATCTGTAACATAAGTGAGACAAATATTATGCTGATTGAAAGACCACGATTATCTAGTGGGGAGCGCCATCATGGATGTCAAAATCAAAACAGAACAACATTGAATTATTTCAACCACTCCAATCAAGTTCTCTCCAATTCTATCACTCAAGTACTACTCAGAACTCACCTCAGGGTTCCTCATCCGTAACTCTAGCAGTATGTTGCCTGTGAGAGACAGCATGGTGATGCCCAGGTAACGTTTGGATACTTGTGGGGACTTACTCGTACCTGCAATGTTATTATATAGAAGATTAGTTCACATAACGGTGCATGCATAGTAGTGTTGCCAGCCAGTCAAGCGCCGTGGTCTTGCCACACTAAAAATAGGTAAGTTCCTGTAACATACCTATCGGTGGGTTTATGGTATGTTTAGTCACCACAACTACAAAAATATAATATAAGTGCAGTGTTATCACTACCTTTTAAGCAATAGCGCTAAATAAAGCCGACGTCACTCTACGACATCATCGTTGTTGCTGGTATAGCATGCATTGCATGGCAATACACCACGAGTAAAAGGGAATACTCCCAACCGAGAGTTGCTAACACAATAACTAACAGTCTGTTGCCCGCGACTTCGAAAACACGCAGAGATTTCCTTAATTTTACTTTTTACCCCCTTAGTTGCCCCGTGACAAGTTTGAAAACCAGATATTCCCGTCTTCCGTGATTTTTTTGAAATCGTCAACAATTTCCCCATGTTTATTTAACACCTCGTTGGATCTGCATTAAGGGTTATTTTTCAAAATCTTTAAACGCATGGTTTATTATTTGTTTTGAAGAGTATTTGTACCAAGGTTCAAGTTGATATATACACTATACAGTATACACGCAGGGAATACGATTTTTCATATAACATTTACACCCCATTTCATCCCCTTTTAGGGGTTGATTTTCGAAAAAAATACTTTATTAGTTCACCTCTACACCCCCTAATATTCCAATTTTCGTATTTATATATCTTCACTGTTTTAGGCTGTGCGTTGATTGTCAGTCAGTCATCGACAATTTTATAGTCTGGTCAGCACAACAATTTCAAGGGTGTGAATCACCGAACAATTTTTTCTGCCACTTTTGGCGCGGGGAGGGGGGGGGGGTAAACCCCTGTACCACTGTATTTTTCTGTCGTTTTATTGTCGCAACGGATTTTACGTTATATGATGATTATATGATTATATGAAACATAGTGGAAACACTATGTTTGACGCCCTAGATCGCCTTTCCCGTTTAAAACATCACAATTAACTATTTTCCTAGAGCTCTGTCTCGCGACACCTGGTCAGTATAACTGGTCAAAAAAATTGGCGAAAGGGGGAGCCCGTCTATGGCCCCTCCATAGGCTTAGTACTCTATGGATTCTATATATATCTCTTTCTCTCTATTGACAACTCGGCGAGCTTGGCGGGCGTCACGTGTCTATTCAATAAAACTAGTGTATTATAGAGTGTATTATACCACAACATCTAGTGCTGTATACAGCAGTACGTCACATAATAAGGCAATCTAATATTATTTTCATTAGCGCGATACAATACGCGATATGCCATCTATCGACACTGATAATACTTTCAAATATACTTTAGTGTATGTACTCACGCTTGTCCAGAAAGTTCTTGACATAGTCTATGGGTATAGCGAAGGAGATCCCAGAGGTAACCTTCATACTGTTGATACCGATGGCTTCTCCGTCCAGGTTCACGAGAGGACCGCCGCTGTTACCGAACGTGATGGGTGCGTCTGTCTGGATGTACACCATGTCTTTGCCTGCAATCACCAAATGGTCTAGTAAGCTTTGGGGTGCAAATACAAACACTTATATATTGCTAATGAAGCCGTCACTTTACTTGACCTGCCTTACTCTGAGGCTCCTGTGGGATGTTGATATATTAGTCATCTCCCCCTGAGCAACCAAGTTACACTGCATGGATGAATGCAGCGCGGCGCCTAGACCCGAAAGTGCCTCTACCTCGTTTTAACAAGAGTTGCACATATAAATATAGTACCTCTAAGTCCAAGCTCCTCGCTGGCCCGTTGTGTAGAGCTGATGACTCCGGCTGTCACAGTGTTACTGAGAGCTAGCGGACTGCCCATAGCTACGACCTGAAACACCACAATACTCTATGAGCACATAGTTATGCCCCGCTGACCCCAGTTACAAACAGTTATATTATATATACCATAGTTATATTTTTAAAACGCAAAGTTCCTCAGGACTTGAGAGGCAGATCATAATAGGTATTTAAAGATTGGGGGAAAAAAAAATTCTAAAACAAATAATTATATTTTGTCACACAAGTGTTGTTATCCTATCCTTATTGTTAACTTCCTAACTAATATTATAATAGTTTGTTTGTCCTTTTTTCATGTCAAAACGTAGCAATGAATCAACATGGTTTTTTTGAACAGAGATAGCTGGAGAACGGGTGAGTAGAAATCTTTGGGGATAATTCTTAAATGTAATGTTTAAAAAATTTCCATGAGCGAAGCTGGAAGGGAAAGCTAGTATAAGAACTAACTAAAGTATTAGAGTACAAACCCACTCGCCAGGGCGGATGTCCGAGGAGGAGCCCAGCTTCATGATAGGTAGACCGGTGACCGGGATCCTGAGGGTGGCCAGATCTGACTTGAGGTCTACATCTTCTACAAACCCTGTGTGGACACTGCCATCCTGGAAATAAGACAATAATTTGAGAGTAACAAAGAAGGTCTATATAGTGGAAAATAGGAATGGTATTATTTAATATTATTGTCTATTCATGACATGACACAATTGATTTAAAAGACAATTGAAGAACCTGTCCTGCTATAATACCAATTATTTGGGTAAAGGTTCAGATTATCTAAACCTGAGCTTTTCGTGATTTGACCACTTTATTAAATGGACAACATTTCATTTTTCGTAAGATACCAAAATTCGAAAACCGTTTGGAGATTACATGCTAGTAAGCTTATTTTTATTTTTTTTTAATTTTTATATCTTTTAATTTTAGAGTTATTTTAAAAATACTGAAATATTGAAAATTAAGGATTAATAGATGCCCTAATCTGTGCTAACCCTCTAATTTAAAAATACTAATGTCTGTTGGCAGCGTTGTTAGTTATTGAACTCAGGTGTTGCCTTCTATTAATTTTACCCATTTTATTCCATTTGAAGCTAAATTAATAATTATTCTTTAAATATAATTATAAAAATACTTCTTTTATATAATATTTTTTTGGAAGTTTTGCTAGTTTCGAATGGGCTATCACAGGAAATATATTTACGAGTGAAACCGCGGACAAAAGCTAGTATTATTATATACATTATGAATAATGTTGTAGGCGATTTGAGTTCCGGCTACGGCAACACCTATTTGGAACACGGTATATTATACTCTTTGCATTTCTATAACGTATACTCTGTGGCTTGACTGACACTATCAGTCACTTTCTTTGGGTGACAGTTTATATTTCTTAATTTTAGTCCTAGCTAAGGTTTTTAGTTTATAAGTCCTCAGAATTTATAAAAATTCATAATTAAATTAAAAATATAAAAACTCAACCAAAAATAAAATATAAAAATACGTGTAACTTATTTTTTAATATATTTTTAATTAAAGTAACAAAAATGGGTGATTAAAAAAATGAAATGTTGTCCATTGCTGCACGTTTATAAGAAAATTGAGATTTTCGTATTTAAAAATAAAATAAAATCGCTGGCCTTGCGTCTGTGTTACACCATGCGAACCACGCTCCTCGCTAACCTATTTTGCGGTGTAAAAAAAATCGATCGTGTCTGGAGACTTTTCACCGACCTGGCAGTCACGGGAGGGGTTTCCGGGATTGGTGTCCTGGACGAAAGTTGCTCCTTGTGACGCCTTTCAGCTTATGGCATCATAAAAAATGGGTGTTATATGGAGTAAAAAAAATTATTCTTATTTCAAAATCATGAGAAATATTTTTGCATTTTCGAGCTTCGTTTTAGACACTGATCCGTATAAAAATGGTTAAAAAATATTCTAAGTTTATTTTCTTAGTGCAACTCCAACCTTAATTTTGCTAAAACATGTGACCTCCTGCAAAAACTTATACCTTACCAAGACTTGACAATAGTTAAAGTATACAATAAAACAGTGCAGCAATTTAATAAAGTCGAAAAAACACGAAAAACTCAGGATTAGATAATCTAAACATTTACCATTATTTGGAAACAAACAAGTAGGTACCTACTTACCTATATTAAATGAGAGACATATTTAGAGAACTGATTTAACTGTTATGAACTCAGTACTCACTAGTACTCACCATAAGTCTCACACTAACAATGGCTCCCGGTTTGTTAACCACCACATGTGCATTAGTCAGTATGAGGACATCTTCCTTCACTATGAACCCAGAGCTGTTACTTAGTGTGAGCTACTGTCCAGAGAGCCCCATACAAAAACGGACTTCAGCAACTCAAGTATTGTACAAAACTTATTAAAAATATCAAGTTCTAGTTAATGGATCCTAAATGTATATGAAATTATCTTTTTACTAAATGTATACAATATGTCAATATCAGCTACACCTAGGTTTTATGAAGCCCTCAAAGTCAACAACTTCAAGCATATTTTCAACCAACTTTGCGACTCGAGTTCTCTTAATACATTTAACTAATGTATTTTTTTTTTATATTTTGAATAAAGATAATTTCACATACTTTATGGATCCATTAACTAGAACTTGCTATTTCTAATATTTTTTGTACAATACTTGAGTTGCTGAAGTCTGTTTTGTGTATTATCGCAAGACAGGTTTTGTTGAGAAATCGTACTTCCTCATGTTTCTGGTACGTAAATACTGGTCTATCTTATCTTATCCTTGGTTATCTTATCGATTTTAATAGTAGTTCATCTTGCTCACATATTTATAAAGAGACATGGACAAAATAAGCCGAGCTTAAAACTGAGTTCGTTGCGCTGTGATGCGTCGACTTAAAGAATTGTTTTATTATTTTTTTTTATTTGTCATATTTTAATTCGTCTTTCGTTCACTCACTGCAAATTCAGAGTGCTTTCAAACACCTTGGGAGTATTTAAACTATTCGTTGTAGATTTAGTGGGTAGATTTGAAAACTCAACAGTGTTCTTCTTCTTCTTTTTTATTATGGCTCCACCAATGTTCATCGGTGATTTGCCAATGTCAAGTATTATAGCCTTTATAGTGTTTATAGCCGATAAATCGGTATTTAAGATAATCCCGCCGACCGTGATATGTCTTATTAATCACAACCATCACAGCGCGAACAGGATTAAACTGGATTCCACATCACGCCACGACGAAAACGCGTGCGTATGTCGCCATGACCGGATGTGGAATCCCTCAACATTGTTATATTTTGCTTAAAATATTTCATAAATATTGCTAAAAATAAGCAGTTTTGTGATTACCAAGCTTACATTTGTGCAAAATCAATAGGAAAAGAACATACATTGGAGATACATCCATCCTAAGATTTTTCATAACAAAACCACGCAAGTACCTACTCAAAAACATCTGAGGTTATAAATTACCACATCCACTCTTCCTACTATCTTGGAAAAGTACTGTTCTAACAGAAAACACTACCAAATCCGACATGGACAAACAACTGGAACTTCTGCTTGAGAAAGTGAATGCAAACATGAACACGCAAATGTATGAATTTCTCCAGGAGTTTGGCACTAACCATGGAAGAAAAATTAACACCATTAATAGAAGAAACTCAAAACCTAAAGACTGAAGTAGCTACATTAAAAAACAAAATTCATAACCTGGAGAGGGTAGTAAGAAAGAATAACATTATACTTCATGGCATAGATGAAACTGAAAACAACAACACCCAACTACTACAGTTGGTGCTGGACACATTAAATAATGCGAACAAAGAAAAGGAAATGGAAAACTTTGACAAATGGGAAATCAGCGAGACCCATAGACTATGGACCAGAAAAGATAGGGAATGTAGACCTATACTTGTGAAGCTTACGCTAGCATGGAGAAAAATGGAAATTCTGAAAAACAACAAAAACTTTCCTGAAAATATATATGCAACAGAAGACTTCCCTAAAGAAATATTGACAATTAGGAAAGCATTAAAAATCAAACAACAAGAAGCTATAAAAGAAGGAAAATATGCTGTCATCCGATATGACAAATTATCATAGAAGAAAGAAAAAGTGAACTAAGGGGTAAAGAAAAGAGGAAACGATCTCCTTCAAAGACACCTACTCACTACAGCCCTGGCGATGGAACGAGACGAATGGCTCCGAATAAAATTAATAAAACAAACGCATTTGAATATATGAACCGCCCTCGAATGAACTCATTAGCTGGAACAAGCAAGCAATAACAACTAACACACAACAGACCCCAGAAACCAAACAAGAAAACAACAACGCACTACAACAATACCACACTCCTTTCCCCAAGCCAGACAGCGGTCACCGTGGGGAATGATGACCGCAACCCTCCAGCGATCAAACGGCCACTACAATCACATAGAGAACGTCTACTAATACAAACACAAGAAGACCAACAAAAATCTAAACAAAATCATATAAATATTGCAACTTTGAATGTACTGACGCTCAGAACTAGCGAGAGACTTCTAGAACTAGAACACGCACTAAAAAACATTAAATGGGATAGCCTGGGCTTAAGTGAAGTCAGAAGATTAGGAAACGAAATTAAAGAGTATGAAGATTTCATCTTTTACTTCATAGGAGAGACCAAAGGACAACACGGTGTTGGATTCTTAATCAAGAAAAGACTAAGGAAAAACATTATAGAATTCATGGGTATCTCCGAAAGGCTTGCAGTCTTACGATTAAACCTACCGGGATATAAAGACTGCTGGACAATAGTACAAGTATACGCACCAACAGAAATTGCAGATGAAACAACAAAAGATACTTTCTACATAGAACTATTAAAATTACTTGAGACTGCAGATAAGAACATCATAGTCATGGGTGATTTTAATGGAAAAACTGGCAAGCAGAGGCAGGGTGAAGAACACATTATTGGCAAATATGGGATGGGAATAAGAAACAAAAACGGAGATAAAATGATAAACATGGCCCTAGAAAATAACTTAGCATTTCTAAACAGCTTCTTCAAAAAGAAACCATAAAAAAAATGGACTTGGGAATCACCAGGCGGTACTTATCACAATGAAATAGATCATATAATCAGTAATAAGCGGAGAGATTTTACAGATGTGAAGGTTATAAGTAATTTAAATTTCTACACTAACCACCGAATGGTCCTAGCAACTATATACTCGAGAGAGCCAAATAAAACAAGAAAACATTACAGACATCCAACCTGCGAAACTATCAATAATAAATCCCAAATACCGATGTGGAGTAATAAAAATCAACCTATTGAGACACCTAATGAAATACAAAAAATCTATGACAGACAAATAAGAAACATGTACATGACGAAACCAAAACTAAAACCACTAAGCGCAACAACCAAACAACTAATCTTGGAAAGGAAGGAACTGCTTAAAAATAGAAAAAATAAAGAAACATTAAAAGAACTCTCAAAAATAAGCAAAGAGATTAGCAAACACATAAAAAAGGATAAAGAAAAAAGGAAACTAGACTGTATCAACGAACATATAACCAAGACAGGAGGAATCAAAAAAGCTCTAAAGGAATTGGAAGAGTACAAAACGTGGATACCCCAAATGAGAAATAAAAACAAAAAACAACTAACAAAAAGAGATTCTATTCTGAAAACAGCTACAAATTTCTTCAGAGAACTATACTCAAGCAGGAACACACAAGTATCAACCAACCTAGAAGAAATAGACGAAGATATAATCCCACCAATACTGGAAGGTGAAATAAAACATGCGATAAAAACACAGAAAAACGGCAAAGCCTCTGGACCCGATAACATAACAAATAATGAAAATAACACTGCATGAAAACCTAACAATACTAACAGACTTATACAATATTATCCTGGACACAGAATATATTCCCTCACAATGGACAAAAAGTACAATCATTCTTATTCACAAGAAGGGAGACAAAGAAGATATAGGCAACTATCGACCTATAAGCCTGATGTCTAATGTTTATAAGGTATTAGCAAAAATCATCTTGAAACGTATTACAAAAAAGCTGGACGAAGAACAGCCCAAAGAACAAGCTGATTTTAGATCAGGATATTCAACACTAGACCACATACACACACTAAAACAATTAATAGAAAAATGTCAGGAATATGGATATCCTTTATACTTGGCTTTTATAGATTTCAGCAAAGCCTTTGACTCCCTAGAACATAATCACATATGGAAATCCCTCCGAAATCAGGGAATTGAACAAAAGTACATAAGAATCATAAGAAATGTCTACTTGAATAGTTCAGCTCAAGTGAAACTGGAGTCGGAGGGAGAAATCTTTCGAGTTGGCAGGGGAGTCAGACAGGGTTGTCCACTCTCACCAAAACTATTCACATCCGTCTTGGAAGAAATCTTTAGAAGCTTGGAATGGGACAAATATGGCATAAATATTGATGGTACAAGAATCAACAACCTAAGATTTGCAGACGACATTGTTCTCATATCGGATAAACCAGAAATCCTTCAAACAATGATCCAAGATCTTGCACACAGGAGTGGTGAAGCTGGTCTGAACATGTCCAAAACCAAGACAATGACAAACGGAGCTGAAAAAACTATTACTGTGGATGAAGAACAGGTTGAATATGTCAAAACCTATATTTACCTGGGTCAATTAATGTCATTTAAGGACCAAATGAAACAAGAAATAGAAAGAAGAGTAGCAAACTCTTGGAAAAGATTTTGGTCATTGAAAAGCATAATGAAGAATAAGCAATACCCCAACAAAGTGAAAAGAATACTATACAATACATGCATCTTACCCATAAAAACATATTGTAGCCAGACCTGGGCAAACACCCAGAGAAACACACAAAAGCTGAAGATATGCCAAAGAAGTATGGAAAGAAGCATAATAGGTTATACGAGGCTCGATAAAAAACGAGCTACTAACATCAGAAACGTTACCAAATGGGAAGATGTTGGAACAAAGATCAAAACATTGAAGTGGAGGTGGACCGGCCACATGCTCAGAGGGCAAATACCAAAATGGACCAAAGTGTTAACAAAATGGACTCCCCGACATGATACAAAAAGAAAGAGAGGCAGACAACCCCAAAGATGGTCGGATGACTTAAAAAAAATTGCTGGGTCGCTGTGGACAAGGCTAACAGGAGATAGAGAGAAATGGAAAGCGCTGGAGGAGGCCTTTGTGTCATAGACACACTACATAGGGGACTGTTGTGAAACACATATTTTAAAAAATAAATAAATATTAATTTATATGTAACTAGCTTTAAGTTCTTATTAGCAAATAAAAGGCTTTGAAATTGAAATGTAATAGTTTCTTTGTTTAACTGATAAAATATTATAGCGGTACATGTACCTGTCCCGGCGGGACATTTGAAAAATCGGTTGTTTAGCGGGACACCTGGCAACGCTAGTACTCACCATAAGTCTCACACTAACAATGGCTCCCGGTTTGTTAACCACCACATGTGCATTAGTCAGTATGAGGCCATCTTCCTTCACTATGAACCCAGAGCCGTTACTTAGTGTGAGCTGCTGTCCAGAGAATATATCTCTACGAGGGTCCTTGATCTCTATGAACACGACCGCCGGCCCCGACACCGCCACAACGTCAGCTATGAAGTTGAACTGTTTCCTTCTACCGGCCAAGCCCCCGCCGGTGGTGGCTGCAGAGACGCTCCAGTCCCGGCTGGCCACGTAGAGCGCGACCCCGGCGGCGGCTAGGGCTCCGCGATACAGCCAGCGTGGACTCTGCTCTCTCCTACTAAACTCCTCCACTAACAGACCGCCACTTCTACTGTTCACTCTGACCGCGGCTCGCAGTCGAGATACTATTTTCACAGATAACGACATCACTACATTTATATTATTTCATTATAAGAAGATCTAATTAAAATATGAAAATGAGTGAGGTTATGCAATCCCACGACCATGCCATGTCAAATCAAAATATTTTGTTGTCATCGATGACTGACTGTCACTTCGTTGTGCGTCTAGCCTAGTGCGTGCGGTTGTCTCTCTCAATTCTACGGATATTGGCGGAAAAACTGGGGGAGGCCAAACAAGATACAAAGTCAAGATATTTCTTGTTAATTTTATTAGTTGCTATTTTCGTATACTAAATTCGTTAAATAGTTTTTACAAAATAACGATAAAAGACGTGCATAATATTTTTAGATAGGTAGGTACAGATTTAATTAGTAGCAAGCAACCATACCATAACTTACAATACAGCTTGCTTTACTTAGTTATATCTGATTATTGTTTGTTAAGTATTTATTGTAGTTCAAAGTTAACTTAAAGTTACTGATGTTAAGTGCTAAAGCAAAAAGCATATTATATTGACGAGATGGGTTTAGTAAGTAATTTTCTTTAGGGTTCATTGCATCCATGAGAATATCGTTGATACAAAATGTTTCTGACTTGTGCATGTGAATAATACACTGGTCAATAGTGGCTTATTGCACTTTATACTGTCTTGAAAGGCTTTAAAAATATATGACATCAACGACCCTAAGTACCTAGGAACAAAGAGTTTCAAAATGTTTCACGTTAAACCAACGGCCGTGTGCTCCGACACAGCCCCACCCGATTTTTTAATTACACTTTCAATATCAAAATATGTTCATAGAAAATACGATTTGACGGCTTTATTTACACTTGATTTATTAATCAATAGTGAAAATATTAATAATTATTATAAAAACATTTTAGAAACTGCTATAAGATTTTCATTGGTAATAGAACAGACCCCACTGACCCTAACATAGTTCTTTTATGACTTTTAAATCCTGGTGAAAGCACTCTGTTTCTCGTCAAGGTGGCTATGAAGAAAGTGTATTTATATGCGTATAATTATTAGCTCCAAGATCTCTAAAACTTTTCAGCATCATTTAAGTTTATCTATATATCATTTGCCTACCCCTCTTGGGATAACAGGCGTGAAGATAGATCATTTGAATGATTGTCGATACTAACCCACTCCAAGCTTTAGCTTCCACATTAAGTATAACTTTTATTTTTATTATTAAATTTTCAGCTTTCATCAATGTTCAAAGAGTATTAAGTACTTAAATATTATTTTATATTGCAATAACATGAAAACTTGAGCCAACCTTTCGTAAATTGCAGTGTAATGTAACATATCGCTCAGTTTAAAGAAGCGTTAAAAATGAAGTTGGATTTTTATAAATAGTTTATTATATTACACAATACAATTAGGTTGATACCTATAAACAATAAACATTATTATTTCAAAATGCATGTCCTAAGCACATTGTCATTTAAATACAAATATGTATTAGCAAATTATAATAGGTATACAGATCCAAATATTATTATTTTCTTATAATTAACATCAGTTTATTCAAGGTACACAGTATGCACCCAACAAGAAGCTTTAACTGGCATCTAATGTGTTATAATCAAACAACATCCACTCATGTGACTAGACTGATAGTAATAATCTCATTGTTTACATTTTAGACTAAATGAGACCTAAATGGACCAAAGGATATAAAGTTTATACTTGCTACTTGTCTACAACTGACATGTAGGTTGTAGGTGGATCTACGACATATATACAATACTACGAACACTTAAGAGAGGCACTTTATCACATACTATATATAGCATATGTTGTGTGTTACATAATAGTATGCAGCATTCATGATGCGACCACGATACCATCGTTCGGTTTTGATTCACTCACTGTTACTGTATTTTCACAATGCGCTCATTTTAAAAAGTGTTAGCGAGTAGATTACATCCGCAGTCAGAGGGACGCGGTGTGAAGTCTCGATGTTGTTCTGGCTGGAAGCTGAAGAATATGTCGCAGTGAGCTGCGTCGCGCGGCAGCTCGTGACTCGCGCGCTGTGCTGCCAGCCGCGCGGCTCCGAAGGCGCTGGACACTCGCAAACGAACAAACTCTAACGGCACGTTTACCTGTTACAAAATTAAATAGTCAATATCATCGTGAATGTAGATGCCCTGCCCAGTTTCACGATTTTATATTAGATTTATAGTCTTTGTACCTTTGCGTGTCGCAGAGTAGCATCAACCGTGTTGCTCATGAGACTCCAGCTACGGAACACGGAGCCGACGCACACGACGCGCAGCGGGAACAGCGAGCTGTCCGCGCTACGGACCAACGAGCACACGTGCCGGGCCAGCTCCCGCCCGGCCAGACACAGCACGTGCCGACACAGGGCGTCTCCCGCCGCAGCACGCTCACTTACGCACTCCGTCACACCTGCGACAAGGCAATACTAGATTATCAACATTATAATATAGAGCCAGAGCTAAGTTAGATTGGAATCAATTTGAGAATCCCAACAAAAAATTAGCGTTCACTTGGAAAGTAGTAAATAATTGTTTAAATCCTTACCAGCAAATTTTGACTTGTCGAAGTCCGAATAACAATGTGGTAGTAAGTCTGTCCGGTCTTCAACTTGGAAGTACTCCTGCAACAGACTCCAGCCAGCACCAATGTCGTGTGGTGACCTATACAGGCCATCTAGATCGTCCACAACTATCTTCATAATCTTGTGTGCTATCCAGTAAGCTGTACAGTGGATAACGTAACATAACATTAGGTATATTTCAATATCCGGTAAAAAGTAATGCACATCGGGCTTTTTAAAAATACTATAAACTACAATCGGCAAACTAAGATTTTGTAAAGTGTCATCAATGTCCTAATATATCGTTACATATACTTATACGAATTAATCGGATGTGTATTTATTTTTGCCAGTATTGAGCTTTAACCATATATTAGGATATGCTGAACTAATATTTACTAATGCCCTCAATTATCCTGGAATTAGAAGCCATGACTGTTTCCTTCATTAATAGAAAATAACGACAACGGAATAAAAAACAACAGTTACGTACAAAAAGTAACTGAGACCAAATATGTATTACGATTTCAAATATAAAATTTACTGTCATAAACCTCCAGCTATATACGACTACATTTCTGTAGACTGCTACGTACCGCCACCCTCGTCTCCCAGCATGTGACCCCATCCGCCACACCTATATGTGGTGCCGTCAGGGTTCCTCAAGAGCGAGTTTGATCCTGTGCCTGAAAATATATTTAAAATCATAAGATCCTGGCAATTCTAAGTTGGCAATCATGCGTATGTATGTATGAAGCAGCAAGTGATAGCTAATAAATAATACAATGAGGTGTATAGGTTATCTGGAGACACAATAAAGTGGTCAATGACCATTTCCTATATCGGTGGAGAGTGGGAATATCATAATAAATATTATTTATTACTGTGATGTGCGTTTGAAGCAAAGTTAGATAAATGTTAGGGTACCGTCGTCAAATTGCAAAAGTGGAACCGTTATAATGTCGTCATGTCCGTTCATCCGTATGCCACAAGCTTTTGAAACGGCCATTTTGTCACAATATATAAATTATTAACTGTCATCACCGCTGTGGTTAAAATTACGAAAATAAATAATTTAGGTATAATTACCAGCTATGAGCACGAGACCACCATCGGGCGCGCCTGTTGCCAAAGATCCTGTAGTGTCAGATCCCACGTAGAGCAATCTGGCTGCGGTGCTGTCCTTCTTCTGCAACTTCTCCGACAATTCGATGTTCAGTTTCTCTTGTTCGCAGCCCGACAGCGTCAAACCCTGAACAATATGATATTTTTATCTAGGTACTACTACTACTAACCAAAACACACAAATAAATGTTGTCCTTGTCTCTGAGGCGTCTTAATTGTATATAAAGTTAAAGCGTTGTCAGGATCGTATATGTTGCAAACTGCAGCAAAAGAAGCAAATCCTTGTCATCCGCGTTTGTATAGAGAATGTGACATGACATTATGTAGCTGCAGGTACAGATAATACTAAAGCTGCAGGATGGAAAACAGTTCTGAGGACGAACCACAAACACCTAATGAGTTTGCGGACGGTATGCCTCTGGATTGATTTACATTTTTAGTTAGGTACCCTATTCGGATACAGGAGAAGCGAATTTGTGTTATATAGTTAACCCTCACCAGTCCATCTAGCGGCTGATCTAAAGATATCCCAGCTTGAGTTTTAGCATCACGTATCATCTTCAATATCCTCTCGATGGACGCGTCCATGCCCTGCCACGGGTTGGTATGTGGTCCGTCCACTTGTGCAACACACCGACCTGTGCCGTCTACTATAACTATGTTGGAGCGAGTACCGCCTCTGAAAATTATAGAAATGTTGATGGAAGATTTAAGAATCGAAACCCATAATGACGAAAGGAGACCTAATTTTGGAGGAGTTAGACCTTATTATTACAATTAGTTTTATTGCCTGCATGATGAGTCCTGCCTCATCCCACATTCCTGAATGAATGAAAATGTACTATATGTGTAATATCCAGAATATTGAATCACATTTCATCAGTACAGCGTTCTCTACTATCATTTTCATTATAGTAGGTACTTACATTATTTACATATCATTATTATCACTGTTATCAACATGTTTTCAGGAAATATTGTGTTGTCAGTTTCATATAAGCAGCACTTCTGGTAATAGATAACGTCATTATTAATACCTACTATGTAGATAATCGCTACAAGTGTTATTGTAGTACCGCCGTCCGCCATGTACCGCTGACCACCGCGGTACGTGTGAGAACTAATAAGTAAGTGCTTGTTCATCACCAAGTTAAGTACCTATACTATACATAATAGTGAAATGTTGACATGGGTCTGATTAACTTTAACGGCTCCATAGATTAGTGGATGGTAAACAGGAGAAAAAGAAAGGAGGGCATGATATGGATATTGGACAGTGCTATGGAATTATTTTTACAAATACTTTCCATAATTATTAAAAGAAGATGTTACCTAGGTGTCTGTGAACATGCAAGAACTGCTGACTTATTAATGTCAGCAGGTACAGTGTACACACAACACATTGTAGGTGAACTTAGATGCAATAATCAAATCTCTCATCATAAAATACTTAATTCTTCAATACTATTATTCTGAGATACGTCTGTTTAGATAGCAACTTGAAGCGTAAACTACATAAAATATAGTCTCAGTCTTCACATCTTTCATATGCATCTTTGCTGTTATGTCCTATCTGCATTATTCTTTATTATCCATTGATCGACTACTATAATTTCTTTACAAACGGATGTGAAACAAAACTGAAAATTAACTATTAACGAACTAGCTTGAAGGTACTATATTATAATCTAGACTTTCCGCCCCCGGCTCCGCCCGTGGATATATATCGAACAATATAAAATATAGCCTATGTCACTCAGGGATATCGTAGCTTTCTATTAAGGTGATTTGTATCCTCAAATGCGCTGGTATGAGCATTTTCGACAGACTACTCCTCGTTTACTGATAAAATACTTGAAAAAATTATGTAGTATCAATTCTAGTACAACAAAATATTTTTTGTAAAAGCAAAACTTCAATATTTAAAATAATAATAACGGAAAGTTCTTCTTCTTCTTTTTTATTATGGCTCCACCAATGTTCATCGGTGATTTGCCAATGTCAAGTATTATAGCCTTTATAGTGTTTATAGCCGATAAATCGGTATTTAAGATAATCCCGCCGACCGTGATATGTCTTAATAATCACTGATTAATCAAAACCATCAAAGCGCGAACAGGATTAAACTGGATTCCACATCACGCCACGACGAAAACGCGTGCGTATGTCGCCATGACCGGATGTGGAATCCAACGGAAAGTTGTTTTTTGGCTTTAATTGTCTGCTCTTAAACCGCTGTAACGTTTTTAAATATTTACATGCCTAAAAGTTGTATTTTGGCATTAATTGTCTGTTCCTAAACGGCTGTAACGTTTTTAAATATTTACATGCCTAAAAGTTGTATTTTGACTTTAATTGTCTGCTCTTAAACGGCTGTAACGTTTTTAAATATTTACATGCCTAAAAGTTGTATTGTGGCATTAATGGACAACATTTCATTTTTCGTAAGGTACCAAAATTCGAAAACCGTTTGGAGATTACATGCTAGAAAGCTTATTTTTAATTTATTTTTATTTTTATATCCTTTAATTTTCGAGTTATTTTAAAAATACTGAAATATTGAAAAATGAGGATTAATAGGTGCCCTAATCTGTGCTAACCCTCTAATTTAAAAATACTAATGTCTGTTGGCTGAGTTGTTAGTTATTGAACTCAGGTGTTGCCTCCTATTAATTTTACCCATTTTTATTCCATTTGAAGCTAAATTAATAATTATTCTTTAAATCTATATATATAAAAATGAAACCCGTTTTCCGTTGTCACAACATAACATGAAAACGGCTTGACCGATTTGGCTGATTTTAGTCTTAAAATATTCATAGATATCCAGGGAAGGTTTAAAAGGTGAGACAATTCGAATAATTGCCGAAAAACCCCTAAAAACAGCCCTTTTCTTTTTCCCATAATAACAGAGCCAATTTGAACCATAGTGCTATTCAATAAAGTTCATTTTAAATTAAAAGCACTCATTGTTGTCTATGCAATGTAGATGTGTTCCTAATGTCACCGCACAAAGTTAAAATTCGCGTGCGTGTTGGAGAATCTAATGTCGCGTTCCGACACTCAACAAAAGTGATAATATCGCGAACGCGACAAAATTGAATAGTCACAAAATGTAATTTAAGTAATTTAATAGATCATTAGTAGTACTGATTTTCAATTTGGTCGGCTTCGCGAAACTTAATTTTGCCTAGGAGTAGGGGTAGGAGTAGAGGTAGGAGTAGGGGTAGGAGTAGGGGTAGGTGTAGGGGTAGGGTAGGGTAGGGTAGGGTAGGGGTAGGGGTAGGGTTAGAGGTAGGGGTAGTGGTAGTGGTAAAGGTAGGGGTAGGGGTAGGGGTAGGGGTAGGGGTAGGGGTAGGGGTAGGGGTAGAGGTAGGGGTAGGAGTAGTTGTTTTCCACGGACGAAGGAAAGTAAATAGCAGGCAAGCCAACGTTTGGGCAGGACAACGTCTGCCGAGTCCGCTAGTAATATTATAAAAATACTTCTTTTATATAATATTTTTTGGAAGTTTTGCTAGTTTCGAATGGGCTATCACAGGAAATATATTTACGAGTGAAACCGCGGACAAAAGCTAGTATTATTATATACATTATGAATAATGTTGTGGGCGATTTGAGTTCCGGCTACGGCAACACCTATTTGGAACACGGTATATTATACTCTTTGCATTTCTATAACGTTTACTCTGTGGCTTGACTGACACTATCAGTCACTTTCTTTGGGTGACAGTTTATATTTCTTAATTTTAGTCCTAGCTAAGGTTTTTAGTTTATAAGTCCTCAGAATTTATAAAAATTCATAATTAAATTAAAAATATAAAAACTCAACCAAAAATAAAATACAAAAATACGTGTAACTTATTTTTTAATATATTTTTAATTAAAGTAATAAGAATGGGTGATTAAAAAAATGAAATGTTGTCCATTGTCTGCTCCTAAACGGCTGTAACGTTTTTAAATATTTACATGCCTAAAAGTTGTATTTTGGCTTTAATTGTCTGCTCTTAAACGGCTGTAACGTTTTTAAATATTTACATGCCTAAAAGTTGTATTTTGGCATTAATTGTCTGCTCTTAAACGTCTGTAACGTTTTTAAATATTTACGTGCCTAAAAGTTGTATTTTAAACACAATAAAGTAAGTATATCTAAATCAATTAACATTTTCCTTTATATAATATCGAAATATTATGTCAATTTCGAAGGTGTTTCGGGGACAGCGCTCGATGACCGTTTGTATAGCCAACGTCATTGGCGACACTAAGCGCCTTAATGAAATAATTTTTAGAATCGGTTAAGTAGTTTTAGAGTTTATTCATTAGGTACACACAAAAAATCAAATTTGTCCTCTTTATAATATTAGTATAGCAGACAAATAAAATTACAGTGTTTCTGTTTGTCTATGTGTGGTTTTTAATCTCATTGCACAAAGTGATACCTAAGTATCATTCCACCGGGGCTAGTCGCTAGTCGCTAATAAGACCTGCAAAACTTGTAATGAGGTCGTACCTAATAATTAGTTAAAACCTACCTAGGTACTACTTATAGTGATATATATATTACCTAATCACGGTATTGTTCATTTCCTTGTTTGCTAATCTTTTAATTATCTAGCTAGTCAGTTAGTCTCGAGGAATAAAAGTTCCTATTGTCATGTTCTAGCTCAGAGCTTCCAAACTCCTGGCTCCTGCTCATAATGATAAATGTGCTGTAAGTAAACAAGTTGATTGTCCGCCGTGACCTTCAATATGACAGGTCATTTCGGAATATTGAGAATGTGGCCGCATACCTCTCTACCTCTACTACTGACTAACTCTACCTCTACCCTACCTCATGCATAATATAAAAGGCGAACTTATAGTTGCTCTGCTTACTTCTTATTGTTTTGTGGTCGTAAAATTACAAAATATCACATAAAATCTCAAACAATATTGTCGGTAAAAAGACCACTCCAAACAAACCATAAACTGTAGTAGGTACGATGTTGACAAATGTCGTTTTTTCCCGTGTCATGTTTACTGAAGGAAAATAATGGAAGTGAAGGAAATGTTTACGTAAATTACCCACTGCTATATTTCCTATCAATTTAAATATAGCAGAAAGAACTTCAGAAAAACTAGAAATTTCGTAATATAGGTATTACATAATATTTTACATAATATTAAATTTTGTTTTCCTTAGAGGTATATTTTCCCGAAACACACCGCAAGGCCGTAAGATAGCCGAAATAAAAAAAATACCTACCCAATTGAGAGGGTTGATGTGTCTTTAGATAAGTCTTTTAATAAATTATTACAAAGTTACCGCAATATCCTCTCCTCTCTTCAATTTGTAACTAAAAGTACTTACTAAACTAAACTCCTTTAGTAAAAGTAAGTAGGTACGGAACTTGCCTACCTCTTACCCACTTTAAACGAACATTTTTATAAAGAGGGGGCTTTGTAGGAAGTAGAAATAAGTAATGAGAAAAAATATGGTACGGAACCTTATGCGTTCAGTTGAAACTTGCACTTGTCCGGTTTTTATAAATTAAATAACATCAGACGCCACCAATAAATGTTCATGAATATAATTTAGTTCAATTAGAATACAAACAGATTACAATATAGTTTATGTCTGCGATATCCAACTTGGTATAAGGTATAAGTAATGTGACATAGCAGCAGTTTACTTTCTAATAAATGATGTATCTAGTTTTGTTAACAGTACTCACCCCTCCACACCGCCAAAGTACTTGTTATTAGCAGCAGCCATTGTAGAGTACGTATAAACTAATCAAAAACAAACTGTTCTTAGTTACGATATTAATTACGATTGTTATCAAAGTTGACCTAATATTTAGCAACACCACGTCTATTGAACTACTAAAAAAAAGTACAAGAAAGAAAACAGATGATCTGACAGGTGACTGAGCGCCGCTGATAACATGGTTGACTAGTGTTGGGACGTAAATAACTGTTTAAAAACTGTTATTATTTTGGTTTCGGTTTTTCAGTGGGAATTTCAATATGTATGTAGCAGGAGAAAGTACTTATATTCCTTGGTAGCAGGCATCTACGCACCTATCTAGCTACTTAGTATGTTTATGAGATATGACGGCGAATTGGGAACTTTAAAATAAATACAACGTCATCGGTAACATATAATAATTATATTTTGGTATGTTTATGAGATATGACTGCGAATTGGGAACTTTAAAATAAATACAACGTCATCGGTAACATATAATAATTATATTTTGGTATGTTTATGAGATATGACTGCGAATTGGGAACTTTAAAATAAATACAACGTCATCGGTAACATATAATAATTATATTTTGGTATGTTTATGAGATATGACTGCGAATTGGGAACTTTAAAATAAATACAACGTCATCGGTAACATATAATAATTATATTTTGGTATGTTTATGAGATATGACTGCGAATTGGGAACTTTAAAATAAATACAACGTCATCGGTAACATATAATAATTATATTTTGGTATGTTTATGAGATATGACTGCGAATTGGGAACTTTAAAATAAATACAACGTCATCGGTAACATATAATATATTTTGTACATACATCTTATAGGTCACACATATTATTATACATAGATACATTACAGGACTAACAAATAAATAAATGACAACATTGAGTACGCACACCAACGAACATCACTTACAGGACCTACTATTACTTAGGTACTTACTAATCTCATTCACATAGATACATAATATTTTAGTAATTATTGTAATGATTAATAACTAAATAACATCAGCTCTTAATGACCTAAATGGACCTAACATAACAGTTGCGGTGGATATAGAACTATAGAGGATAACTTAATTATACCGAGGCTTTAAATACTATTTGTACTTTTGATATTATCGTAGGTATACTAACTACACTGTAGCTGTGAATATTATGAAAATAAAATAATTTGTTTTGTATGTTGATCTACTGCTAAATAACTGAGTTATATATTACTAGACTTTCCGCCCCCGGCTTGGCCCGTGGATATATATCGAACAATATAAAATATAGCCTATGTCACTCAGGGATATCGTAGCTTTCTATAAGTGAAATCATTTTTAGAATCGATTATGTAGTTTTTGTGTTTATTAATTACAAACAAAAAAATGTTTTTACCTCTTTATAATATTAATTAGTAGATATTTTATAGATGATGTATCGAAACTAGAGTAGGTAGTAGAACTTGGTACTACTGGTACCTACAAGGTATATAGTAGATCAACATATCTAAAAAGTTACATAAACACACAGTGTTTTGAAGCCTGTTTTCAGTAGTTAAATTGGTGTGGACTATTTAGGTAGGTACCACGATATGAAGGAAATATAGATATTAATATTATTTACTTACAAAAAAATCTTTGGACAGGATATAATATAAAATTACACAAATTACATTACATTGCAGGTACATATTTTAAAATTAAATAGAACTTTATACACAAGTAGGTAGGTACCTAATATTAGCGCCAAATGATTGAGTAGCGAGAGTTAGTGCTTTTATAATTCTATTGTTTTTTTTTCTTACTTACCTATTATGATTGCATATAGACATTAGAATATAGTCAGCTAAACTTCGTTTAAAAAAATAAAAAATTGATCAAGGAATCTGCTGCATTTACCTATGACTTTAAAAGCAAATAAATATTTTGGTAAAGAATTATACGAAGGTACACTTGACTCTCGCCAGGTCAGATATTAGTGATATAAGAGTAACATAACAGAGTTCCTCACGTAGCTACAGTACTAGACACAGGCGACCGTAGCTTGGAAGCGGGGCACCTGACGACCGAAGTTCCGTGGGGAACTGCTCCTGTGTCACCTGTAAACATTAGGTACAGTAACAGTACAGTGTATGTAGATACATGGTGATAAACACCTCAACCCACGGTGTAATAAGAAATAGACTAAATTTCAAAATCAGTTTACAGACATAATACCATCGATGTAGGTACTTATAACACTACTATCTGTTCGCTCGTGGACTCCAACTAACTTTCATCCATTATTTTAAGAAAGTAACCCATGTTCAACATTTCTCCGGGTTAAGGTTTAGCAATGAAAGCGTAAAAAACAGACAGTTACTTTCAGATTTATAATTATAGTATGGAGGTAAGGATTTGGAATAAGGCCATTGATAATAAGGCAGATATTTCATAGTTGCGCCCGATTCTAATTTGATTGGTTTCGCTTCATATTAGCCGCCATCTTGAATATCTCACGTCCATTCTGATGTAGCAGGTACATTCTCTTAACTCTCATTCCAGACTTTAAATATAAGTTTTACCTTACCTATCATCAGTGTGTTCCACATCGTCCTGATGTTGTCCCGTACTGGGACTCCGCTGAGGTCCCGAGGTCCCTCCCGGTCTAGCTGACGACCCATCAGACTCCCGCCGGGACCCTCCCCCCGCACAGAAACATTTACAGATGATCCTCTTAAAAGCGAACCTGGAACCGTGACCAAATTAGGTAAGTAAGTAAGTAAGTGTTACTATCTGGGATGTCCAGTCCTACATTTTTCAAAGAAATCGTGGTTTTTAACACCCTTGATACGGCCGTGCGTGGTATTGAGCACAAATAGCGAGTCTATGAATGAAGGCAACTACTGCAAGAAGAGGACAATCCCAATCGTCACATTCTCATTAAAAACACTTTCCGTGTTATGTTAATAATTTTACGATGAACTGTATCTTACCTAAAGTCCTTCGAAAAGAGAGCATAGATGAGCGGGTTGATGGCAGAGTTACAGTAACCCAACCAGAACAACACTGTGAACACTGAAGTGGGCACACAGTCCTGACAGAACGGTCGTGTCACATATACGGTGAAGAAGGGAAGCCAGCAGAACACAAACCCTCCCACTATTATACCCAGGGTCTTGGCTGCTTTGGTCTCCATTCTGAACCGTTTGACCTGAAATATTAAAGAAGACATGATTAAGAAAATTACAAAATATTTGATACTCAATTATATCAGAACATTAAGGTTGTTTAATAAATTAATGTCTCTAGGTACACAGTAAACTTTTGATTAAAACAAACTGAGGGTATGAAACATCCAATCTGCTAAATAAGGAAAACAGTGACTTGTTCCTGTGTCGCACTGTCAAAAAGTGGAACCAACTTTCTTTCCTCCTTCCTACAACCTGGGGTACTTCAAGCATATATAGTGGGCGCGACTAGCGGACTTTATTATGATCTGCCAGTCGCGTGCATTCATGGGCCAACCACCTATGGTTAATAATCAGGCGGTGGCAGTGTGGACTGTGGTGGCAGGTCACATGTCGGCTTCACTATAAAAAAAACATAGGGGTGCCTCCCAGTGCCTCACTTGGTAAAACAATTTAGGTGCAACTTTAAAACCCTACCCCAGAATTAAAGTGAATTCACTCTGCCCCATGATATCATGCCATGCATGAAAGTAGACAAGGAAAGCTAATCGATACTCAATGCACCTCTTGGGTTCAAGACATCACCTACCTGAGCTTTAATATTCCTTTTGCCCATCCGTCGTGTACGGGGTCGATCGTCGTCATCAGGGGGAGCAGGACTCAGTAGTTGTGACCTCACTCTCAGTCTACTCTCTGTGAGCTCGCGTCCGTCACGTTCGTAATGCACCGCGTACAGTGACGGACTGCGGGACCTGGAGGGAGGACTGCCATCTTCACATATCTGTTCTGAAGAAGGGTACGACACTGATATTTTCACCTTTTCATGGCCTCGCCGTCCGCTTGACAATCTGTAAACGACAATAAACACAATGCAACTTAGCTTAGAGATGGTCAGACGTTAACGTATCATTGACTCAATCAACCATTATGTATGTCATGTCATATACAAGGCAAACACTATATGTATATATATATAAGATGACATGTTTGAACACATTGATGACTAATTTTCTGGTGGAAACAGCACAGCGCAAGGGATCATATCTGCACGATGGTAGTTAGGTACCTTCTAGTCCTCTCCGGTGAGGCGCTAAGAGAGGTGCTAGTAGAGTGGTTAGATGCTGTGGACAGTGGAGAGCCGTGAGTGCGGCCGGCTGCCCCCCGACCTCGGTGGATACGGAGAGTTAGTCGGTTATCATCGAACCTGCTACCCATACCTGCAAACAACATTATACAGTCTTCAACAATGTCACTCACTGGTACAGTCAATACTGAGGCCATGCTGTTCTCTTTTTACTATGGCTAAGTACATTACCATTTTTGTTTCAGCATTTCCTGCGTCTTAAAAATATGACATAAAAGCTTGTGCCGATTGTACCATAAGGAGTATTCTGAAACACCCCAAGACCTTATTCTTCTTCTCATGAGATGCACCAACACACCGTCAATACAATCAGCAGACGAACGAAGCAATTCGGAGACTCTTTTAATGTCATTCTATAAAGAAGCGGAACGATCTGCCTTCGTCCTTGTTCCCAGCTTCATACACCCTAAGGTTCTTCAAGCGAAACAGACTTCATCTCCATGCCTAGTTATACTCGTAGCTATAGTTATATATCTATCATTACGCCTTTTATCGAAAGTGACATAGGCAGAGACAATCGAATGACATTTCCTATGATCCTGACATACCCCTTTCGCTTATTTTATATCCATCATACCTTTCACACAGGCTCGGCGATTGTGCATACTTTTAACTTGGCCTTCAATCAATACGTCATTTTATATATGTTCAATAAAATGGCCGTCCTCTTCCAGCATTCCCTTCTACTTCTGCCCTATAAACCTTTTTGTCAATCTTTCATCCTTCATTCCATTCATAGTTACCTGCACTGCACCCACTATTACTCAACACCAGATCAATGAACAATGATGGAGTTATTTGGATGTCTTACAATTAAGAAATATGTTCGGAAATCCTCACCCTTAGTGGTCCTGAATCCCTGGTTAATAGCCCTGGTAGTTCTAACAGCTGCTCTGTATATCCTGAAGTAAAAATACAGCATCACGAACATCGGTATGAAGAAGGAGCCTAGAGCCGAGTACAGGACGTAGCCAACATCATTAGTCAGGTCGCAACTCCAAGGACACGGCGGCTCTGGTATTGTGCTGTTTTGTAACTCGGACTCATCAGGCTGGAAGTTAAAGTTATGAACTAATATTTTCATTCATTTCATTCAATTATATTAGTATTGGCTGTGTGTGCTTGGGTTTGATGATATATTTGGTCACCTTATTCTTTTAGATTTAAATAGACTTTTATCCTCCTGTCTATTTGAAATTAAAACTATTAAAGAATCAAGTTCACCCACATATAATCAAACCGAAAAATAGTCTCTTGTGCAGTAATAACCCCATGAGATAGCTAATAGTATTGTCACTGTACTAAAGTGTTATTAATTTCAATATAATTTGAGAGTTGACGTGACGAAGAACGCCTGCGAGTGCCTGCAGCTAAGAATGGATCTAAGGCGTTAGCACATTATCGTCATCAATGTCCACCTAATTTCAATGGGAATTTGACAGCACCATGCAAGAATCCTATTGAGTTCAGTAACACATACCTTATCATCCTTCCAACCAACCAGCGGCGGGAAGCAAATAACGAAAGAAAGCAGCCACAGTCCAGCTATCAGAGCTTTAGCTCGTCTTTTACTCATGATACTGGGGTAGGAGACCGGCCTGGTCACAGCTACGTAGCGGTCCAAAGAGATCACACAGAGGTTCAGGATCGATGCTGTGCACAACCACACATCTAGTGCTAGCCATACTGCACACCATACACCGCCAAACACCCACACCTGTAATTTGAAGAAGAATTTTTGATAAAGATGTTTTTATTGATCCTGGATTTGAACCACAGATTCAAGAGTATGTTACTTACATAACTGGATGTAGTTTATATTCATTGTTATAGAAAGTTATAGAATGAGGCTGATATACTTGTTACTAATTATAGATAATATACCTTCACAGTTGTTTTATCACTCCTAGAACCGGGTTTCAGTTCAGGCGTTATTGGGTATTCAACGGAAATCAAGTCGTCCTCATTTAGCCAGTGACATTTTAGTGGCCAGAGTCTTGAATTTGATAGGTAGGTACCTACTACTAGATACGAACATATACTTATTACGATATGTTCAGATCTCTCGATATTTGCAATAATCACCAATAAACCTTTATAATTGGTCGGTTGGTAGATCTGGCGCTAATAAATACATTAAATATATCAAAAAGTAAAATATCGAACATGCCATCTCTTGGTAATAGATCTTTATGTACATACGTTTTTGACGAAGTGTGGACGGCGACGCGCGACGTGTGTTACAAGTGTTAATATAAGTACATAATTAAACTGATCACCTCGTAACTCGCAGCTGTCGCAGCTACCACCTCACAGCAGGGAATCAGACGACTTTATCTCATACAATTTAGGGTTGACTATTGTTATCAATATTTATTTTATAACTTAACAATATATTCCTTGGACCTTTCGTCTTCGTTCACGCACTTTCTCAAACTTATTTATATGAAATATTGTTGCAGCATTCAGTGAGTACTGACTAGGTATATATACCTATGGTATAAACTAACTATAAAACTGAAACTTGTTACCAAAATAACGATCATTAGGGGTCCCTTTCGTGAAACGATGAAACACACTGCACTAAAATCATGTTTTGTACAAAATGTACTATTGAAACCCCTAATCAAGAATGACAATCTAAATGACACCTTATTTCCAATGAAAATAGAATTAAAATTGCCTCAAAAATAATTAAGAAAACTGTTGACTCGGTCCGTAATCAGAACTCCACGGAAATTCGTAAGATTATTATCTTTAAAAGTACTACAGATTTTTCACAAAATTAGAAAAACAATTTTCGGTAAAGCTTCATTGTTACATGATACGACACTGATATTTAAGATGAGTTCCTGCTTTATTATTTGTGATAAATTGGATATAAAGTAAGTACTATATAATGACAGGTGGTCAAGCTATCGTGATTCAGTTTACAGGAAACTCAAAATTCATAATATCAAGTTCAAATATAATAATATTTCATGATCGCTGCTGAAATTTTAGTTCCCTCGTGGAAAATATAGTATTAACATTTACATAACGGCTCTAGCAACAGATGTTACCTCTCTAGACGGTTATTGCAACTAAACACGAACGAAATTGATCTTTAAGCTGTAAAAATAAGATACATATTCGACTAAACATATATAACTATCTACCTTTAGAATTAAATTCGACCGTAAACGTTTAGAGGGATCTACAATTGTGCATTACAAATATTGCTTCAGCCATTTTGATTCTAATATCCGTGAAGTTTGGGTTCAAAATTATTTGTCCAGGTCGGTCCGGAAGTATCCTCCGTGAATTCAGCAGGCAACAATGAATGAAATTAAATTTTCAGTTTTCAGCAATTAATTAGACCTCCTTGTGGAATATCTTTGTGTTGAGGGTCTATTCTATATACAATTGTACATTATATAGAAAAATAACCAATTTTAATTACTAAACCTAAACTAAAACCATTTTATCACATTTCAAAAGTTTTCATGAACGAAACCGCGACGAGAAGCTAATACTAAATATAAAAACGTAGATACGATCGTAATTGCCTTGTCAGCGCTCGATACCAAATTGTTTTACAAAACGTGAGTTAGGTGTCAATATGTAGAACTAAGGTAGCTAGGTAGGTACCTGTTAACTGTGTCTGTCTCCTGCGTCTCCGGGGAAATTACTACTTGTTGTATTGAATATTGGTGACATTATTGTGATAGAGTACAAACAGGGGGGGGGGACATTTATGTACGTACCGAACATAAAATAATACCTTTTATCCCAAGAGGGGTAGACAGAGACAATCAAATGGCATTTGTTAAGACATACCTCTTTGGCACTTTTAATATTTCCATCGATCAATACATTATTTATATGTTCAATAAAAGGGCATCCTCTGTCAGCATTTCCTTTCACTTCAGCCATATAAACCTTTTTAGTCAATCTTTCATCCTTCATTCTTTCAACGTGTCCAAACCAGGGTAAACTATCTTTATTTTCTTGATTTTAGTCATAACATCTAAGTATTCACACTTTAATATTCTGCGATTTTTGTCTTACGAAAATACATAATCAGTTCTTGTACGATTGTACAAATAGTACTAAATATAAATAGCAAGTTGCAGTACAATACTATAGATACTTGTTATAGAATTGGTTGTGCAAAGTCGGCTCATAAATCTTGTCACATCAGGATTTTCAGAGCTTCATAGAATTTAACTAAAATATATGATAATTTTTCAGAAACCATTTGAGAGAGTACCATTTTGACATGAGCATGGACGCCAAATGTAGTAACAAAACAAGTGGCAAGTCTGTCTCACACGGCACACGGCAGCTACGTGAGACGAATGTTATATATATAATTGTTGGACTAATTTGTACATTACGTTACTCAGGTTGGATTTCTGGAGGTTTTATTGTGTGCGCCTTTTGACTAATGGAAACTTTAATGTATATACTGTACAGCATCGTACAAGGTATGTGAGCTATGTGGAATGGATTTTTGAACACGAAACCACAAAGCACCCGTAGGTAGGTACTCCTCCATACAACGTTGTCACCTGTTGGCTAAATGTGGACATTGTTACCAGTGTGTTTGTTATAATGTAATAAATATGTAGGTATATAGTTTGGTCTCTTACAACTAAAATGTGTCTGTTATGTAACATTATTATTATGTACCTGCGATCCCTGAAAAGATCAGTAAAACCTAATCTGAAAAAAGGGACCGACTTATTTACACCTGAAGAGCTACTTTCCCGACTCCCGACTCCCGACTTGTGTCGGTAACATTAACACGGTAATGTCGGTAACATTAACACGGTAATGCCCGCTCCGGGACCTCAATGTACTATTTTTAGGTCTTCATCGAATTTTACAGACAATGTACCTTTTCTGATTTCCGTTGCTACGAGTACCTACCTAACCGAGATGTAGGTTTTTTATTAAATCTCTAAACATTAGTGTGGACTAATACATTAGTATACACACAACCTCTAAGATTTGAGACAACTTCTTGATCTTAAAATACCTCAAAGAAGTTGACGGAATGTTCACGAATAGTATCAATGCCCTTTTGCGGTCTGTAAAATCTGTAGCGAAACTAATCAGTATAATTGTTCATACTGATGTATACAGTTCATATTAGTACAGTTAGAGAACTTTCCTTAATACATCCAAAATTAGTGAAATGAGATGCGTTTCTGAGGCTATAGAAGCCTGGAAATTAAGTTGTCCCGAAGAAAATAAACAAAAACTTTGGGACAAGCCATTATTACATATGACACAAAAACCTTTGACGCAAAATCTAACTGATGACCACGACCTCACTCGGCTTCTAGCTTCATCAGAAAAGGAATCTGTTCACTGGTTACACGCCCAACCATCTCGAAACATCGATGGATTTTTGGATAACGAAAGTTTTATGATCAGTATTAGGTCTAAGGTTTAGGAGCACCACTTTGTTGCGTGCATAGTTGTCCGTGTGCAAAGGAGGTTGATCAATTTGGAACTCATGGATTTTTCTGCATAAAAATGGAGGCAAAATTTCTTGCCATGGCTCCCTAAATGATACCATCAAAAGGGCTCATGCGTCAATGGAAGTCCCTGCTCTCCTAGAGCCATTGGGAATAATCTTTGAAGACGGCAAGAGAGACCCGATGGAATGACTCTGATTCCCTGGGAGCCAGGTCGGGCCTTTGTATGGGATGCTATGTGCCTGGACATATTAGCCCCATCATATCTCAAGAAAACAGCAATCAAAGCGGGAGCTGCGGCGGAAATCGCAGAGTCTAACAAACGGTGCAAATATAGTTCAATTATTGAAAACTACAAATTTGTGCCGTTTGGTGTAGAAACTCTAGGTCCGTGGGGTTCAAATATTAAAAAATCCCCACGACTGATCATCGCCTCTGCTGTTAAGGGGCTGGCTTCTTCCTCGCTCAAAGAATCAGCATTCTGCAGAGGGGAAACGCAGCCAGTATTCTTGCCACTATTCCACTTGTCACATTTATTTCTAATGTTTATTGAGTTTTTTATATAGTTAGGTATATTGTTATGTGTAAATAAAATCTGATATATTATCGTAATTAGTCTATAACCTAAACCTAACCTACCAATTTTAAAATATATTTTTGAAAATCATATCCCAATTCTTGGGAAAGGTTATAGGCTATTTAACATCACGATACCTACCCAAGGGAGTGAATTGTAATCCCGTACGAAGTAGAGGGCAATCAGCTAGTTAAATATAACAAAGTGCATGTTATATATCGATGCCTACAATAATATATGTACTTCAGAGTGAAGTATACCTACTGTCGAGTAAACAGTATACTTCACTGTGTTGACCAAACGTGACACACGTACGTAATTTCAAAGTGAGAACATGTTCAAATACAGTTTCATCAAATCAGATTTGAAACAGCGTGCAGCGGTCGATGATAAAGTACCTCTTGTTTGGTGGAATACGCCCTCTGAATATAAACTCATTTAAATGGGGAAGAGAGCACATATAAGATGACCCCATAGTGGCTGGTCCGTGACCGCAATTATTCTAGAAATGTAGAAAAAATATTTCAGCAGGTAAGTCACTGTATCCAAGGTAGCTGAAGAAATGATGTCCATCAGCGGGCACAGTGCGGAATATCATTCACGACCATTTACAAAATATGTCTATCTATCAATTACTACACCTTTTGTCCCAAGAGGGGTAGGCAGATACAATCCTGACATACCTCTTTCGTTTCCCTTTATATCAATCATACCTTTCATACATGCTCGGCGATTGTAAAAGTACAATCAGTAAAATAAGGTGGTAGGGGAGGGTAATACCGCGAGCCCCACCATGAGGTCCGCTACAGCGAGCGACACTATGAACAAGTTGGTGACACTGCGCAGCTTACTGGAGAACATCACCGCCGCTATTACGAGGCAGTAACAGTTGTCTACCACCTTACCTTGTAGACCTCTCTGGTGGCAGAGAAGGGTAGTACCGCGAGCCCCACCATGAGGTCCGCTACAGCGAGCGACACTATGAACAAGTTGGTGACACTGCGCAGCTTACTGGAGAACATCACCGCCGCTATTACGAGGCAGTAACAGTTGTCTACCACCTTACCTTGTAGACCTCTCTGGTGGCAGAGAAGGGTAGTACCGCGAGCCCCACCATGAGGTCCGCTACAGCGAGCGACACTATGAACAAGTTGGTGACACTGCGCAGCTTACTGGAGAACATCACCGCCGCTATTACGAGGCAGTAACAGTTGTCTACCACCTTACCTTGTAGACCTCTCTGGTGGCAGAGAAGGGTAGTACCGCGAGCCCCACCATGAGGTCCGCTACAGCGAGCGACACTATGAACAAGTTGGTGACACTGCGCAGCTTACTGGAGCACATCACCGCCGCTATTACGAGGCAGTAACAGTTGTCTACCACCTTACCTTGTAGACCTCTCTGGTGGCAGAGAAGGGTAGTACCGCGAGCCCCACCATGAGGTCCGCTACAGCGAGCGACACTATGAACAAGTTGGTGACACTGCGCAGCTTACTGGAGCACATCACCGCCGCTATTACGAGGCAGTAACAGTTGTCTACCACCTTACCTTGTAGACCTCTCTGGTGGCAGAGAAGGGTAGTACCGCGAGCCCCACCATGAGGTCCGCTACAGCGAGCGACACTATGAACAAGTTGGTGACACTGCGCAGCTTACTGGAGCACATCACCGCCGCTATTACGAGGCAGTAACAGTTGTCCACCACCTTACCTTGTAGACCTCTCTGGTGGCAGAGAAGGGTAGTACCGCGAGCCCCACCATGAGGTCCGCTACAGCGAGCGACACTATGAACAAGTTGGTGACACTGCGCAGCTTACTGGAGCACATCACCGCCGCTATTACGAGGCAGTAACAGTTGTCTACCACCTTACCTTGTAGACCTCTCTGGTGGCAGAGAAGGGTAGTACCGCGAGCCCCACCATGAGGTCCGCTACAGCGAGCGACACTATGAACAAGTTGGTGACACTGCGCAGCTTACTGGAGCACATCACCGCCGCTATTACGAGGCAGTAACAGTTGTCCACCACCTTACCTTGTAGACCTCTCTGGTGGCAGAGAAGGGTAGTACCGCGAGCCCCACCATGAGGTCCGCTACAGCGAGCGACACTATGAACAAGTTGGTGACACTGCGCAGCTTACTGGAGCACATCACCGCCGCTATTACGAGGCAGTAACAGTTGTCCACCACCTTACCTTGTAGACCTCTCTGGTGGCAGAGAAGGGTAGTACCGCGAGCCCCACCATGAGGTCCGCTACAGCGAGCGACACTATGAACAAGTTGGTGACACTGCGCAGCTTACTGGAGCACATCACCGCCGCTATTACGAGGCAGTAACAGTTGTCTACCACCTTACCTTGTAGACCTCCCTGGTGGCAGAGAAGGGTAGTACCGCGAGCCCCACCATGAGGTCCGCTACAGCGAGCGACACTATGAACAAGTTGGTGACACTGCGCAGCTTACTGGAGCACATCACCGCCGCTATTACGAGGCAGTAACAGTTGTCTACCACCTTACCTTGTAGACCTCCCTGGTGGCAGAGAAGGGTAGTACCGCGAGCCCCACCATGAGGTCCGCTACAGCGAGCGACACTATGAACAAGTTGGTGACACTGCGCAGCTTACTGGAGCACATCACCGCCGCTATTACGAGGCAGTAACAGTTGTCTACCACCTTACCTTGTAGACCTCCCTGGTGGCAGAGAAGGGTAGTACCGCGAGCCCCACCATGAGATCCGCTACAGCGAGCGACACTATGAACAAGTTGGTGACACTGCGCAGCTTACTGGAGCACATCACCGCCGCTATTACGAGGCAGTAACAGTTGTCCACCACCTTACCTTGTAGACCTCCCTGGTGGCAGAGAAGGGTAGTACCGCGAGCCCCACCATGAGGTCCGCCACAGCGAGCGACACTATGAACAAGTTGGTGACACTGCGCAGCTTACTGGAGCACATCACCGCCGCTATTACGAGGCAGTAACAGTTGTCCACCACCTTACCTTGTAGACCTCCCTGGTGGCAGAGAAGGGTAGTACCGCGAGCCCCACCATGAGGTCCGCCACAGCGAGCGACACTATGAACAAGTTGGTGACACTGCGCAGCTTACTGGAGCACATCACCGCCGCTATTACGAGGCAGTTACCTGAAACATATATACTTAGTGATCAAAAAATTGGTAGCATATTTCTGAAGGAATAATAAAAAATTCAGAGATATAAGGCTTACAATTTTAAAAAACTTGTGGCGAAAAGTATGTCAGTGCAACGCTAAACAGCGTAACTATTGACTAACTCAAAACAAGTTGACCTATAAATGTAGGGATTATTAAAAACTTGACTCAAATAAAATAATGTTATTGGTGGGTTTTTAAATCAACGTAGTGCTTTGGTAAACACCTGCGCCGCTGCGGCGGTTCTTTTGTCCATGCATGCAGAGAATGCATACGTATTGGGCATTTTCCCTCGACATAAACACTCCTCGAGAAATGTATGACAGACAGACACTCTGAGGACTTTCATTCACCAATACACAGAAAAAGAGAAGAGGCGATATGTTGAGACTTGGGAGTCAAAATCGATTATTTTATTCTTGAGGATAAATCTATGAAATTAAAAAAGTTTTAAAAAGGTTCCCGCTGCTAACCAAAAGGCTATGGCCACTCCACCCTCCCCAGCTAGTCGCGGTACAATTTTTAATTCTGAGATATTTCATGAAGTTGGCAGATGGTGGTGACAAGCGTCTGAGAAAAATATTGAAAAACTTGATCATAAATAAGGTGTGGACGGGACGGTGGCAGCACGGGGCCGGACTCTATGTGACAGACTAGCTTTAACATAGAGTGATAAAACAAACAACACTGGCCACTCGTTAGGTATAGCCTCACAAATACAGGAGGCTAAACGAGGGAGACTTGGTCTTCTGCTTCTGCTACCCTAGAATTGTAACACGGTTTCGGGCACTGTAAGGCAACCCGTGAAAAAAGAAAAAAAATCATCAAACCGACCGGCGACGTACCTACAGACAAACAATAATCTAAAAACCGTCATATATTAATTATTACTCCCGTCAGTAGGTATGTATAGCAAGTCTGCCCGCGGACATTTTTGATATGCGAATAAATAACAATCTTCCGTTTTAGCACGAATCAAACGATTTAGTTTATTTTAATAAAAAATAATATTTAACCATTTGGAATAATGTAGCTTCATAACGGTCAAGTTGTTTTCGAGTTTACTTCTAAACACTCTCTTTAAATGACACAAGAGAAGACTTGTCTTCGTCTAGATATCCTGGGCCTTGGGGACGGGGGAACTAAGAAACAAAATCTTCAGACCATAAAATATTGGTAGGTACACCTACACTTAATGAAACCAAAATTGTTAGTAAAATGTTTGTGAGACCTTTACACCTATTTACAATTTAAACAAGACCCTAATCGACCGACCAGATAAATGCTAATTTAAAACCAACACTTTGTTCTAAGTGTTATTTAAATCTCACCCTTCAGAGAGCACATTCAATATTAAATTGGTTAGGTACTAAAAATTTTATTTTGGATATATACCTAAATACAATTATTATGTGAGTGAATTTGTGATTGGAAAACAGGGATTTTGTTGAAAAAAAAGGAAAGAAAAGTGTTAGGATCGTAGCGAAGAATGTCTTTGGTTTCCGTCTACTTGAAAGGAATTAAGACGGTATATACCTATGTCGAAATTACAAATATATATGGAAGTGGTACATCTGTCTGTTTGAGCCTTATAGACTCATATAGACTAGACCGATTTTGATACTGTTTTCACTAATAAATAGACTGATTTACAATGAAGGTTTATGTTATGTGTATAAAACACCACGCTACGTCTTTTCGGCGCACGGAGTAGTAACCAATAATGTCAATGTTTCTTATTAAAACATGGTCGCTAGCAGTGGCGGCGCTAGACCAAGTGTAGACGTCGGCGACATCAGGTTTTCGAGGCCATTTTAACGACTTCAAAGAAAAGACGTTACTCAATTCGACCGTATATATTTTTATTTTTTTATATGTGTGTTCGCGGATAACTTCGTCGTTTATGAACCGATTTCGATGATTTCTTTTTTAATCGACAGATAATTCTTCCGGATTGGTCCCATTTTTATGTCATATTAGTTTTTCAGTAATTTTGAAAAACCTGACTTTATAAGTAAATTATCAGTATCTCAATGAAATATGTACCGATTTTGACGACTTATTTTTTTAAGGATATAATAATTTCTCGACATTATCTCACAGACATATAACGAAAATCGGTTCAGTAGTTTTTCAGAAATTCAGTAATTTGTATCTGTTTACGGCTGAAAATTATGTATCAGAGAAAAGCCTTAGCAACGGTTGCTATTGACACGAAGTTGTCAATTTTTGTATCGACGGTGGTCTAGCGGCTAAAGGTATGGTATGGTATGGTGCAGCTCAGGGTGCAAATGGTTCAAATCCCATCCACAGCAGCATATTTTTTTTATTTTTCCATTTTTTTTATTTGCGTTATTATTTGTCTCTCAAGGCAGCAAAATCACTTAAAAGAGAAAAATAAATTAACTTTTAAAAAAAAGTGTACCGACTTCAAAAATTTGCACTGAAAAGTAAGAAATAATAAATATTTCGTCGTAGAATTTGAAGACGGTTGCTTACTTCCCAAATTCACTAATCTAGACAATGCATTAGGAACCTACGATCATCAGTACAAACATATATAATATTGAACAGATATTTATCTTCTTAGATGTTTACTCAATTTTGTATCCTAATTTGGCACCAACCGTCTTCAAATTCTACGTCGAAATATTTATTATTTCTTACTTTCCAGTACAAATTTTTGAAGTCGGTACACTTTTTTTTAAAAGTTAATTTATTTAATTCCCAGTCAGAACAAAAACGATAAATAGATCTATTTCATCTCTTAAAATAGTTTGCGAATATTCCTTTATTATAGCAGAAAATTCCTGAACTTTTCTTCTTATGACTCCCAAGTCAAAATCGTCAATGACTATTTTACCACTAAGGAGTCTTCTCTTATGGTAAGATATTTATTACGTCGTTGAAGAAACGTCGTTTTTTGCGAGGCCGCCAACAGGTCGCTAGTTACAAATAAAATAGAAACGTGTAATCTTACTTACACAATACTGAAGCATAAATGACGGTTTTTTAAATTTCGTTTTATCTCCAATTGCTCACATATTATAGTCGTGTTGATGGGATCGGTAAAATAGTAGGAGCTAAGTGGTGCGCAGTATTTAGTAATAAATATATTTGACAGAGTCCGTCCCTGTTATCAAACGTATTGAGAAGTTGAGAAATCCATACTTCTATCTATACTTATATTATAAATAGAAAAGTGTGTTTATTTGTTGATTTTCTTAAATAACTTACATATCCGTGCTAACTGGGGCCGGTCTCATGTCTCATGTATATAAAGTTCGTCTGTTTTCTGTCAAAATATCAAAACCAAATTTCCTGTAATATTATGATAGTTATACAAAAGCATACAATACAAGTGTCATAATGTGTTCACTAAATAAAGACATCGGAGACAAATAGCTCCCCGATACAACGATACTAAACGAGCGGTTGATTTGTGCTCGCACAATATTATACACAACATTACGTGTAAGGGTGTGGCCTCACTCACTATCAGCGTTACATTAGATCTTCATATTCACGGCCTTTATACCTTGCGATGTGGCCAGAGACATCAGCAACACAGAACCCCTCCGAAGATCGGTAACTAAATCTAATATTGATCACAACGTTGTCTGTTCTCAAGACATTCCTATACAGTATCAAAGTTTATCTACCAAAATAAAGTAACGTTTGAATGAGGTTTTTACTGTTATGAAGACAAATTCACGATGTTTAATTGAGCACTAAAGCTATTTGTGATCAAGTCTGAGCATGTTTGGGTAGCTTCAGTCGAAATGATATACTATTGAAGTGTTGTCAGTGATGTCAGATATTATCTTGATTATCATTTAATAATTAAAACTATAAGGCGTCGTACTGTGTTATATTATCTATAGTAATATTATAAAGAGGGATGTACAGTAAGGGGTCATCTCTAAAACTACTCAGCTGATTCTAAAAAGTCTTTCACGAATATAAATATTATTTAGAAATATCGTAGCTTTTTTTCTCAAAAATATTCATTAATAGAAAGTTAGGAGCAGAAAGTTAATATTGTAAACAAGGAGTCAATAGTAAAACTGAGGGACCCGGGTTCAAACGCCACTAGTGCCGAAAATGCTACACTTTAAGAATATGTGTTTTATTTGACTTCTGGTGCTTCAGAGAGTAAGTAAAGCCGACGTCCGCACTTAAAAAATAACACGTCTGTTAAAGAAGTAACACATCTAGATCCATTGAGTGCCTTGTGGCGTCAAGTGGACATTGTTCCTGTGTATCTAGCCACACCGCAAGTATTTGTGTAAGTTTATTACAATTCCCGCTATTAACCACCAGTGAGCAGTGAGCAGTCAACAGTGAGCAGACCACACCCTTAAGCTATTATTGTAAGGCGGTGTGAGGATGTATAATGTATAGTTACCAATAAATCGGTACATTATACTAGATTGCTGTTCTACACGATAAACCGACCTCACCGACCTATTTATTACGTACTCTGCTATATGTCGACGTCGTACACGAGCCTCTATTGCCATCGTTCAAACACTATACAGAAAAATACAATTATTGTAATTACATTTTCCCCATCCGTAATTAATCTATTTTTATCCGACTTCGAAAAAAAAAGAAGGAGAAGTTTCTCAATTCGGACCGTATTTTTTTTTGTATGTATGTACATCGATTACTCCGCCAGTTGTGAACCGATTTTGATGGTTTCTTTTTTAATCGACAGATAATTCTTCCGGATTGGTCCCATTTTTATCTCATAAATTCAGAAATTTTGAAAAAACTGACCTTATAAGTCAATTTTTCGTAATATCTCGATGAAATATGTACCGATTTTGACGACTTATTTTTTTAAGGATATAATAATTTCTTGACATTATCTCACAGTCATATGACGAAAATCGGTTCAGTAATTTTTCAGAAATTCAGTAATTTGTCTCTGTTTACTGCTGAAATTTATATCAGAGAAAAGCCTTAGCAACGGTTGCTATTGACACGAAGTTGTCAATTTTCGTATCGACGGTGGTCTAGCGGCTAAAGGTATGGAATGTGCTGCACATTGCTCGAGGTTCAAATCCCATCCACCGCAGTATTTTTTTTAATTTTCCATCATTTTTTTTAGTTGCGTTATTATTTATTTCTCAGGGCAACAAAATCACTTAAAAGGGAAAAATAAACCTTTTAAAAAAAAGTGTACCGTCTTCAAATTCTACGACGAAATTTTTATTATTTCTTACTTTTCAGTGCAAATTTTTGAAGTTGGTACATTTTTTTTTAAAAGGTTTATGTTATGTCCTTATTCTATCGTTACATTGTCGAAAATAAGGACGTCTGTTTGTCTGTCGGTCTGTCTGTATGACGGTTTTGGAGGCGGTTTACATTATTGATACTTTACTTTGACCGTTATATCTGTGGATGTCCTCCCAACAATAGTTTCTGAACTAAATAACATTACAGTAATTATTGTTTCTGTGAACAATAAAGTGTGAACCTACAAACTTAACTACCTCACTGCTCACTGCCCACTAACTACGAGTACCTAGTAAACGTTAAGAGCTTCCCAAAACTTTGTTAACGTACAGTTCAGAGTTACAGCACTTTGTAAAAAACATCACACAAATGATGTTAGTAACCTTTAGCTTCGTTAGCAACAACACACACAAAGCTGGCGACTCAGATATAAACTTTTAGTAGGTAACAAAGGTAACACAATTCTGTAATGATGTTAGTTCAATAAGAACAATTTATTTGATTTCACATCGTTTGGTATTCTTTACTCAAGAGGTGGTGCGAGGTGGTGCGAGGTGGTGCGAGTGCGCGTGTGTCACACTTTTATAAATTACATTATTTAATTATTCTCCTTCAGAGGGTCCTCTCACGTTTATTTTCGCTTTTTGTTGGGAGTGAAATATTTTTTCAGGATCCCAATGTTCACGCTTTACAAGCTCATAAATAAAATTCAGCTGGTTTTAATAATATTTTTACAATTAAATTAAGTATTTCTGTAGCAAATAGTGATCATTTTTTACTCAAACAGAAATGAACTAAATTGGGCGAAATTTATATCTGGAAATCACCCTGGTCTGGAAAATAACGGCAATACTCAGTATAGTATTCATTATGATGTATATTTTTAAATAGTTCCGGTGTACGGGACATCATTCGCAATACGAAACAATTACATTGGGCTCCGGCTTGACTTTGTCCTTAGGATTATATTAATTTTCATTTGTAAAAAAATTTGGTTTTTAAGTAAGTACTTACCGACCTATTTTTTTCCTTTACGTTAATTTTGGATCAAACAACTTTTTACATATTATGCCATATACACGATACTTATTTATAATTTTTGTTTGTACACCTCTCTCAATGTTTGTCCTGAACAGGCTCCGAAACTACTTAATTAAACTTTCAGATATCATAGTAGGTACTTAGTACTTTTTGTTTTTTAATTTCGTTATTTTAAAGGGTTACTAGTTAGATAATTAAAAAAATGTATTGCTATAGATGTGTTAATGGGATCGCGTGAGATTGAGCACTACCGAGCACTGAGCAGTAATATCAAAATTGCACGGGTAAAACCGGGGCGGAATGCTAGTTTTATAATAAAGCTTCATTTACTTATTTATTTATTAAGTTATTATGAAACTTTAATTATTTTAATATTCATCTCACTCAAGCGATGAAACCTGCGGAAGCGGTGGCGGTTGCGGACTTGCGGAGGCCGGCGGAGTAGCTTGTAGTGAGAGAAGTATTGATTCACACTTAATGTTACAACAAGATATTTACCCGCTATAACAAGCACGTCGACCAGTGCGAGCGTGGCCAGCTCCAACAGATGTCGCGGGTCGTCCCATACCACTTGCTCTATAAGCGCGTCGCACGCCGACCTGTTGGCGGGCATGTCCTGCTGCGCCCGCGCCGCTCATGGCGCCGCTACCGCCCGCCGCCTCGCTCGCACCACAACATTGAACCTGCCTGGAATTTTGAATAAGTTATCTTGCATACCTATATAAAATTTATAATTTTTTCATGTTTCAAGGATTTATGGTTAATTGGCATAACCACAGTGGTCCTCTGAGATATAACTTAAAAATAATAACAAGTGTTTCCTTAGAGAAAGATACGAAACGCTGAAAGTACAATTACAATCTATGAAGTAAAGGTCACGTGCTCTGACTTATTTTGTCAAAAAAGTGTAACATTGAAGATTTCTAAACATTACATTAAGTGATATAAGTTTCTTTCATAGACTCTCTTTAACGAGTCGCTTATAGATGGGAAGCTTGTCGGTAAACTTAATGACCCTAGCTGTCAATTTTAAATACCAACCTAACTTTGGTTATTTCACGAGAACACAGAGTAACGGATGATGTGATTCTTTGCACAGACATAGTTAAAGGGCTGTAGGTGACATGGGCTACTTGTTTATTTACTTATAGGTAGAGGTACCATACCATAGTGACTTATTGTTTGTGTCAAAAATGTCCACGGGCCAAGTCGGGGCAGACAATTAGTAGTCTATTATTTTGGGAAGCAATTCGGACTCTTCATAAGCCTTCCGAACAAATTAGCACACAAAAACAATTGGTGACAATAAATGTCATACTGACCTCTGCCCGCTCCGCTCGTCGCTACTCCCGCTCCAGTCGCGGCACTAGGCGCTACACGCTAATGAGTGTAGTTCGTATTAGATATCATTGTTGACTGCCGTTCTCTGTAAACAAGACAAACATCTCAGTACATTTTGTAACTACCTACATTTCCTAAATGTTGCTATATCTTACTGAATCCTATCTTCTTTCAATAAAACGTAGTCAATGTCATCTTTGAATAATGTATCATTCGTTTTAGAATTAAACAATCAAACTCAACTCTCTCTTTCTTTAAAATATTATATATAGACTAGCTGTTTCCCACGACTTCGTACGTGACTATTTCAGAATGTTGGCAAACATAGCTTTTGTCATGTTCACCTCTGCCCACCCCGTTCCCGTCGTCATGCCGTGATGGTATATAGCCTATGTTACTCAGGGATAATATAGCATTCTAATGGTGAAAGGATCAAAATCCGTCCAGTAGTTTTTGAGTCTATTCGTAACAAACATACAAAAATACAAATCTTTCCTCTTTATAATATTAGTATAGATATAGACTGTATAGACTAGGTGACCCCTGCGAATACTTCGCACCGTTAGTGCTGTTGTTATCATAGTTCAACTGATCTGAACAGAGAACTGGGTGGACATAGGCTTTAATATTATCATGTTAAAATAAAAAGGGCTTTTAGTGGAGACCAATTTTTTATTACGTAATAAAGCGCCTACTAAATATAGCAACAACAACAACCATTGCCATTTTCTTTTTCTGGCGTAACAGGATATTATATTTCCACGCGGGTATAGCCGCGGCCTAAAGCTAGTACATTTACAATTTAGCAGGTACTAGGTACAGATTACTGAAAAACTTACCTGCGGCTGCGGCCCTATTCTCTGTGTATGCCGTGCCGTTCTACTTTGAAACCACCTAGAAACCACATTCTAAACTTTCTTGTCAAACAGAAAACCATAGTAAGAACGGCATAGACATTTTGACAGAGGCCAAAAATGTAATAAAATAGTCGACTTGATAACCGCATCGAGTCGATAACCACAATTAACCCATAGTAAAGGCTATCCCTATGGCCGCTGATGTCAGAAGTTGGCAGTGTGAATTATCAGGTACAGTCAGTCATATTAATATAAAATCATTTTACTTATTTCAATAAGTTTTATTTGGCGAGAACTGTACCTATAGCGACCTGTACAATGATGGGTGATCACAGATTGCAGATATTTAGCCTAGGTAAATATTAAACGGCGAACTTAATATAAAATAAGTGAGATATTTTCATTTTTCTCAATAAATTTAAAACCACCTTCTCGAGGTAGGTAGGTACTGTAGATGCTAGGTAGGTTGACTTAAGCGGCTTTGTCTTACTTTAGAATATTGCTCTGGAAATTAATCAAAGACTAAGGCTGTTTTTGTATTTTGGAGCTATCTTGTCTCGTAGGGGCGCACGACGTACCTTAGTTAATACTTAATGCTTCAATTTCCTTAAACTTAACTTTACGTTTTCACGGCACCTGATTTTTCAATTTAAATTAGTTTCTTTAATGGTGAGATGCGGGAAAATAACAACCCCGGAGTTACAAATACAAATATAACGGAAATAAAATATAATCAATAATAATGGTATTTATCAAATCGGTCCAGTAGTTTGCTTCTTACAAACATACAAACTCCTAAATGATGCAAGTATTTTACCTTCTCGTGTATCTGAATGTTTGTCAAGAGTTCAGAAACAGCTTCAGCGTGAGTATAAGGTATTTAATACTAGCTCTCCGCACCCAGCTTCGGCTGTGGATATTGTACAAACAACATAAAATATAACCTATAGCACTCAGGGATAATGTTGCTTTCTATTCGTGAAAAAAATAGTTTTTTTTAATTTAGTAAATTCTGTACTCTTTATTGTTGGTATATCATACTATTTTGTGAACGTCGCATTAGGTAGGTGCCTAGAGGAGTTGCTGTGAGTGTGTATTGTGTAGCTGGCATAGTTACAAAGGTATGTAAAGTGGAATATAGAGTTAGAGAATAGGTCCCCGTAGCCGGTAGCCCATAGCTCATAGCCCATAGCTGCACTCTGCGTCTATTGAGTCACAATCCAATTACGTTTGTAGTTAATAGTGAGGAGACGGATCACTGCATCTCTATTATCGATATTGTCAGACTATACATACATCTAGAGGTTTACATAATAATTATATCTATTTCTACAACAACATAATTTATTTTGTTTTTAAAATCAGACACAAAATATAAATAAAAACAAGAAATAGAATAAAATTAAAATGTCTGTCTGTGACCTCTCCACGCAAAACGGAAATTCTATTACTAAGACTCCGCTGTCCGTCCGTCTGTCTGTCACCAGGCTGTATCTCATGAACCGTGATAGTTAGACAGTTGAAATTGTCGCAGATGATGTATTTCTGTTGCCACTATAACAACAAATACTAAAAAACAGAATAAAACAAATATACAACAGCCCCCCATACAACAAACATTTTTTTTTTTACCGATAATGGTACGGAACCCTTCGTGCGCGAGTCCGACTCGCACTTGGCTGGTTTTTTTTACTAATGTTTTAAGACTGCTTGTTTTTATTTTCTCTAAAACGGCCCAAAAAATTGGCTCTATTTTCTTACCTGTACCTTCATCTTCTTCTTTACCTTTTCCAAATAGAATTTAAAGGAAAAAAAGCTGCGGGGAAAAGTAAATTTTCTTCCCGCATATTTTGTATGACCGCAATTACGTTACGGCCCTGTTTTTAAGGTAGTTTCTGAGCAGTTGCACTATATAATAACTAAAGTAACACTGCTTAGACTTATCACAAAATGAACCTTGATGTCACATAGCTACAGATATTAGATGTTTAATAAACAGTGAAAGTCTTGGAACATGATCCTGTAAACAACTTTAATGTATCTATTATACAACCTTTATACAACTAAGTCTCCACTTTCACTTATTACAACCAGACTAATAACAACTACATTGACCTTGTGGAGACTGGAGTAGCTAGGTTACAATGTCCACATTTAACAATACAGGCGACATATAAAACTGAAGAGTTGTATAATTGAACACGAAAAACTATCAGTCTGATGTGAAAATTTTATGAAAAAATGTATAGGGGCGAGAGAGAAAGTCCCTAATGAACAAAATTAAGTTAATGACGAATTTAAAAAAACGCATTACATCGATATTTATTTCTATTTATCTATCATAATGCCTTTTATCCCAAGAGGGGTAGGCAGAGACAATCGAATGCCATTTGTTACGATCAACATCGACAAGCCAACGATCTACAATCAATACATTTTTTATATGTTCAATAAAAGTACACCTAGGTCGTCCTCTGCCAGCATTTCATTTCACTTCAGCCATATAAACCTTTTTAGTCAATATTTTATTATTTATTGTTTCAATATGTCCAAACCAGCTAAAACTACTTTTAATCATTTTTCAATCCGCATTCTTGCTAACAAAATCATTCCGAATCTTTATAATAATTCAGAAAAAAAACTCCTGAAATTTTTCTTCAAATTTCTTAATTTTAGGCACTTTATTTTCTTTAGAATCTGAGTTCCTGTCTACACCAAAGGACATCATGAAGATAGGCATGATGATATGTATGTATATTGACTCTATCAATTTGAATGGGCTAAATCGATTTTAATCAAATCATATTGAATCAATCGGTAAACACATCAACTGCATTGTTCCTAATTAAAAACCGACCAAACAGATATGTTGATGATATTTGATAAAAGGGCTTTATCCCACTAATATTATAAATACGAAACTTTGTATGGATGTATGTATGTTTGTTACTCAATCACGCCAGAACGGCTGAACGGATCTGGGTGAAATTTGGCACAGAGATGGAAAAGCACATTTTACCCCGGAAAAATGTATGGTATCCATGGAATAGATTTGTTTTTGTTTTTCACGGGATCGACATGATTTTTTGCATAGTGGTAGTTTAGGGGTCAGAGAATGACATATACAATTTTTTAAACCGCGAATACGGGCGTGGGAGGGGCAAATTACAGCCACGGGATTATTTATTTTGGATCTATTTCCCCACGAGTGAAACCGCGGACAGAAGCTTGTTATTGTATGTTTTCGATAAGTTTTAAATGTGGATAAATAAATAAAAAACGTGAGATGTAAAGAATAATTAAAGTTATTTAAATAATATTTCATCTTTAATCCTTTCAATCCTAACTAATAAATTCTAAATTGGATCTACTTGATTTTTTGTCTAGATGTATTTAGAGGAGAGTGACATTAGGTTACTAAAATATTACAATAGTAAACTGTTCGGCACCACCAAAACTTTGGTGTTAATATCTTAAAATAACTTCAGAAAATATGTATATCAACCAAATCCACTTAACAAAGTCTTTGACAAAGTAAAATAACTTTTATATTTTTCACAATCTCGCTTTTATTGTTAAGTTATTTCATTGTATTTTTTTTTATCTTTTAGGACTATTTTAAGGCGATTTGTATGAAGGAAAATGCCCACTTTTTAAAATTAATTTACAGAAAAATGTGAACTTAGGTAATTAAAAAAAAAATGATCCATGATTCCAGATGATGCTGCACTATCAGGTCAAGGTTACCATGTTATTGTAATATCATTGAAGTCACATGATACTAAATTTCGAATCGATCAGACCAGTAGAAGTACATCTCTTCAACAACTAGAAAAGAGCTGATGATCTTCAAACGGCTGAATAGATTTTCTTGAATCATAGCACGTAGTAGCTATGTCATAGCTAAGAACACTCTCGATCTAGTCACCTTTCAAACAAAATATTACGTAGGTATGCCTGGATCGTAGCAAATGGCATGATCGATTATCTCTGCCTATCCCTCTAGGGATAAAAGGCGTGTTGATACATAGATAGATAGAAATTGTCTCAGTAAAAACCATTTCTTTAAAAAAGTAAAATAACTTTTACATTTTTAACAATCACGCTTTGATTGTAAAATTATTAAATATTCATAACAATAAAATTTGGTCAATTTTCTTAAAGTTACAATATTGCTCTTTGTTTTATTATATCAAAAATAGAGTAACACGCGACACATTTAGTTAGAATTATTTTTTCAGTAATAATGCAGGAAAATTCGGGGTCTATAATTTTTGAAAATATTTATATCTAAGAAATTACAGTTCTAGTCTTATAATGATGGGCACCTGTTCTGCAATTAGCTAATATAGCCTTTCTTATAGTTTATAGGAAAATCTAAACGTTTATTATACCTTGCATTGTGGCCAGATTCGAGACACTTAGTAACCGTGTCCACTTTTAGCCAGGACAGGTGATATATGTGTATTTATCAACACATACAGACATTCTCGACCTTAACTCAAAAGCACAGAACGAAGTAAATAAAGTATCATACATAAATGTATGAAACAAAATGTGAAAATTATACTGAGAGCTGCAGCAGAGAGTAACAGTGATTGTTGTAAATGTTAGTACATTTTGGGGCCAACTATATAGTGAACAGTGGTATCTCTGTATAAGTAGTGCTTATCATTTTATGGCTCGAGCGGGGAACTGTACCTGCTCTTCAAGTATGAGGAATATGGGGGCGAAGAAACTGGCTGGAAGAGGCTACAGCGAGCCTGAAGACCTAAATAGTCTCAAAATATCTGGTGCAGAAGGCAAGGGGAAACCATTCCACTATTCTTCCTAAGAAAGGTGCGTCGCGTTGTGGACCGCCATGATTGATCAAGAGCACCACGACCAAGAAGAAGGAGTATACTACACTATAGCAACTTACTTTTCTAGAAGAGATGGGAACATTTTCCAACTTCTGCCGTCACATGCATCTTTACATGAAACTGCATTTGAAAATTTTGATTATTTTAAGAAAAGTACGTACCTACCTACTTTACCAAAAAAATATTAGTTTCAAACTAAAAGAGATGAAGTCCACAACGACATGATCTCTTCTAAAGTGTATTTTTTGATTTGTCTTATTTGGTAAACTTTTACATAGTTGTTATTTAAGATTCTCAAAAGACATTATTTGTAAAGTTTGTTTATGAAATAAGACAAGTGAAAAAAAACCCACTAGTTTTTGTGACATTTGGATTATTAAAATAAAGTAAATTCAGTTATTGATGATTATAATTATATTAGAAAAAAAAACAATTTTGATGTTTAAAGGTTATTACAATGTCCCTTTTTTCTAACTTTCCTTTTAGGCAATGGTAATAACCTTTAAATATCAAAATTGCTTTTTTTCTAATATAGTTATAATCATCAATAACTGAATTTACTTTATTAACCGACTTCCAAAAAAAGAAGGAGAAGGTTCTCAATTCGGACCGTATTTTTTTTTTATGTATGTATGTACATCGATAACTCCGCCAATTGTGAACCGATTTTGATGGTTTCTTTTTTAATCGTCAGATAATTCTTCCGGATTGGTCCCATTTTTATCTCATAAAAATTGGTTCATTAGTTTTTCAGAAATTTTGAAAAAACTGACTTTATAAGTACATTTTTCTTGATATCTCTATATATATTTTAATGTGTACCGATTTTGACAACTTATTTTTTTCAAGACATAATAATTTCTCGACATTATCTCACAGACATATGACAAAAATCGGTTCAGTAGTTTTTAAGAAATTCAGTAATTAATTTCTGTTTACGGCTGAAAATTATGTATCAGAAAAAGCCTTAGCAACGGTTGCTATTGACACGAAGTTGTCAATTTTCGTGACGATGGTCTCTCGGTTAAATGTAATGGGGTGCATAGGATGCACAAGCACATTACATGGTTCAAATCACATCCACAGGGGTATTTTTTTTTAATTTTCCATCAATATTTTTTTAGTTGCGTTATTATTTGTCTCTCAAGGCAGCAAAATCACTTAAAAGGGTAAAATAAACCTTTTAAAAAAAAGTGCACCGACTTCAAAAATTTGCACTGAAAAGTAAGAAATAATAAATATTTCGTCGTAGAATTTGAAGACGGTTGGTGCCAAATTAGAAACAACTTAGTTCCCAAATTCACTAATCTAGACAATTCATTAGGAACCTACGATCATCAGTACATACAAACATAGATAATATTGAACAGATCTTTATCTTCTTAGATATTTACTTAGTTTTGTATCCTTATTTGGCACCAACCGTCTTCAAATTCTACGACGAAATATTTATTATTTCTTACTTTTCAGTGCAAATTTTTGAAGTCGGTGCACTTTTTTTTAAAAGGTTTATTTTAATAATCCAAATATCACAAAAACTGCAATGTGACACTACCAACTTGGCGTCATGAGTATTGTCAGTATTATTATTATTCCATACCTTTTCATCCGTGTACATTTAGAATGACGACGATCTGTTTCTCTGTGTTGACATGAAAGAAGGACAAAAACACTTTAGCATTTATAATATTAGTTAGGTTACTTCGGCAAGAGTGGTGCATCAGAGAACTGAACCTAGGTCTTCAACGAGCTCCAATACAAGTATTTAATAATACATATCAATAGTATATATTAAATCAATGAGCGACAAATATTTCAATAATAAATGAGATCTCGAGGACACCTGACGAGTTACAAGTTACAAATAACGAATCTAGACTTTAATTTGACTTGTGGCCCTTGTGGGTAATGGTATAACTAAGAAGTCTCGGGTTTGATTGTCAGGTAGAACAAAGTTACAAGTCCAGTCTCTATAAACAATAAATATTTTTAACTTTGTAATCAATCCCTATTAATATAAATGCGAATGTAAGTTTGTTTGTTACGCTTTCACGCAAAAACTACTTAACCGATCATCATGAAATTTTGCACATATATTCTTGGAGGTATTAGAAGTAACATAGGATACTTTTTATTATCACGGCATGACGACGGGAACGGGGTGGGCAGAGGTGAACATGACAAAAGCTATGTATGAAGTGTCAACATTTTGAAATTAGAAGTCGTGGGAAACAGCTATTTCTAATATGTTTATACTAGCTATCCACCCCGGCTTCGCGTGTGGACAATATTAAATTCTCGTGTCACGGTGTACGTAATTAGGGGTAGGGGTAGGGGTAGGGGTAGGGGTAGGGGTAAGGGTAAGGGTAGGGGTAGGGGTAGTGGTAGAGGTAGGGGTAGCGGAAGGGGTAGCGGTAGGTATAGGGTATATTTTATTTTGTTCGTAAATATCCACGGGCGAAGCCGGGGGCGGAATGCTAGTATTATATAAATGCGAAAGTTTATTTGTTTGTGTGTCCTTCCTTCAGATGAAGACGGAGCAAAAGATCGACGTGATTTGCACAGATATAGTTAGAGGCCTCTCGATTTTTTTTTATGTAAGTTAAGCGATTACTTCGCCAATTTTGAACCTATTTTAATGGTTTCTTTTTTAGTCATCAGATATTTTTTTTTAGAATTTGTCCCATTTTTGGTTTGGTGAAAATTGGTTGAGTAGTTATTTAGAAATATTTTATTTTTCAGATAACAAAACTATCCTGACGAGAAGTTTTGCTTTTTCTGTTCGTCTGTGTGTTTTTGCATATTTTATGTGAGAATAAAGAAAAAGTAATTTAAAGGAGTTATTACAATATTATTTGCCTTTTTGACTGAAATAATATAAGCGAGCACTTTTTTCAAAGATCCCAAAAATGTGAGCAACACAAGTTTGAGAATCCTGTAGCTCAATGAGAAAGAAGTGTTGAATAGTATTTATTGAGATGATGGTTGGTAGTTGGTAGTTGGTAGTTGGTAGGTCGTGTAGTAGGCAGGCTCGTGTGACGTGTGACGTCCGAGCGTCCGAGAGGGTGGTAGTTGGTAGTTGGTAGGTCGTGTAGTAGGCAGGCTCGTGTGACGTCCGAGCGTCCGAGAGGGTAGGTCTATACTGGTAGTTGGTAGGTCGTGTAGTAGGCAGGCTCGTGTGACGTCCGAGCGTCCGAGAGGGTAGGTCTATACTGGTAGTTGGTAGGTCGTGTAGTAGGCAGGCTCGTGTGACGTCCGAGCGTCCGAGAGGGTAGGTCTATACTGGTAGTTGGTAGTTGGTAGGTCGTGTAGTAGGCAGGCTCGTGTGACGTCCGAGCGTCCGAGAGGGTAGGTCTATACTGGTAGTTGGTAGTTGGTAGGTCGTGTAGTAGGCAGGCTCGTGTGACGTCCGAGCGTCCGAGAGGGTAGGTCTATACTGGTAGTTGGTAGTTGGTAGGTCGTGTAGTAGGCAGGCTCTTGTGACGTCCGAGCGTCCGAGAGGGTAGGTCTATACTGGTAGTTGGTAGGTCGTGTAGTAGGCAGGCTCGTGTGACGTCCGAGCGTCCGAGAGGGTAGGTCTATACTGGTAGTTGGTAGGTCGTGTAGTAGGCAGGCTCGTGTGACGTCCGAGCGTCCGAGAGGGTAGGTCTATACTGGTAGTTGGTAGGTCGTGTAGTAGGCAGGCTCGTGTGACGTCCGAGCGTCCGAGAGGGTAGGTCTATACTGGTAGTTGGTAGGTCGTGTAGTAGGCAGGCTCGTGTGACGTCCGAGCGTCCGAGAGGGTAGGTCTATACTGGTAGTTGGTAGGTCGTGTAGTAGGCAGGCTCGTGTGACGTCCGAGCGTCCGAGAGGGTAGGTCTATACTGGTAGTTGGTAGTTGGTAGGTCGTGTAGTAGGCAGGCTCGTGTGACGTCCGAGCGTCCGAGAGGGTAGGTCTATACTGGTAGTTGGTAGTTGGTAGGTCGTGTAGTAGGCAGGCTCGTGTGACGTCCGAGCGTCCGAGAGGGTAGGTCTATACTGGTAGTTGGTAGTTGGTAGGTCGTGTAGTAGGCAGGCTCTTGTGACGTCCGAGCGTCCGAGAGGGTAGGTCTATACTGGTAGTTGGTAGGTCGTGTAGTAGGCAGGCTCGTGTGACGTCCGAGCGTCCGAGAGGGTAGGTCTATACTGGTAGTTGGTAGGTCGTGTAGTAGGCAGGCTCGTGTGACGTCCGAGCGTCCGAGAGGGTAGGTCTATACTGGTAGTTGGTAGGTCGTGTAGTAGGCAGGCTCGTGTGACGTCCGAGCGTCCGAGAGGGTAGGTCTATACTGGTAGTTGGTAGGTCGTGTAGTAGGCAGGCTCGTGTGACGTCCGAGCGTCCGAGAGGGTAGGTCTATACTGGTAGTTGGTAGGTCGTGTAGTAGGCAGGCTCGTGTGACGTCCGAGCGTCCGAGAGGGTAGGTCTATACTGGTAGTTGGTAGTTGGTAGGTCGTGTAGTAGGCAGGCTCGTGTGACGTCCGAGCGTCCGAGAGGGTAGGTCTATACTGGTAGTTGGTAGGTCGTGTAGTAGGCAGGCTCGTGTGGAGGGCGTCCGAGAGGGTAGGTCTATACTAACTTATATAAATCGATCACAACCTACGTCTGTACTATAACCTTTTTTCATTCATATTGTAGTTACTCAAATATCTCTATATATATTATTTATTAAAGGTCGGTTTTAAATATTTCCCTTAATACTGTAAAAGTTAATGTTTGATACGCAATTTTAAAGATAATTTTTCCCTCTAATGACGAAAAATTACCAAACAAATGTTTCTTTTAAAATTAGACTAATTTATTTATTTTGTAAAAGATATCATCTATTGGAGATCAATTGAACTTTGACAACAACACCTCTAACGGTGCGAAATATTCGCACATGTTATCAGTTATTTTCAGTTAGACAATTCATCAAGTTCTTACTAAAAAACTATAAAAAGCTATAAAACAACAAACACACCTTCACAGTCTTTATACCGGTAACAGTGTCCACTTGACATCAGTTGCACTTAATGTGTCACTTTTTTAATATAGGTACATAAAATATCTAATATTTTTATAAAAAGTGCGGACGCCGGCTTTTGTTGCACTCCGAAGCACGAACCACGAAGAGTCGATAAAGGACAAATTATTAAAGAAAATGGTGCTTAGCATTTTTGGAATGACATACTTTCCGCACTTGTATCAAAATGAACTATTACATTTCGGTATAAACAGTTGTGAAAAAATGAATGTATAAGTTGCACCCGGCCGCCCACTCCTGTGGGTCGTAGAGTGATGTTAAATACCAAAAACCACTTGTTCTAGAGATTAGCATTCAAACAAACAAACAAACTGTTCCATCTACTAACTATATCTCAACAGAACTAACCACTCGTTAGATATAGCCTCATAAATACAGGAGGCTAAACGAGGGAGACTTGCAGCTCTTGTGCTGGGTACCCTGGAACCGTAACACCAGCACGTGTGAACCTGGGACGAGAAACTAGACCACTAAATATGTAATACATACATACATATATAACCCCCGGACAACTAACCTACTATATCTATATATATAAAAATGAAACCCGTTCTCCGTTGTCACGACATAACATGAAAACGGCTGAAACGATTTAGCTGAAAATTGGCAGGGAGGTAGTTTAGAGCCAGGAGAAGGACATAGGGTAGTGGTAGGGGTTGGAGTAGGGGTAGTTAAAATTATAAATTTTAATTGTGAATATATGGCGTCATCTTGAGTTTTATATGTGTACTAAAATGTATTTGCAAACGTCAATAGATGGCGCTGTATTTTACTTTCTACCACGGAAATGTGTTAATTCCAGAGTCGGTAGGCCAGGTAGGTTAGTTAGGTTATTTATAACTCAAAAACGGCTGTACCGATTTGGCTGAAAATTGGTGGGAGGTAGCTTAGAGCCAGGAGACGGACATATGATAGTAGTGGTTGGAGTAGGGGTAGGGGTAGGGGTAGTGGTAGTGGTAGGGGTAGTGGTAGGGGTAGTGGTAGGGGTAGGGGTAGGGGTAGGGGTAGGGGTAGGGGTAGGGTTGGGGTAGGGGTAGGGGTAGGGGTAGAGGTAGGGGTAGGAGTAGTTGTTTTCCACGGACGAAGGAAAGTAAATAGCAGGCAAGCCAACGTTTGGGCAGGACAACGTCTGCCGAGTCCGCTAGTTATTTATAAAGACACGTATATCTGGTATTTTCATTAACTCACTTATTGACAGATATATTAAGTTAATATATGACAAGTAGTCTAGTGGTTACAGCGGACTGTCCAAGTTCGAGTCCCAGACTGTTATTATTTATTTTACCAATATACTGTTCACGGCTTCGATCGTATTGATATATAACTTGAAGAAGGTTTTACTTTGATCCCTAGAATATAGTCAAAACTGATTGAGCTCTTTAGGAGTCTGTTCTAGACAAATATTGGAACAGACAGACAAATAGACAAAAATCCTGAAAATTGTAATTTTCAGGAGATCGAACAAAATATTTTGTCATTAAAAAAAATTACTCGCGTAGACAGGGTTTCGTACCATTCCGTTTTCCAACTATGAGCGAGGCTTTATATTTCCTTTTTTTTAATTAAAGTCTCAGTAGTTTCGGAGATAAGGCCCCCCTTTTCCGTTTATAAAAAAATGAATCTAGCCCTTTCAATTCATATGTCACATAACGCACTTGTAAAAAAATTTTCTTTAACATTTTAATTCTTCTCCAAAAAATGTATGTACAAAATGGTAACCTTTGTTGTCCAGTAGATTCGAAGAAAATAATCTGTGACAGACGGACAGACAGATAGACTGATAGACTGATTCTATTAGTTTCGAGACAGTGTAATACCTTCAAAAAGTTTGAACCATCACGCTATGTTTAGGAGTAAGTAGACACCCCCGCCCCGTCCCCATATAAAAAGCCTACATCACCAACAAAGCCACTTAACATTCATATCGTTTTTGTTGGAATCACATTTCTATTGGATATCGTCGAGGGAGAATACAGAGAATACCTCACAGAATATATTATTTGTAACTGGAGGTTCCGTACTATAAATTACTAGCTTTACACCCGGGTTTCGCTTGTGGAAATGTGACATGACATTATACTGAAGGATTTCCAAGACTAAAAGTAACCCATATCGCTCTCCGACCTACAGCATCGACTTCTCGTGCTTCGGTGGGCGCGGAAAGCCGATGGCCACACTTCTTATGAAAATAACCGATACTTAAATTCTTAAAACCTACAGTGTTCATAGAAATCTTGGTTGGAATACATAATTAGGTGTTTTATGATATTGTTGCTTTGTATACCGTACATCCAATAACCTACCTCGACGACAGATCTCAAGTTTCTAAGTCGTCTGGGAGTAGTCTAGAATGTTGATGAGTTAGTCAGTCAGTCAGTGGTAAAAAATTGTGATTTCAGACGTCAATATCTCAAAAACGGCTTAAAAGAGATTAATTATTAAGTGCACTTACTGGTTCGTGTATACATGGCCGGTGTCTCGCCCTTACTTGGCTGACACACTACCATATGAACCCTATAAAGTGCACTTACTGGTTCGTGTATACATGGCCGGTGTCTCGCCCTTACTTGGCTGACACACTACCATATGAACCCTATAAAGTGCACTTACTGGTTCGTGTATACATGGCCGGTGTCTCGCCCTTACTTGGCTGACACACTACCATGTGAACCCTATAAAGTGCACTTACTGGTTCGTGTATACATGGCCGGTGTCTCGCCCTTACTTGGCTGACACACTACCATGTGAACCCTATAAAGTGCACTTACTGGTTCGTGTATACATGGCCGGTGTCTCGCCCTTACTTGGCTGACACACTACCATATGAACCCTATAAAGTGCACTTACTGGTTCGTGTATACATGGCCGGTGTCTCGCCCTTACTTGGCTGACACACTACCATGTGAACACATGGCCGTGTATACATGGCCGGTGTCTCGCCCTTACTTGGCTGACACACTACCATGTGAACACATGGCCGTGTATACATGGCCGGTGTCTCGCCCTTACTTGGCTGACACACTACCATGTGAACACGTGGCCGTGTATACATGGCCGGTGTCTCGCCCTTACTTGGCTGACACACTACCATGTGAACACATGGCCGTGTATACATGGCCGGTGTCTCGCCCTTACTTGACTGACACACTACCATGTGAACCCTGTAAATAAAGTGTGTAATAACGCGCCGCAACGTCTGTTGCATTCATATTTCATGAAATATCTGACATTTGTGTTTACAAATATTTTTGTGATATTGAAAACTCAAATATTCTGCAGCTTTAACAAGTGGAACATTTTGACTTAATTATCAATAAAATACGGAAACAATGGGTCATCCGACATGAACAATTTTGTGAAAGATTTTGGCATCAAATTGGTTCACGCCTCGGGAGACCTCAAGACTGGTGCTTACCTCTCACAAGAGTAAGTGTAACAATTCAGCGAGGTAATGCAGCCAGCGTATTGGGTACTATGCCGCAGGGAGGTATCTTAGAGGGGGTATTCTTTCTATAAATTTTTATTATAGCGTTTTACATTACATATATATAGTTTTATTATTAAGTTTTTATTTGGAAATTGCATATTTATATATTGAATTGTGATTCTCGTAGCAATAATTGCCTCCACACATTTGCTTAATACCAGGCTTATAATACAACAAAAAAAATAAAATGAATAATTTTTCAATTTGGTCCAGTAGTTTTCAAGTTTCCTTTACTTTATTTACAAACAAACTCTATAAAATGTATTTTTGATGTGTAACATCTTTCCTGTAATCTGTGGGAGTGTTTTCGTAAAAAGGGACGGAAGTGTGTAACAGGAAGCCGGGTAGAGCGCGTTACCTGATTTGACCAATGAGCGCGCGCGGTAGTAGAGTTGACCGTCAGATGGTACCAACTCATTTTCCAAAAGGTTGGTACTGTCAGCCAACAGTGTGTGCGTGTGTGTGACGAGAAAGAGAAAGGGAAATAGAGAAGGAGAACGCATCAGCTGTGCGCTTAACCTACCTACAGTGTTGTGTATAAAGTGTTAATGTTTTCAGGATGTGTTAATGTTGCTTATTACCAGAGTGAGATGTCAGAAGCCTATTAGTGATGTCATTTACTAAAGTTAACTCGAGTTAGATAAATACCGATTCAAATCGAGTAGCATTCTGCCGTGCGAGCATGACCGACATGACCGTGTATAGATATAAAAGAAATTTGCGTGTGCAGCATCATCTCGTGATAGAAGTGAAACTTCCTAAAAAAGGAAGACGCGAATAGCCTAAACTGAGTATTAGATATACAATGTATAACTATATTTCTCCTTATCTCTAAGTTATATCTTTCTTCTCTCTCATGTAACTAATTGGGCCTAAACGTGACGCATCCTTGAAATGTCACTCTCAATTCTCGTCCAATTATTGAATCGCTGCCTAAGAAGTTTCACTTCAAAAACACGTATATGAACCGTGATCCGCCTATACCAGCCCTCTACCAGTCCACTCGGCCACCGACACACATTTAACTCTAACCTATAACACTTGCGAGCGAAGTCCGTCTTTAGGTTTGTTATTGTAAAGTAGGCCACACATTGGTCCGGCATCGCACCGACAATTTGCCATTCCGGCCGCCATAAGATCTAGGCGGGCCATTTGTTACAGGAATTTGACGAATCTGTGGTTTGGACCAATGGGTGGGCACCTGGATACTAGAGGTGAACTACGAAGCTATTGCTACGAGACTCGTAGCGGTATTACTTGAGCCGACAACTGCTACGTATTAGTTGTATTATATACTAGCTATGCCTTGCGGTTGCATCCGCGTTAATAGTTCCTGCTCCGCCCTTTTGAGTCGTAGCGTGATGTTGTATAGCCTCAAGAATTGGGCTATCAAATGCAAGTTGGTAGTTCCAGAAATTAGTGTGTTCAAACAAACAAATTCTTTAGCTTTATTATTATAGTATATAACAGATAAAGATAGATATAACATTTATTATTGTTTTGGTTATACTGCGATCAACCTGGCTCAAGATATTAAACTTTCTCTTAAAAACCTAGGAACGCTATAACATCACGCTACTAGTCAGAGGAGCGGAGCAGTAACCATTAACGCGGGTACAATCGCATAATTAATAAAATGAGTGTTTTTGTTTTCGACGAACTTATTAAGAAGTGAATAAAGTAAATAATAATAAGATCGTCAGTCGTCACACATTAGTTGTCAGTACCAATCTAAATCAATCACTAAATAGCTTCATTAATCGACAAAAATGGAAGAAGTCGACCCTCGGGGACCTATTCTTGAACTACGTTTCATTGACGCACGGCTTAATGATCATCTCTCATACTACAAACAAATATCTGTCAAATAATATGATCATTTTAAAAATCTAAAATTTTGGGCGATATTCATAGATTTATTTTTGACTTTAAGTATGGTTTGATTAAGTGTCTTTTTAGGGTTTCGTACCCAAAGGGTGACAACGGAAACCCTATTATTAAGGCTTCAGCTGTTCGTGCTGTATCTTTTGAAACTTGTGCAGTGTGCATGGCCGCTATAACAGCAGATAATAAAAATGAAACAAAGTTGAAAATTAAAGTGATCCCCATCCCATACAAGAAACGTGTTTTCTTCGGCGTTTTTTGCTCGATCTTAACAATACATACAAACATCTAACTAGCATAACTATAACTGTTTAGTAAAACAACAAAGTAGGGACCTTAGTGTATACTATTGAGCTTGCGATTTCGACTCGCACTTGGCCGGTTTTTAATAATTTTCTTCGTTGCTATTTTTTTCCCAATATTGTAATATTTGAAGAAGTTATAATTCGTTATAGTGTAACACTGGCCTTAACGAAATTGATATTGTAAACCAATCTCAGTATTACAGAATTGTGCTGCCCAAAGCTCTCTGAAAATATCAATAACGCAGGAATCTTTCAGTTGATATTCGACCTAATTCTGTCGCTGTTAAGTTATGAATTCAGTATAGGATGGTTGCTGGGATTTTTTGTTCTGGTTGGACGACGGGGCGAGGAATACCAATAGGTATTTGTTGACACACACGGGAAGTCACTTATTTAATAAATCTTATTGAAGTAATGTCATATGCAATGGAGGAAAGAGAAATATTTTCCCTTGACTCATGTCTGCAAATATATATTACCGATATAGTTCCATCCAAATTAGTTCAGCTGTTGGGATAAAAAGCCTTTCACAAAATAGTTGTATAGAGCGTTTGTGTAGCGACTAGTTGTGTAGAGCTACCTTGGATTCACGCCGCAGGATTGTTTATTTGTGACATTGTGGACGTAATAACGTAAAAGAAAAATATTGATGTGTCGTGTGTCGCCTATTATTAGCCTAGTTCACAATCCTCACTCATAGCTGCTGTATTTACTGGGCTGACTCATAATACAGAGTTATAATGACACACCATCACGACCTTTATACATTGTGGTGTGGCCAGAAACACCAGTAACAATATGCCTGATATTAGCCTAGTTCACAATCCTCACTCATAGCTGCTGTATTTACTGGGCTGGCTCATAATACTGAGTTATAATGACACACCATCACGACCTTTATACATTGTGGTGTGGCCAGAAACACCAGTAACAATATGCCTGATATTAGCCTAGTTCACAATCCTCACTCATAGCTGCTGTATTTACTGGGCTGGCTCATAATACTGAGTTATAATGACACACCATCACGACCTTTATACATTGTGGTGTGGCCAGAAACACCAGTAACAATATGCCTGATATTAGCCTAGTTCACAATCCTCACTCATAGCTGCTGTATTTACTGGGATGACTCATAATACAGAGTTATAATGACACACCATCACGACCTTTATACATTGTGGTGTGGCCAGAAACACCAGTAACAATATGCCTGATATTAGCCTAGTTCACAATCCTCACTCATAGCTGCTGTATTTACTGGGCTGGCTCATAATACTGAGTTATAATGACACACCATCACGACCTTTATACATTGTGGTGTGGCCAGAAACACCAGTAACAATATGCCTGATATTAGCCTAGTTCACAATCCTCACTCATATCTGCTGTATTTACTGGGATGACTCATAATACAGAGTTATAATGACACACCATCACGACCTTTATACATTGTGGTGTGGCCAGAAACACCAGTAAAAATATGCCTGATATTAGCCTAGTTCACAATCCTCACTCATAGCTGCTGTATTTACTGGGATGACTCATAATACAGAGTTATAATGACACACCATCACGACCTTTATACATTGTGGTGTGGCCAGAAACACCAGTAACAATATGCCTGATATTAGCCTAGTTCACAATCCTCACTCATAGCTGCTGTATTTACTGGGATGACTCATAATACAGAGTTATAATGACACACCATCACGACCTTTATACATTGTGGTGTGGCCAGAAACACCAGTAACAATATGCCTGATATTAGCCTAGTTCACAATCCTCACTCATAGCTGCTGTATTTACTGGGATGACTCATAATACAGAGTTATAATGACACACCATCACGACCTTTATACATTGTGGTGTGGCCAGAAACACCAGTAACAATATGCCTGATATTAGTCTAGTTCACAATCCTCATTCATAGCTGCTGTATTTACTGGGATGACTCATAATACAGAGTTATAATGACACACCATCACGACCTTTATACATTGTGGTGTGGCCAGAAACACCAGTAACAATATGCCTGATATTAGCCTAGTTCACAATCCTCACTCATAGCTGCTGTATTTACTGGGATGACTCATAATACAGAGTTATAATGACACACCATCACGACCTTTATACATTGTGGTGTGGCCAGAAACACCAGTAACAATATGCCTGATATTAGCCTAGTTCACAATCCTCACTCATAGCTGCTGTATTTACTGGGATGACTCATAATACAGAGTTATAATGACACACCATCACGACCTTTATACATTGTGGTGTGGCCAGAAACACCAGTAACAATATGCCTGATATTAGCCTAGTTCACAATCCTCACTCATAGCTGCTGTATTTACTGGGATGACTCATAATACAGAGTTATAATGACACACCATCACGACCTTTATACATTGTGGTGTGGCCAGAAACACCAGTAACAATATGCCTGATATTAGCCTAGTTCACAATCCTCACTCATAGCTGCTGTATTTACTGGGATGACTCATAATACAGAGTTATAATGACACACCATCACGACCTTTATACATTGTGGTGTGGCCAGAAACACCAGTAACAATATGCCTGATATTAGCCTAGTTCACAATCCTCACTCATAGCTGCTGTATTTACTGGGATGACTCATAATACAGAGTTATAATGACACACCATCACGACCTTTATACATTGTGGTGTGGCCAGAAACACCAGTAACAATATGCCTGATATTAGCCTAGTTCACAATCCTCACTCATAGCTGCTGTATTTACTGGGATGACTCATAATACAGAGTTATAATGACACACCATCACGACCTTTATACATTGTGGTGTGGCCAGAAACACCAGTAACAATATGCCTGATATTAGCCTAGTTCACAATCCTCACTCATAGCTGCTGTATTTACTGGGATGACTCATAATACAGAGTTATAATGACACACCATCACGACCTTTATACATTGTGGTGTGGCCAGAAACACCAGTAACAATATGCCTGATATTAGCCTAGTTCACAATCCTCACTCATAGCTGCTGTATTTACTGGGATGACTCATAATACAGAGTTATAATGACACACCATCACGACCTTTATACATTGTGGTGTGGCCAGAAACACCAGTAACAATATGCCTGATATTAGCCTAGTTCACAATCCTCACTCATAGCTGCTGTATTTACTGGGCAGGCTCATAATACTGAGTTATAATGACACACCATCTCGACCTTTATACATTGTGGTGTGGCCAGAAACACCAGTAACAATATGCCTGATATTAGCCTAGTTCACAATCCTCACTCATAGCTGCTGTATTTACTGGGCTGGCTCATAATACTGAGTTATAATGACACACCATCTCGACCTTTATACATTGTGGTGTGGCCAGAAACACCAGTAACAATATGCCTGATATTAGCCTAGTTCACAATCCTCACTCATAGCTGCTGTATTTACTGGGCTGGCTCATAATACTGAGTTATAATGACACACCATCTCGACCTTTATACATTGTGGTGTGGCCAGAAACACCAGTAACAATATGCCTGATATTAGCCTAGTTCACAATCCTCACTCATAGCTGCTGTATTTACTGGGCTGGCTCATAATACTGAGTTATAATGACACACCATCTCGACCTTTATACATTGTGGTGTGGCCAGAAACACCAGTAACAATATGCCTGATATTAGCCTAGTTCACAATCCTCACTCATAGCTGCTGTATTTACTGGGCTGGCTCATAATACTGAGTTATAATGACACACCATCACGACCTTTATACATTGTGGTGTGGCCAGAAACACCAGTAACAATATGCCTGATATTAGCCTAGTTCACAATCCTCACTCATAGCTGCTGTATTTACTGGGCGAAGTCAGGGCGGGAAGCATGTATCATATAAATATACACGAGTGAATATCCCAAAGGTCACATATCTTTAATCATGTATAACAGTATCAGTTATAAATAATATAGCAGGACCTTCCGGGTCTGAGTACGGTCTGTCACACATCTAATATATGACAGAAATATATTGTAATCTAATCTAATCTATCACAACATTTATCCAATGAAGGATATACAGAGAAAATATATACATGCTTTGATATTATGCTTGGCGATTGTCAATCTTTGGAATAGAATAATAATGTTTTTAATAAAATAAAAGTCGTAGTCGTACGAATGGACGACCTAGGTGTCCTTTTATTGAACGTATAAAAAATATATTAAAAGTACACACAATCGCCGAGCATATATGAAAGGTATGATGAATATAAAAGGTGCGAAAGAGGTATGTCACAAATGGCTTTCGATTGTCTCTGTCTACCCTGGGATAAAAAGCGTAATGGTAGATAGATAGATCTTAGGATCAAATTGTAGTTAAATTCATTTTTCAATTCATTCAACATTAAGGGATAGTGAAGAGTTTTATGAATTTTTCATTACTTTTATTTTCTGAACAAAATACAAGCTGGGATTAATTAGTGCCACAGACAGGCCGTTTGTTAATCTTTGAATCCATCATTTCGTAAAGTCTCTTATTTATTAGATACTTACATAAAAGTTACGCCTGTTTCTAATTTGCTACGATCTTGATATATCTCTTTCGCTTCATGCTTACTCTAATATACTATTAATAATTATTCTATTCTTTTATTATGGCTCCATCAGGGTTTTGATGATTCCGACAATATCAAGTATTATAGACGTCACCGGTCACAGTAACAATAAGCCGTAGCTAAGATGATCCCGCCAACTGTGATTAATAAATCACTGACTAATCACAACTATCACGTCATAATGAGACGCGTGCGTTTGTCGCCATCACACAAAGAGATTGTTGAAAGGCAGTAGACTGCTATAGGCTACTTTATATTCAGCTAAAATAACTCATTCATTCTTGATAAGCTGAACATATCAGTAAGAGTGAATCAAGTGTATTAAGAGGATGTATAGAGCTAAATGCGAGTTTTAGGATGCGTAAAAGTACATAATCCACTGCAGTGAGCATAATGAAAAAAATATATGATATTCTTGAGGTTATGCGTTATTAAGATACTGTGTTCAAAATATAATACAAATATATTGATTCGATAGAAAAAAATCACGAATGTACCTCTAAAAAAATATTATACTGTCTAGAAACAGTACTAAAATGCATGCAATGATTCTGATTTTTTGACAGATTTTTTATCTAGCAATATACTATCGTAATACTGTTCTATTTTTTAATTAAATTTTCAGCAAGTTCCTTTATTCTCATTTTCGAGATTTTATGTACGCACTGCACGGGTGTGTGCGTAAGCGCTCGTGTACCGACAGTACCGGCTGCAGCCTGATGCTATATTATTAGTGGCCGCCACGTCGTTTGGTGTGTATGTGTACCCGCGTGGGGGCGGTGCCATCTCTCAAGGTCATTGGCTCTATTCAGCGTCTTAATGGCGTATGCTGTCTAATCCGTATAACAAAATGATTTAGGAATGAATTGTGTAGATATGAAATTCAAAAAAGTCCACGGAAAGCATTTTATGTTTAATAATGATTGTAAACCTGCTAGTTATATAATATTAAATTAGTCAGTTTTTCAGTAAATACGTGTGCGCAGGTCGAGTAGTGTAGGTTCAGGTGCTTTGTTATGTTAACAATCGGGTGTTATCAAGGGTCTCTCCACAATAAAGGTCGCGATAACAAGCGACCAAGCGACTCACAAAGCACCCTCTACTACTTGGACGGTGGACGACGGACGGTGCATGAGCGCCTAGCTGACAACACAACGTTTATTGTAAGATACATATTACACGGATATGGAAACTGAAGTGTTGTGTAACAAAAATACTTCAACTGTCATGACAGGTGTTGTCACTTATGCAGTCAGCAGGATTATCTTAGCTACCGATTAATCGGCATATTAATGCTATAACGTCTATAATACTTGATATTGGCAAATCATCGATTAACATTGGTGGAGCCATTATAAAAGATGAAGAAAAAAAAATTAACTACACTAAAAATTGAATGGGAGAGGCTTTGAAATAATTAGGTATATAGGTTATTTTGCTTGCAGAGGGCACGAAAAGGAGGCGACCACACTTCTTTTGATAATATTAGATTGTTTCAAAAAAAGCTTTTGGAGCCTATTCTCAAAAAAACTTCTCTATTGTGTAAACGATATCCCACTTATATATTGGAATTATTTTGGACTCACAGATAAATACTTTATATGTTTGTCTAAATGTGGACATTGTATATCTGGTTTTGTAGAACGTGGCACCATGGAACATGGGATGTGGCCTGTCAACACATACTTACAATATATCAATGACAATGTGCGTCAGTTAACGACAGGTAATTAAATATACAGAGAACCTGTGAATCATGTACATAATTATATGGTAGCTACACTGTGTATACAACCCTTATAAACTTTGTTCTAGGTTATACTTACTATATATTTACCCGACTTCATTTTAATATATATAAATGCGAAAGTAACTCTGTCTGTCTGTTACGCTTTCACGGCTAAATCACTGAACCGATTTTGATGAAATTTGATAGAAAAATATTGAACCCTTAGGTTCCGAAGATCTCCGATGTAAAAACGGAAACCTTTATCATAATGTATGTCTGTTCGTCTGATTTATCTCCGAATCTACTGGACGAAAAATGTTGAAACTTGTTACATAGGTGGCTCGGCCCAATCACGGACGTATAGCGTAAATAATAATTTTTTTTCAAGTGCATTATGTGATATTATGTATTATAAGGAACACCGTTTTTTTTATAATTTCAAAATGCATAGTTTAAATTATATTAAAGAAAATATACGAAAATTATACGCTCTTATCTCCAAAACTACAGAGTCTAATATTTTGACAAAAATTGGGAATATAGAGCCTCTCTTACAGTTTACACGAAAACTACACGAAAATTTTGCCCACCTCCCTAAGGGAGTATAATAGTGTAAAACAAAGATCCATAACCGCATTCAAATCCGTTTAGTAGTTAAACAGAAAGTACAGATGTGTCTAGCACGTAAACTCCACAAAAAGTATCAAGTTTGACAGTGATATCGACGACTGCAGGCTAAATGTAGAATTAGTTATCAGTGACAAGGAATGAGTCTTACATATCAAATAGGATTGTTAGAGCGTTTGTATTGACACCGGGAGGACCTCTAATCTAATCTAATCTAATCTCACCAACTTTATTAAAATCAAAGACCTGGCTTCCCGCCCTAAACTCCACCCGTCGGTATATTTGATCAATATAAATTAATTGCAGTAACAAACTTGAAAACTGCCAAAAAGTGGACACTGTTACTGGAGTATATAATTAGAGAATAAAGATGGAAATAAGTCAGTATGATATGATACCACCCGACGTCTAATAAAATTCAAAGTCGCTTGTTTACAGTACAGGGCGTAACCGCGCGGTTCCTCAAATTACGGACCTTTGGTTCAGATTAGATAAGTTTAGATTAAAGATTTACAAAGTGTAACATTGGGAACACGAAATTTAATAAAAAAACTTTTGTAATTATAAAGAGGCGTGGAGTTCTGTTTACTGTTTACTCTGTATATTTATAATCTGTAGCAATGTGTTTATGTTATACTTTGGTCGTTTATGACTCTCAGAAAATATTCATACTGGCTAAAATCTCGTTGAAAAAAACACTTTCAGAATTTCCCGAATTTTTCAATTTTTCGAGCAACTTTTTAAATATTTCTTTTCCTAAAATACTTATTTGGACTATTACGAGCATTTAAAAAAAATTGCAAAAACGATCCAGCCGTTGTCAATTGTAGATACTTGATAAACCAACGGTAGATTCAGAAACAAAATGAACATTGCAATGGTACAACTGTATACAACTGAAGAGTTGTTTGTTTGTTTTTTGTGAGACGACTTGGGAGTTGCACTTTCTCCCGAGTGATATACCTACCTATATACAAATACTGAGAGTGTCCAAACCAAATAAATGGTAGTTGAGCGAGGCTCTGTCTAAACTGACTATAAAGTTATTTTGTCCCTTAGATATAGCATTAGATGGACTAAAATGACATTTGGTGGGTTGCCACTTTATCGTCATATAAAAATAGTGTTGTTCCTAAGTGAACGACAAATAATCGAGTGAGTCAAACTTTTTTATAACAAATTATTATGTATATAACTGTGAATTTGCGTTGTACATTTAATTGTTTTTACAAGCTTTTATTTAACTTGCAACGTATGTATGTATGTTTGGGTCAAATCTTGCAAGTGAATTTTGACCCGCTTCCCGACATTCAATTGAACTGAAATTTAACAGTATTAGTTTAGGAGTCCCTGTGGCCACCTTTCAGCTCCATCATTAGAACCTTGGCAGCATCTACGATCAGAGTACTTGTCAAGACATATTAAACAAGCCCAAACTCGATGGGATTGCATTGTTTTATTACAGAGTTCCTGTGGCCACCTTCCAGCTCCATCATCAGATCAGCTCAATGACAGCATAATATAGCACTGTCATCCGACTTACATATACCTATATTTAAAATTTCAGTTCAATTGAACATCGGGAACATACATAGGTATATAGTTACAAAATGCATACTTACATATTACATACATACATTGCAAGTTAAATAAAAGCTTGTAATAATAAAAATTATACTATCGAGAATTCATATCACAACGCGTACGGTTTAATCAATCACTAAGTGACTCATTCATTAATCTTATGAATGAGTCATAACAACACTAGGCTCCACAGTGGCAACATTAAAAAAAAAAAGGTCGATTGCAGCTGTCATTTTAGTCCATCTAATTAAAAATCAGAGTTTAGATATAAGCTCTATGTGAAGTTCTAGTGTCCAACTGAGTGTAGATAAGAAGCACGAATATCTTACCTCCTATGTATGTTACTGTATCACTAACTAGGGCTTACACATTTCTAGAAACTATTAAATCATTAACTTGTTATTTTTGAAGTGTGACAAGAATGTATGAAAACGTGACAGAAGGACAAACAAACAAACAAACAAACAAACATTATAGTATTAGTAGAGGTAGAGTCCTAACACCCGTACCACTGTTTTTTCTGTAGCTTTATTGTCGCAACAGCTTTTACTTTATATGAAAATTATGCTTTTTTCTATTTTTCTAGAGCACTGTCTCGGGACACAAAACTATACCAACGAAACCTAAAGTAACTTAATACTTGTAGCAATCACATGACGAAAATATTGTCGCAGTGGGGGAGGGGGCCGACGACGACAACGACAACGACGTCTATAACACTCTAGTTTACATATATGGTTCATCATACATAGCGAGTCGCTATTCACAGTGTTTTTTTAAGGGTAAAAACCGAAACCCTATTACTAAAGCTCCGCTGTCCGTCCGTCCATCCGTCTGTCTGTCACCAGGCTATAACAACAAATAACGGCAACAGGTAGACACTTGAAATATTCACAGAATATTTAGTTATATATTCACTTTAAAAATATATAATTAAATTAAAATAATACAATCCCCATACAACAAACGTGTTTTTTTATTTTTTTTATAGATAATGGTACGAAACCCTTCGTGCGCGAGTCCGACTCGCACTTGGCTGATTTTATTTTTATTTCTGAAACCTCATATCCTCAAATGTACCGAGTTTTCTATATTTTCCAGAAAAGTAGATTACTTACCACAGAATTCCCATCTATTCTAATCTAATACAAAATTAAATAAAAATTCTAAATGATCATAATTAATATAATAAGTTGTGTCGAGTCCATGAATGAAACTAAATAATACGTACATTTTCCAATAAGGTCCATATAATTATAATAATAAAGCTATATCAGAACAAAAGGTCACAAAATCATTCGTTTGACCCTCTTCATGCCACGACATGGTTCACATACTACTTTACTCTTACATATCGATTTTACCTTCTTATTGTAATACTGGTTACTGGGCCGCCACTTACGATCTAAGGACGGCTTTACACCTTAAAATACCTCAACTGACCTTACCTGCACTCAGAATACTCAGGTAGTTCAATCACGAAAAAATTATGTGCACTTATGTAAAATGCAGATTTTCGAATATAACGATGTTATTCCCTATTAAAGTCCCAGTAAAACAGCCATATCTTATGAACTTTTTAAAATACAAATTCCCTTAAAAATACCTATAAATATTGTCCACGATAAATCCATTGAGCGGTTACGGCGCGTATTCTAAACAAACATTGCTATTTCTGAAATTGTTTCAATAAAAACTGTGTTAAACAGTCGATGTTATTGAGAGAAACAACCGTGACATACATACAGACACAAATTGGAACTCTATTATGAATTCTTTTCGAATGTGGACATTTATGAAACATGATATAAAAGTTTATCTGTAGGTATGTTGACTGTATTGACATTGAAGAAACAAACACATTTTCCCATAATAATAAGTAAGTTCGCCGGCTTAAAGAAAATTGTTCAAAAAAAAAAGTAAGTAAATCCGTGAGTATATTAAGTATTTTCCCATAATAATAAGTAAGTTCGCCGGCTTAAAGAAAATTGTTCAAAAAAAAAAGTAAGTAAATCCGTGAGTATATTAAGTATTTTCCCATAATAATAAGTAAGTTCGCCGGCTTAAAGAAAATTGTTCAAAAAAAAAAGTAAGTAAATCCGTGAGTATATTAAGTATTTTCCCATAATAATAAGTAAGTTCGCCGGCTTAAAGAAAATTGTTCAAAAAAAAAAAGTAAGTAAATCCGTGAGTATATTAAGTATTTTCCCATAATAATAAGTAAGTTCGCCGGCTTAAAGAAAATTGTTCAAAAAAAAAGTAAGTAAATCCGTGAGTATATTAAGTATTTTCCCATAATAATAAGTAAGTTCGCCGGCTTAAAGAAAATTGTTCAAAAAAAAAAGTAAGTAAATCCGTGAGTATATTAAGTATTTTCCCATAATAATAAGTAAGTTCGCCGGCTTAAAGAAAATTGTTCAAAAAAAAAAGTAAGTAAATCCGTGAGTATATTAAGTATTTTCCCATAATAATAAGTAAGTTCGCCGGCTTAAAGAAAATTGTTCAAAAAAAAAAGTAAGTAAATCCGTGAGTATATTAAGTATTTTCCCATAATAATAAGTAAGTTCGCCGGCTTAAAGAAAATTGTTCAAAAAAAAAGTAAGTAAATCCGTGAGTATATTAAGTATTTTCCCATAATAATAAGTAAGTTCGCCGGCTTAAAGAAAATTGTTCAAAAAAAAAAGTAAGTAAATCCGTGAGTATATTAAGTATTTTCCCATAATAATAAGTAAGTTCGCCGGCTTAAAGAAAATTGTTCAAAAAAAAAAGTAAGTAAATCCGTGAGTATATTAAGTATTTTCCCATAATAATAAGTAAGTTCGCCGGCTTAAAGAAAATTGTTCAAAAAAAAAAGTAAGTAAATCCGTGAGTATATTAAGTATTTTCCCATAATAATAAGTAAGTTCGCCGGCTTAAAGAAAATTGTTCAAAAAAAAAAGTAAGTAAATCCGTGAGTATATTAAGTATTTTCCCATAATAATAAGTAAGTTCGCCGGCTTAAAGAAAATTGTTCAAAAAAAAAGTAAGTAAATCCGTGAGTATATTAAGTATTTTCCCATAATAATAAGTAAGTTCGCCGGCTTAAAGAAAATTGTTCAAAAAAAAAAGTAAGTAAATCCGTGAGTATATTAAGTATTTTCCCATAATAATAAGTAAGTTCGCCGGCTTAAAGAAAATTGTTCAAAAAAAAAAGTAAGTAAATCCGTGAGTATTGTGGCGACATACATGCGCACAATATTATTTATTTATTTTCGCCTAGCAATACAGGCATGTTCATAGACACCGTTCCCCCACCCGGGGACAATAGAGTCAGATAGTCCGAGTTACGCATCGGGCACTCCGCCCGCAGAGTCTATATAGGTTTCGTCCGAAACAGACTTCTCTCTCGCCGCCGCGCTTACGCTCTCACAGTATTCCTCCGTCCACGTGTGTCCTTAAGTGTATATGTACTTTTCTATTAAATCCTCCTTTTACAAACCGAACACGCAATATTCTTTAACGCACCTTCTGACACAAACTCTAATAAAATACCCAAGCGTTAAAAGTATATTAAGTATTTTCCCATAATAATAAGTAAGTTCGCCGGCTTAAAGAAAATTGTTCAAAAAAAAAAGTAAGTAAATCCGTGAGTATATTAAGTATTTTCCCATAATAATAAGTAAGTTCGCCGGCTTAAAGAAAATTGTTCAAAAAAAAAAGTAAGTAAATCCGTGAGTATATTAAGTATTTTCCCATAATAATAAGTAAGTTCGCCGGCTTAAAGAAAATTGTTCAAAAAAAAAAGTAAGTAAATCCGTGAGTATATTAAGTATTTTCCCATAATAATAAGTAAGTTCGCCGGCTTAAAGAAAATTGTTCAAAAAAAAAAGTAAGTAAATCCGTGAGTATATTAAGTATTTTCCCATAATAATAAGTAAGTTCGCCGGCTTAAAGAAAATTGTTCAAAAAAAAAAGTAAGTAAATCCGTGAGTATATTAAGTATTTTCCCATAATAATAAGTAAGTTCGCCGGCTTAAAGAAAATTGTTCAAAAAAAAAAGTAAGTAAATCCGTGAGTATATTAAGTATTTTCCCATAATAATAAGTAAGTTCGCCGGCTTAAAGAAAATTGTTCAAAAAAAAAGTAAGTAAATCCGTGAGTATATTAAGTATTTTTTCATAATAAATCCGTTAATCCATCACTTCAGAACACAGAGCTTTTAAGACAATTCAGGATTATAAGAGCTCCCTTATTTAGTACATGGCACGATAAGTCGTTCCCAATATACCTACTTTGTATAATTTCAGAGATTTACGTATTGTGACTTACTGAAAGTGGTATCATTTTGTGTGGAAGATAGCTTCTCGCCTAAGTTTACTTACAAAACGCCTATATGGACTTTATACCTCAGTGTCCACTTTTGCCAATTGTCCATATTTATTAGAACAGGTGTTGAGCACCTAGATTTAAATCTATCTGTTATTTTTTAAAGTAAGTGTGGACTGGACACTGGCTTTACCTTACCTCCGAGGCACGAGAACTCATTTGAGTATTTATCAATATTTTACTTACTAATCTCTCTGATCTCTCAACTCTGATTTTCATTTACTGAAACATAGCTTATATCTTTTTATTTAGAAAATTCTGAAATATCTCCTTGTTAATTAGTTGTGGAATTTAATGTGCTAAGTTTTAAGCTTTTAAGCAGCTAAATCCGTCCAAAACAGTATTTTATATTGATTTTAGGGATTGTATTAGGTGTAAAGTGTTGGCAGGTGTTTCACACTCACTTATTTATTCATTATCTCGGATGATGATGATGATGAATGCTATAGAAATGTGGAGACTTGGAAGAATTAATAATGGAATTGAGTCTAGTCTGGAGACACTGTTACTACATAGAACACGTGTGACATCCGCACGAAGCCTCGCTCCATCCAATAAGCCCTTCCCCAATAAGTAAGATGTTATTGTATATGTACATGTGGGACCCTGAGTGACCCTGAGGGGCCTCAGATAAGGCTTCCTATAATAAATATGTTCGGTGGTATGTAGCCTATTGATCGGTGGAAAAATTATAGTCCATTAATCAAGATTGTCTACTTACGACAACTTTGGTATCTACGAGTTAGCTGGTGCGGGTGGGAGCTGGGAGATATCTTATGATTACGACTGTAATGTGTCTTGAGGGGTAGATAGACAGTGTTAAGCTGTGTCACAAAACGGTTCACGGCCTTTATAGCTTGCGGTGTGGCCTGTTATTTTTAAAAGAAGTGCGGGCTCCGGCTTTTCGTCCAATCCGAAGCACGAGGAGTCGATTAAAACATTGCTTAGCATTTTTTTTGGACGAATGGAAATTGAACCCGGCTCCTCCAGGTTTCAAAACAACGCTGTACCAATTAGGCTATAGACCCTGTCTAGATTAAGCTTAGATGTTTTTAAATGTGACATAAGAATATATTATGATGTAGCTTATGTCATTCTCCGGCCCTTCAAGCTATCTCTGTGCTCTGTATTGATGTGAAAGAAAGACAAACAAACAAACAAATACACTTTCGTAATTACAGTATTAGTTACGATAAAAGTAATATATTATGACATATTGGTAGGCTGTATATGTTTTATAAAGAAAATTCCTAAATTCCTAACTAAAACTGGAGGCCTGTTAGTTTTGAACTCAGAGCGTAAAGGTAGTATTTAATATATTACTGGACTGGTGTAAAATTCCGCAAAATACATATAATATATCTAATAATACAGTTATCATGTGTGAAGTAGGTAGACATTTTGGTAGCTATAAAGCTTACAAAGTAGAATTTTGACAGGTGGATTCTTTATACGAACGTTACTTTATATAACGGATTTATTGATATTCAATCTCTTAGGGGGTAAGAGAGGGTGACAAACTTTGTATGGGGAAATATGTTTTGGTCGGATTTACTTCAAACTTAGCATACTTGGTTCACGAAACTAAAGCACGATATGCACAACACGAAAATATTAAATACCTACCCAAACTAGCTGTTGCCAGCGACTTCGTACGCGGTCTATTTGGTGACGTAATTTACATAAATACGTAAAGAGGTTTACCCCTATAGTTGCCCCGTCAGTCAGAAGTTCAAAAATTAACACCTCCTTAAGGGTTGTTTTTCAAAAATTCCTTTTTTAGGTCGCAATAGAGCGGAGCAGTAAATAATAACGCGGGTGCAGCCGCAAGGCACAGCTAGTATTTAGATAATATTGAAGTTTCAGGAGAACTGTAAGGGAACAAGGCAAAGGAAAAAAAACCAATGTATAGCTCTCTTTCTCTTTATCTCTACGTTATATATTTCTTCTCTCTCATGTAACAAAATGTGTCTAAACGTGACGCGGCCTTGAAATTTCACTCTCAATTCTCGTCCAACAAATATCTAAATGGGTTTTCACGATACTGAAGTTAAATGACGGGTTTTAGAATATCTGCTAAGTGTTCATGAGTTCGGTTGATCCAATATTTACAGGGCTGAAAACTGGTTTAAAATAAAATGTTTAAATATTATTGTAGTATATAAAATAACTAGAAAGTAACTTACAATTCGCGGTACTTTTAAAAAATTAAGACAATTTTTCAGAATTTTCATATTCTATTCTAAAATTCACAAGTCGCCTATTGACTAACAAGTAGGAGCACGTCCTGTGACAAGTCAATTTGAGGAATTTTTCATTAAACGCCTTTTGAGATAATATTGTTTCAAGTGCCGCCGGGAGTTGGTACAAATAACATTTCACGGCTCTAATGTAATCAGGGATCGACAGAAATATCTATGTGTCACAACAGGTGGAAAATGTCATGGGTATTAGGTATAATCTCAAATAAAAAATATGTCATCGCCTTTAGTTAAAATTAAAATTATATATATCTACATAGGTATCATCATGCGTTATATAGCGGGTCTCCTACATAATCTCTAAAATGTTTCGATATAATTTTAGAATATATATGTACATAAGATATAAAATTACGTTCTATAATTATTCATTTGCTATAATTTTTTTTAAACCTAAAATCGATTTCTGTAATTTTCAAAATCACTATTATCAAAATATATAAAATTAAATTATATAATTATTCATTTGCTATAATTTTTTTTAAACCTAAAATCGATTTCTGTAATTTTCAAAATCACTATTATCAAAATATATAAAATTAAATTATATAATTATTCATTTGCTATAATTTTTTTTTACCCTAAAATCGATTTCTGAAATTTTTAAAATCACTATTATCAAAATATATAACATTAAATGATCTAATATATAATTTGCTATAATTTTCGTTTTATCTAAAATTGTTTTCTATAATTTTGAAGATATCTAAATAATCAAAAGGTACAACGCAAGGTTGTTTAGCTAGTTTTGAGCTTCTGGCGCTTCGCCGTCCGCTACCGCGGAACGCTCGCTTCGCTCGCTCGGCTTGCGCTCTATTTTAGCACTATTCGAACCACGCTCGTCGCTTCGCTCCTCGCTAACCTATTTTTATTTGCAAATTAGGGGAATAGGAATCGAAATGGTTAAGATTAACAAAAACTACTGTAAATTTTAATATGTAATAGTACTTATTTAAACTGATTTCAATATAGAAAATTATTTTTTATGCTTATATATTTGTAAATGTATATAGAATGAAGTTATACTTTAAAAAATATAGTGAGTACAATTATTTTATCAATCCATTAGAGCAACTGATATTATAGATTAATAAATTTATAGAAAATGAATTTATATATTTAGAAAATTATAATAACTGCAATTAGAGAAAAGTAGCCATTAGTTCAATTGAAATTAGAGATTATAAAAATTATAAGACTTGAGATTATATATTTTCAAAATTATAGTAACTGCAATTATAGAAAAGTAGCCATTAGTGCAATTGAAAATAGACATTATAAAAATTATAGGACTTGAAATTATAGATTTTGAAAATTATGGGAACTGCAATTATAGAAAACAATACGTTATAGGAATTAATATTATAGATTTAAAAAATTATATCAAACACATTTATAGATTTTTAAAATTACAGGATCTAAATTTATAGAAAATGAATATTTATAGCAAATAAAATTATAGCTTCTGAAATTATATATATTTTTTTAGAGCATTTGAGAGGATACCTTATATAGCATAAGGGGTAGACAGAGACAATAGAATGTCATTTACTACGATCCTGACATAATATCACTATCAATACATAATTATAAAATAAAGTCCCTCCGCGTCTGTATCATGTTTAGGAGCTGAGTATTAACAGTATAAGTGAATCAAGTCGAGGAAAAAGTTAGCCCTAGCGAGTTTTCATGGCGTATGCTATCTAATCCCTCAGAGATGATGTAGGAAAGATTTGTGTAGAATAAAATTATCTACAAAAAAATCCTTGGTAGCATATATACAATACATATCTATCTTTAATAGAGATAGGTTAGGTATATAATTCTGTAAGATATAATATGAATCCAAACCTTTCTACAGATATATTAACAATTCGACAATGTTGGATATTTACATAACAAGTAGGTGAACAGTTAATAGTAGGGATCAAACGACTTGTGCCTTATTGTCACAATACAATGACGATATCTATTGGAGGGGACTGTACGGTTGTATAACGGTGCTATTGTGGTGCTGGGGTAAACAGACACCGGTAACTAGGTACTCCTTTAGTTTAGCTTGGTTTGTGGATTTTTTATACCACTGCTGAACTGAGCCAACATCCACTATGAGCCCTGAAAGTTTCAACAAAATCTGTACAGAACATTATAAAGAAAGTAGAAGTAGCATATTAGCATATTTCTATGAACACCGGTGTACTGCTATGTCAATATTGTGATAAACTAGTCTAGTTAATCTATCTATCATCACGCCTTTTATCCCAAGAGGGGTAGGTAGAGATAATCGAATGTATTTGCTACGATCCTGACATACCTCTTTCGCTTCTTTTATATTCATCATACTTTTCATACATACTCGGCGATTGTGTTTGCCTTTGATCAATACATTTTTTATATATTCAATAAAAATACACGTAGGTCGTCCTCTGCCAGCATTTCCTTTCACATCTGCCATATAAACCTTTTTGATCAATCTGTCATCCTTCATTGTATCAATGTGTATCAAAACCAGCGTTAACTACTTTTTTTATTTTAGTCACAACATCATCTTTCACTCCGCATTCAAATTCAAAATATATTTAATTTTTTCACATAGTATTGCATATATATATATATATATTATTATAATATATATTCCGGTGTTAGTTTGAAATTGCGTCCCCTATGCAATAACGATAAAATAACAATATTTAAACATTTACCAAATTATCTCATACTTATTTCATCAATATTTCATTAATTTACACAACAATCACATAGCAACAAAAACACGAATAAACCGAACAAATCATTCATATAAACTCTTCTTTCATAAAAATATAAAATCAAATAAAATACTAATAAATGCAAATTGGTCAAGTACCTATAATTAAATTATTATAAAAATTATACACCATAAAATTGTCAATTTAATCACAATATTTGTATCATTATATTTGAAGTCCATTAGTATCACAAATTAAATGTCAGTTTCATCGAATTGTAATACAAATTTAGTCAGGTGTACAATAGATTACAACGTGAGTATAATCGGCTCATTTAAAAAGTCGTCAACCATATAATAACAATTTTCAATGAGTAAACTTTGTTACTTCTATTTTCTTTATAATGTTCTATGGTAAAACCTTGATGTATACTTCAGTATCGTGTCATTTAGGTATATATATATTAGGTATATAAAATTAAAATTGAATACCAATATAGGTAATATAATACAGATTTATTTTGTTTGATGTCGATATATGGCCGACGCAAAAATGTTAACAGACGAAGTCGGGACACAAAGTTGTATAATACATGATACAAACGTTATTTTGGTATAACCCAGTTACGTGTGTTTCATTATTTCTCTTATATCGCCCTATACCCCCTAGGGGTACTCAGCGGTATTTCGATCTCTAAATTGTATTTTTTTTATTTTTATATTTTTGCTGTGATCATTGATTTTTAACCGGCTTCAAAAAAGGTGGACATTCTCAATTATTATTCGAGTATCTAGTTAGATATATGTTAGTAATTGTGGACACTGTTACCAGTGTATCTAGCCACCCAGCAACATTATAAAGACCGTGATGGTAGTATGTGGTTAATGACCTGATTTCTTCGTGATATCTAATAATATAGAGGTGATCATTCACGTGTGACTAATATTCCTGTCTATCTTATATTAATGTCCAGTTGGACCTAATTAGATGGTTATATATATATATATACATATATAAGATAAACAACTTGTTTACGCTGGTTTGGACACGTTGAAAGAATGAAGGATGAAATGCTGGCAGAGGATGAGAGGAAAAAATGTATTGATCGATGGAAATAATAAAAGTACACATAATCACCAAGCATGTATGAAAGGTATGATGAATATAAAAGAAGACAGCGGAAGTCCAAGTCTCCCTGGGTTTAGCCTCCTGTATTTGTGAGGCTATACCTAACGAGTGGCCAGTTCTGTTGAGGTATACTTAGATGGAAACGCCTTATAAGTGTTTATATATTCTATAGAACCTTTTCAAGTTAGGTTACATAGATTACTATATGTAGGGGGGGGATGAGTTTGTTGTTTGATGTAATGAATATATAGTATGTACTGTAATTATATTGCGAGACAATAAAGTAGGTAAAAGTGACTTCAAATAGGTACCTAATTAAGTCACTCAGCAAGTAGATGTGGGAGTAGCAGCAGACAGAGTGGTGCACTTAGTACTTAGTGTACATCTTAGATTATACCTAATGTACACTCTGCGTCAACACTATGTATTAAAAAGAAAAGTCCCTGCCGCGACTGTCTGTCTGTCTTTACACTTTTCAGGCAAAAACTGAAATGATTTTGATGTGGTTTTCACGATATTAAACATGGGTCTATAATTAGCTCAACATTCATTAGGCTGTCTCATCCATCAGACATAAGCATAAGTAAATGCATGGACGTAAAAAGGAGAGGACGGATCGCCGCTAAGACAAAAGTGAAGCAACCAAGTTATGCCAGTTTCATTGTTAATACGAGCTTCACGCACACATTCTCATTCAGATATGCTGATCAGCCGCCATTATGAAATAAAAAACAATGCCGTCTTGTGTAGTAAAATTATGCAAAACCAACTCCATTACTCATAAAAAATCTCAAGGAATCACATTTCATAGATAAGTTAGTAATTTACCACTTATTCTACAATTTAAAGATATATTAGAGATAAATAAAATTGGTAGCACACATGCACGCTTGGTGCTTCACTTTTGTCTTAGCGGCGATCCGTCCTCTACTTTTTTACGTCCATGACTAAATGATGGAAGAAAGAGTTGTGTAGAATAAAATGGTCTACAAAAAATAGCTTGAATCGCTTTTAAATTACTACTCATAAAGAATATAAGATTATTACAAATATACCTGAAGTATTATAAATCTCCCGCATCATAATTATTTATATTCATACATACCTAGTTTATTTTAAAGCCTATTAAACCCAAGCTACAAATATAAAGTTTGGATAAGCACAGGATAAGAAAGGACTTGTAAAAAGGGAGATAATAGTTTGTATGAAAAAAATTCTTTGAAATTATGGAATACCGTGTCGAATTTACATATTTATAATTAAAAATGTACTATAGCTGATCTTGGCTGTTTTCGTCAAAACTTTTATCCTAACTATTATTGCTAAAGTGTGTTTGTTTATTTGTTTGTTTGTTTATCATTCATTCACGTCATAAATTTAAGGGCGAGACCGAGGCGGATTTTTTTCCGAATATAAATACTTAAAAAAGTATAGATGATAAATTGCAAGTGTTTGTTAAATTGATGGTAAAATCCAGCCCCACTCAGAAATCAAACCTAGAACTTCAAAATAAAATATCAAAACTCTGTGTCAAACTTACTCTAAAACTTATTTAGACTCCATAAAGTATTTATACTCTCTTTATAAAGTCTAAATTTAGTTTCAGAGTTTGTTTATTTCTCAACGCGCCGTGACGGTTAAACTGTTTTGTATGAAAGTTAGAGTAAAAGTCATTATCCCGGAAAATAAATATATTACAACCTTAAATTGTTTATTATATTTTCACACGAGTGAAACAACGGGCAGAATCTAGTATATAGAACGAACTTAGTCACTGTCTGTCTGTCTGTTAAAGTTGATGTTAAAACTAACTGACTGATTTGAACAGGTTATATAACTTCCAAAAGAATACATATTTGAGGCGTTTGGTGTGGAAATGATGGGACCGTGGGGACCTGGAGCACATAGCCTGTTTATAGATATTAGTAAACGATTAATAGAAAGCTCACATCATCAATGAGCTGGCTCAAAGAATCCCCGGACAAAGCCAGGACGGGTTGCTGTTGCTAGTTGTAGTGTTCTCCAGAATATAGGCTGTAATGTTTAGTAACACGGAAGTATAAACCTTTGGGTCACAAATCACAAACAAACAAAGGAAACTGTCCACCCTCTTCCTTCACCTAACTTAATATTATATTTTCTTTGTGCCTGTATTGTCACGACAGCTAGTGGCGTGTCTACAGATAATGGGAACAATGTCCACATTTTGTCCGACGCCCACTAGGTAAAGCCTGAATCATGCGGGGGGGTTGGGAGTTCCTAAATAGTAGCAATAGGGTCATTTTTAATTACACATTAGAACATAGTTATTGCACATCAATTTATTTATATCAATATTATAGTACTTAAACTATAGGTTGATACCTGTGACAGCTGTCAACAAAGTTAATGATACAACGTTGAACAAATAACTGATTGTGCAATACCAAAAATCACTAATCTTCTTGCAATGACAATTATAATTAACATAGTGCTAGACATATAAACGAGTAAATTAAAAGACAACGCTTTGACTTTGACGGCTTTCCAAGCGCTTTGACAGCTGTCACAGGTATCAAGCTATATTTTAAGTACTATAGTGTATCAAGCATAGAACAAGTTTTCCGTCAGCGCACTCTCTTAAAATGTCTAGCTTAGGAAATAATTTTGTAGCATCAAATTGTAGGGACTGAAGCATGTAAATATAACAGTTTTTGGAATTTTGTCTGGTAGTCTGTCTCTCTGTCCGTCTGTCTGTCCGTACAAGATCTGTCTTAATAAAATATTTCTGAAAATCAAAGTGAATCAATAACAACTTTCAAAACCATGTCTTTATAATATATTTGACAAGTGTAGATTCAATTTTGATCATATGGTTTTTACAGTTAATTGTAATTTAACTAATTTCTAACTAACTTTGACAATTATAGACTTTCAGACAGTGGACGTAAGAAAATTATCAATATACTGTTACATCAAAATACATTCAGACGTTTCGCAACTTATTTTAGATATTAACATTGAGTTAGATCTTGTACAGGCAGACAGACAGGCTACAGGCTAGTTACCAAACACTGGTAATTTCCCCCCGGTCATCATTTGAGCACTCTTAGCGATATAACCAATTTCCGAGATAACAAATATGTGATATATGTCATAAACGGAGAGTGACAAACAGTATAACGTATTTGATATAGGTTCAGTAAATATGATACAATTTCACGGTAGACTATGTTCACACCTAACAGGCATTACTTTTAGTAGGGATAGTCAGAGACATTATGATCAATATGTACTAACATTATAATGTTAATGTGATCAATAAAAAAGTTTGGACAAAATCCGAACGGGCTAAAATGTTCTACAGTGTTTTATCCCAGGTGACAGACATATACAATACAGTGTAATTTACCACATCATTGATCCTACCAATAGGTTTTATAATTAAAAACTAGGGGTAAGCAGAGACAACCGAATGCCATTTGTTACGATCCCGATCTTTTATATTCATCATACCTTTCATACATGCTCGGCGATTGTGTGTACATTTAATATTTCCATCGATGTTCAATAAAAGTACACCTAGGTCGTCCTCTGCCAGCATTTCTTTTCATTTCAGCCATATAAACCATTTTAGTCAATCTTTCATCTATCATTCTTTCAACGTGTTCAAACCAGCGTAAATTACTTTTCTTCATTTTAGTGACAACATCGTCTTTCACAGATAAAAAATTTAAAAATAATCCATCAAACCACAATTAGAGGCTTTTTCATCTAAATATAAAAATAACCACTCGTTAGGTATAGCCTCACAAATACCATCGCCTAAAAGAGAGAGACTTCATCTTCCGATAGGTACCCTGAAACCGATAACACGGTTTCAGATAAGCAACCTGTAAAGTAGAAAAAATCCTTAGGTAAATAACCTCGGGGCAGGTAACACTGATCCCGAACACATTTTCCTGAAATGGCATTGAAAACACTTTCTAAAGTTATTCTATTCCCACAGGATCTGAAAAATATGTTTTAGTGTGATGTCTATGTCATAAATTTAAGGTATATGTTCCAATAACGTACCTTTGGGAACTCAAGGCTTCTAGTTTCAACTAAATATAACGTAAGCTTTCCGATCCTTGCTTCGCCCGTGGATATTTAAAATATAGCCTATTGGTACTCTTGGTGGTACCCAGTGGAAGACCAATGATTTTGAGGCTATACCGAGTGGCCAGTTCTGTTGAGGTATTATAGATGGAAAAGTCTCTTTGTACGGTTTGTCGGATTATGTACATAGATTTTTTATTATAAAAACCCATTGGTACATGGTCGGATGTAGGAATCGAACACGCGACTTTTGAGTTGCGAGCCGACGTCTAACCCACTCGACCACCGACACCCCATCTTCCTATTAGTGACATAATGTTTAGAATCGGAACAGTAGTTTCAGAGAGAACCCCTTAAATTCAAAATTACAAAGTTTACCTCTTTATAATATTAGTACCTGCTCCGAAGTAACACTTATGTAATGCAAAATACCGTATCAAAATCGGTCCAACCGTTTTGGTGAAAAATGATAACAAACACAAACATTCTCTTACGCCAAACGAATATACCGTCTCCGTTTTACCGCGTTGCCGTCGTGGGACTTGTAAAATACGGCGTTTTTTGGATAGTTGGAGGTCTAAAGATTGTCATCATTTACATTTTATCCCTGGAAAAAACAACAGCCGGGGAGGGTCGTTAATAATTCATAAAAAATAGCATTATTAACTTTTTAGTTAATTGTTATTGCTTATTACTTTGTGCAATAAAATAAAGTTAGTGATTGTATGAATGCAAAGTTGGAACCATTATACGACTATTAGAACTTAAAACGGTGCGCTGCGGCTCTCAACTTCAAGTTTTGAACCCTGATTGGTCTTATAAAAGAGTTGAAGAAACCTCACAATACTTTCCTGCCTTTATTTCTCAAATGGTATATTTATATTATTCATACATATTTTACACTAGCGACCGCCCGCGGCTCCGCCCAGGTTTAGGATAAGACCATATATTGTGTAAATCGGCCTTAAATCTCGAAACCAATGAAAGAAATGTCACGATTTTTTCAAACGGCAACACTGGCACAGACATTGGATTGGATTCGCTCTATTTTGGCTCGAAATTTGAACTTGCGATTTTATTTTGCTTACTATGACACATCTAATATCATATTTTGAAACACTTTTTCGCGATTCCCGAGATCAAGGAATCGAATTACATACAAATTCCTAAGAAGGAGTACGTCGTTTGGTGGAAAACGTGTCAAGAAAGTTTTGTAGAGCGCCATCCCGCTCTCTCTCGTTTTTTTATCTCGTTCTGGTTTTTCAATTTTATTATATAAATTGCGACAGAATTCTCTAAGAATTCAGAACAACGCAAAGAAGACTGACATTTATGATACTTTTTATCCCGGAATTCCTACATATTTAAAAAAAACCACGGGCGAAACCGGGGTGGAAAAATAGTAATAGATATATAAAAATAAAGAACCTACTAATTTTTTTTGGAGTCGGTTAACAAAAGTCCCTTTCTAAAGTATTATGCATATTATTTTCTGCCGGGACATGTACATCTTTATTTGACTATTCCTCATTTAGCTGATGCTATGGGGCTAAACGACAAGTGGTTCTATTGAGGTATTTTGAGACCAAAATCCCCAAAATCTCATAAAATCTCATCTACAATATAAGTTCACATAAATCAAGAAGCGTGTTAGTATGACAGAGATACGGACTCAATCTAGTGAAAAACGCAACCGTGTGCGAAATTAAAACGATAATATATATCACCCTCATTTTATACTTAGTTTCTTTTTATGTGTCTCTTTTAGGAATCCTCTAGACCTATTTGAAAATTAATCCGGGGTGGAAATCTAGTACAGCTACCTATGTATAAAGTACAGAGCGATAGGAATTGTTTGTTTGTTTGAATGCGCTAATCTCTAGAACTACCAGTCGTATTTGAAAAACCTTGAGGAAGGTTCTAGGCTATATAATTAGACATCACTCATAAAGTCTCCTGCCGCGTCTGTCTATCTGAGCCTATTTCACTTTAAAACTACTGAACCGATTTTATTGCGGTTTTCACTATTATATAGGTTGATTCACGAGAAAGGTTTTCGAGTATAGTACATGAATTTACCATGTTTAGGAGCTAAGCACTGATCGTATTAAAAACTTAGGTCATACGAGTTTTCATGCCGTATGTTATCTAATCCGTGAGAGACATAACAAAATGTTGTAGGAAAGAATTGTGTAGAATAAAATTAACTACAAAAAAATCCGCAGAAGCATATATATATCTATCTCTAATAGTTATAAGATTAATTGTAAACTGTATCTACCTATGAATACTAATCTAGGATGTTACCTAATGTTAGTAGAGCAGTAACAGTTCTAACAAAAACCTCCTCGACAGATAGTGAGCGAGGTATTTATAATAGTGTAGGTGTGTTATTTCAGTATACCTACTTTTTGTAGACCTGAGGTATAGACACTGAAAAATTAGGGCGCGCACAAGTGGCGGTAGGTGATGTGCGATGTACGAAATTAGGAGAAGGTACTGCAGGCTGTGAATACTGATTCTTGCTGTAACAATGTGTAATGTAACAATCGAATTAATTTTGAGGATTACGTTACGTTCAAGTGGTTCGAACTTGGATGTTTGGCCAAAAAAACACAAATAAGAATACATAACGGTCTAGGTAATTCAAGTTTATAAACACCTTTCTATTTTTTGAATTAGAACACCAAAAATCTATTTTTATTGCCTTTCTGGAGAAAATATGTGAAAATAATATTCTACATGTTAATAAAGCTAATTTCATCATTAATAGCATTAAAGCCCTTATATAACAAAATAATTTTGTATATTTTTATAACTAACAAATTTTTATTTAATAGCATATTAGTAGCTTACCGACTATAGGTTTAGCCCATGGAGGAGTTTTAAGGTACGAAAAAAATATTGCGCTGCAGCACCGTATACGTTCCAAAAAATCTTCTCTCTATTTTATATCCTTCTTCTCTCTCTCATGCAATGACTTTACTCTCATGTAACAAAATGCACCAAAACGTGACGCGTACTTGAAATTTCAATCTCGTTTCTCGTCCAAAAATTATCGAATCGCCGCCTTCACTCCAAAAATAATAACCATTCGAATTTAGTTCCAAATCTTAGACAACAGCTACATAACAATTAAATAATTAATCATTTCGGTTCAGTAGTTTTCGAGTTTACTTTGTATAAATATAATTAGGTATAGACAGAAAGTAACAATATACCACATCAACAAAGAACAGCAGCCTGCTTTCCACGCTCCATGTTAATGTCGAGTTTAGAATTGCAAATAGTGTTACCTAAGTTCGCGTGAACGTATTTCTTAACGTATTCATAACGACCGTAAGACCTATAGGGGTAGCTACAATGGTGTCACGGAACATAAAACTGCCCACTCGTATGAATAAACTATAATATAACCATTTCTGATGAAGAAAAAAAACCGCCTTCAAAACCAAAATGTGCTTTCCGAAAGCAAATGCACAAGTCACTATAAAAAAATACTCAATCGCTTCAAGTGTGCCTATAAAATTTGATGAGTTCTCGATTTCTCCAGGATTACATCATCAGATCCATGGGACCACCTGGAAAGTATACCCTTTCAAACAAAAATAAAATTTCCAAATCGGTCCAGGCGTCTTCAAGTAATCGGGGAACATACATAAAGAAAAAAAGATTCAGACGAATTGAGAACCTCCTCCTTTTTTGAAATTCGGTTAAAAAGAGATTGTCGTGAAACAATCCGCAAACTTATAAAAAAATTATGGCAATAGGGGTGACGACTGAAAGAAAATAAATACACAATAATGTTTTTATAGGCACTGAAAATAATGTTGACATTCCGGTCACGTGACCACAAATGGTAAGACGTGACGTCACTTCTATGTAAATGTATGCTTGGTACTTATTGGTGAATATACCTTTCGGTCCGTTTTCCATCTACCCACTCTTGTACTACCGGTTTTCGTGTCGCGTCGAGACGTTGTCCGCGACGTTAAAATAAAATTAAAATTGACTAAATACTGTTCCTAAAAGTGTGTGATCTAATGCGCAATAAAGGCTCCACGTCGCGTCGGCAGACACTATCTGGCTGAATCTAGAAGAACAGGCGTAATTGGTACGTACACCTTCCATTTTTATAATCCAACAATAGTTAATTATTAAATTCATTTATCTAAGGAATTGTAGGTCTATTGTGTTTGGTTAATACAGTGGGAGAAGGACTCACCTGGGATAGGGACACCGCCTCGCTTAAGAGCAAGGTCGTCCTTCGATGCACCACAAGTTTAGTTGGTATTTTTGAATTGATTTTAATTTTAATTCTCGAGACACATGTACACGGTCGAGTTGGCTTTTCAGTTTTTTTTTCAATGTAGTAAGTATGTATTCTATTGCACTCGGTTCATACGACGACGTCACAGGCGGTAATTGGTTTGTTTGTGGACATTGGATAGGTTCTAAGATTTTATAAGACGATGCGTGGCCCGGGGCGTCGTCTTGCAAAATCTTAGGATAGGTTAAATAGAAAGGGACAAGGAAAACAGGATGTATCAAGCCATAACAAAATTATAATTCAGACGGAACCCTAACAATGTCAAATAAATAACCACAGACTCGGAACTATAATATTATATTAACTGTCTGTCATTGTTTTCTTCATATTTTATCTAATCTGTGACCATCATTTTGTTCGTTACCAAGGTGTGACGTCATCATCGGGCCCAGAACGTTTTCCGGGAATTTAAATGAAAAATAAAAAAAAAAATAAAAAAAAAACGAAAAATAAAATTAAAAACATGTTTTTTTTTTAATAATTTTTTTAATTATCTTATTAGGTATAATAAACCTTCTAGCTATAATTTAAAAGTATTCCCAAGAAAATGTGGTAAATGTTTAGATTATCAAATCCTGAGCTTTTCGTGTTATTTCGACTTTAAATTTAAATTGCTGAATATGCTTTATTGCATATTTTAACTATTTTCAAGTCTCGGTAAGGTAAGTTTTTGCAGGAGGTCACAGATTTTTGCAAAATTAAGGTTGGAGTGGAGGAAACGGGGCACTAAGAAAAAAACTTACAACAAAACTAAACATTGTAAAGTTTCATCAACATCCGTACAGTAGTTTTAGGCATAATGGCGGCCTTTTTTTCAAGTGATGCTTGAAACCAACGAACAGCATAAAATATAAATTTTATTTATATAGATAACCCATTTGTTCACGTCTGTTTACCCTGTAGCGATGTGTGTCACATTATAGTTCAACAAAGCTTAAACACATTCGTAACCAACATCGGTTACAAACAAAACCATACAAGATATATTACATCCCCCGGAGTCTTAACTACTTTAATTATAGAAACTAAGTGACGTGTTGTTGGCGAACTAAACTTACATTATTTGTCACTTCACGTCCCTTGTTTGTCACTTTGGGCGATATTAAACTACTTCTTACGTTATTTAGTGACATTGAGGTACTGTATTCAATACCCGGCTAAAATCTTTTAAACAAGATTTTCAGAGAATCATATCTTCTAATCTTGCTCGTAGGTTAGACATATATAATAAAGCCATGTAGGAATTGTATGGAATTAAGACCTACTTTTTAGAATTTCTCTTTGTCCTAATGTTTGTTCTGGATAAGATCTGCAAAGGCTTAACGGATTTTCATGAAATATTCAGGAATAATAATAAATGTCTCTAGCCTTCAAACTTTATGTATGCAAAAAATCACAGTCGATCTGTTGATGTGAAAGAAGGACAAACATAGTTAATGATTATATCAACATTGTATAATTAATAGTGAATGTATTAATGATCTATTGTACAATAATTTATGATCTATAAATGTCAATATGATGCACCAATTATGATCATTAAAAGTTGTTCAATTGTGGGATTTCTACATACGGATTTGATTTTTTTCTTATTTACTTTATACACAACTTTGCGCAACGGTTTCCCTGATTATTTGCGATAATGAATCCTATTACAGTTCAATAATGAATCTTATTACAGTTCAATAATGAATCCTATTACAGTTCAATAATGAATCCTATTACAGTTCAATAATGAATCCTATTACAGTTCAATAATGAATCCTATTACAGTTCAATAATGAATCCTATTACAGTTCAATAATGAATCCTATTACAGTTCAATAATTAATCCTATTACAGTTCAATATTGAATCCTATTACAGTTCAATAATGAATTTGAAATTGTAAATGAGTAGGTACTAAAAGTAGAAAACTCATTTCCTATAAATAAGAAACTCGAAGGAAAATAATTGTCCAAGTTGTAACTACGACTCGTACTATTTAGGTTATCCTGTTATCTATAAGAAAGGCCCTATATTATGACCTACTTTTTTTCAAAATGTTGGACTCCATAGTTTCGGAGATAAGTAGGGGGAAGGGGAACGGCATATAATATTAGAATATCTTTGTAATTCTCATAACGAGCTCTTTCATTTTATATATCACATGATGCACTTGATTTTTTTTTTTACTTTTTAATTTGGCCCCCAAAATGAAACCCCAAAATCGAATTTCGATCATTTACGCTACACGTCCGTGATTGGGTCATCAAACTCTAAGTTAACTATATGTGTACCAAATTTTATAATTTTCTGTACAGTAGATTCGGAGAAAATATGCTATAACTGATGGACACACAGACACAAGAGTTTTTAATCTATGAAATTATATCAGACATTTTCAGATGAATTGAAGAATATTGTTTATTTCGGTCGTTCGTAGGCTGGTGTAAGTAGTAGTCTATAAATGGCCCTTTTACCTACCTACACTTTATTTCGGCACAATTACGAATAAATTAACAATAAAACATTGCTTTCCGAAACGAAAAGAATTCGAGAATTAGCATACTATTGTAATTTAAACGATTTGTGGTGACAAAAAACACTGTTATACAGCTTCATTGCACCATTACGACTTTTGGAACCACGTTACCGACCCAGGGTATCCAGCGGAGGACGAGGTTTTCTGATTTAGATGATGTCATTATTGAAGGTTTTTACCAAGAAATGTAAAATCTAGACGACCTGATGATGGACCCTAGGTTTCTTTAGTCATGCGCTTTAAGAAGTGTATTACAAAATTTTAATATTTAAGGACGATTTAAAATAAAATTGTGTAATTAAAAGATATAAGGTATTTATATACTCTTAAATATTTGGCCAAAATCTAAAAAAAAAGCCGCAGTGTACATAATATAAGAAAACATAACAGGTCACACAAAACAATTTTTGTATAAAGTGGTTTTTTTTCTTCTTTCCTCACGGTTTGCCTACAGCTCTCGAAACCGTGTTACGGTTCCAGGGTACCCAGCGAAAGAACAAGTCTCCCTCGTTTAGCCGATGGTATTTGTGAGGCTATATATCTAACGAGCGGCTAGTTCTGTTGAGATATATTGGGTGGGAAAGCCTCTAAAGTGTGGTTTGTCGGATTATGTACATAAGTTTTTAATTAAAAAACCCATTGGTACATGGCCGGGATCCGGAATCGAACCCGTGGTCTGCCTAGTTAATACCAGACGTCTTAACCACTCGGCCACCGACGTACGTATAAAGTGTTTGTTTCGGTGAGCTCAACATTTGCCTTCCAACCGTTTTTCGAATAACGACTTTCGGAAATCGGCTGAAACAAGGTAATAACATTCGTTACATCTAAAATTTAAGGCTGCTATTATTAAGAAACGAATGTATGTAATTATGTAATTCAAGTTTATTTCTTTCTGAACAAAAATATGTGAAAGAGGCCGTAAGGTGTTTTTTTTTCACAGGAACGTTCCTCAACTTTCATGCAATAATAACCGTGGACAAAAGCTGGTATTACATCCGATGTTTGTCGTATAAGCTGGTATTACATCCGATGTTTGTCGTATGATTTTTTAATGCGGTGAATACTGTTTTGCAGTCAGAAGAAGCATTCGAGCATTTGCAAAAATTTGTGATCGAATCTAATTGGGGGTAACTTTGACGTCAACGCGCTCTAATCGAATAATCTTTCGAATACGCATAATACTTACAGATATAAGTACTTAACAAAATCATGTAGGAACTTAATTTAAAAAATAAAGTTAGAAGTCCGTAAGATTAGCAACTTAAGAAAAAAAATTCAAAGAAATCCATGAGCGAAGTCGGGACGGAAAATAAGTTAAATATAAATAAGTACAATTACCTTAAGACTATTGTTTAGCTAAAAATTTTCATACAAAATTAGTACAAAATGCGTTAACGTTTCTACCCCACTAAACATAATCCGTTCTTGCTGTTTTTTTTATATGTTATAGAGACAAGTAAAAACTAGGTCGACTCGTTTTTGTTTTTTTCATATTGTTTATAAATTGAGAAAAAATTAGTCCTCAAAAACCGTTTTTTTAACTAAAAAACTTCCTCATACTTATCTCGTGATAATTATGAAACTAATCAAAATTTTGAAAAAATCAAAACTAGCCGACTTAGTTTATGATGTAACAAAACGATAGAGACTAAAATGAAAAAAAATCGTTAACGTTTAGGTATAGTAAAACGTTAACACCTAAACACCTATTTTGCGCGTAATTCCAGACAATTTCGTCAGAAGCCTGCAACTCTCTCTATCGCACACGTGTAAGTGAACGCGGGGTGACTGATGAGATAGCAAATATTCGAAAAACGCACAGCGCCCGAACTCTGTAACTAAACGATACTCTTCCACTCACCAAGTAAACATTATACAATTAGATGAAAATAAAAATATCGCCTTCTCTACACTTAATTATAATATAATTGTTTAGGAACAACAACATTCACCTCACGCGATCTGTTATAGAGCGTTAAGGTTCGTGTCAACACTATTGTATGGAAACAACTCCCGGGCGCTATTTTGGTGGACGAATACGGTATACGGTCTCTAAGTTTGCCTCTAACTATTTTATTCATATTATAAAAAAAACTGTGATAATCGCTGTAAAATCCTGCCAAGTGCGAGTCGGACTTGCACACGAAGTTCAGACCAAGTTTGTTCTGAAAGTTTTTGTAACGTATTTAAATTTTTTTCAAGTTTATCACTTTGAAAGAAGGGTCATTATATAATTTTCAATTTCAAAATAGACCTAAACATGTCTAGGTGAAGATATTTATACTGTGGTAACAATGTCTACACTTGACAACCATTTTATTTTCATAATTCAGTACGGACGTCAACTTGATGCTAAACCCTTTTTGGCTCGAATAATGAATGCGAGATCACCACTTTTCACGTCATGTTAATCTCTCCTGAAACGGCATCGTCTTCAAAAAGAACATTTCATGATATAAATTCGTTTATTAGTTGAGCCACAAAATAAAGTTATCTTCGCGGTCCAGTGAACAATGAACAATGAACAGTGAACAGTGAACCTCAACAAACGTAAAAACAACCACTAATAACTGACTGGGAATACGTTTTAAACATGATTTTCCTTTTTGTGGGCTCTCTTATACAACACAAACGACCGATTACAACATTCTGTAGAGGTGCAAATAAATATAATTAAAGTGTCTGATGTTTGTGCAGAATATACTCCAGAACGGCTCAATGGATGGATTTTATGAAACTTTCAGAGATCATGGTGGGTTGTTTAAAATAAAAATAATACTAGATGACCCACGCGAATATAGTTCAAGTGATCTCTAAAAACGTCTTTTACAAAATAAATAAATTAGTCTATTTTTAAAAGAAACATTTAATTTTGATTTGGTTGTTTGTTTTTTTTAAGTCTTAAATTAAAAAAAAAAAATACAATAGGTATAGGGCCTTTCTTATAGTTAAGAGGAAAGCATGAACGAAAATCCTGTCTTAAGTTTCTGATCGAAAAAATTATACGGGACCCTTAGCGCGCGAGTTTTACTTGCAACTTGACCAATTATGACACTTCAATAATGACATTGAAGTATCTCAAAATAAATAGTGGTCCAACAGTTTTTTTGGTTTTTTGGCTGTCCCAATGTTTGTGCAGAATGGATTTTGATGAAACTTTCAGGAATCATAGTGGATTAGTTTTAAAATCTGTTTTTGGTTTAGTCTGTATATATTAAAGGGTTCTGAAGATATGACAGAGTTAATAGGATATAAAAATGCTCGTTTCTGCTTACCCCCCACCGTAAAGTAATCATAATGGTACTGTTATATAGGTATATATTAGACCCTAAACGCTGACACATCCTAATATTCCCCATTCCATCAGTAAACACTTTGTAACTTGGTCCCTATGACAGATGTCAGCAAATTCAATAATACTATTTTGTACGGGCTGAGAACAAATAATAGTTTTTTATATTGTACCTACTTGCTTTGACCGTGGACGTATTTGTAATGTAACATAAGAAGAGGGCACGTAAACAAATAACAGATTTCAGAAGTGTTTGTCTCATACAAAAACGGACTTAAGCAAATCAAGTATTGTACAAAACTTATTAAAAATAGCAAGTTCTAGTTAGTATGTGAAATTATCTATACTCAACACCCTTATTAATAAACTTGAAGTAGCGACGTAGTAACTAAACTGTATTTCGTCTCCGTCTAACAAATCTGCAATTCATTATGATAGACGGAGACGAAACACAGTTTAGTTACTACGTCGCTACTTCGAGTTTATTAATAAGGGTGTAAATGTAAAAAATATGTCAATATCAACTACACCTAGGTTTTATGAAGCCTTGAAAGTCATCAATTTCACGCATATTGTCAACCGACTTTTATATTTTTTTTAACATTTAGAGTAAAGATAATTTTACATACTTTAAGGACCCATTAACTAGAACTTGCTAATTCTAATATTTTTTGTACAATACTTAAACTGCTGAAGTCTGTTTTGTGTATTTTACTGTGCCGATTTTGTTTGGAAAATTTCTTTCTCTATGAAAGAGATGCAAACTTTTCGAACACGTGCGTCTTTACGTTGGTTACGCGACCAAGTAGTCTTCAAGTCTTAAGTGCAGGAACTGGCTACTGGCTACCTATCTGTTCTGTTCAATATGGACAACTCGCCACTGATGTCTCTGGCCACACCACAAGGCATAAAGACCGTGAAGGTGTGTGTAAATAAGAATTGATCATGAAATATTTCCGAAATAAAAAGTAGCCTATGTCTCCCACGGCCCTCCAACTCTGTGAAATAAAATCAATGCTCAGTTTCAGCCTGAAATAATGATAAATGAATACACTTTCGCATTAATATTAGTTAAGATAGTTAGGATTACCGCGTCCTGAACTGCAAAGTGTTGGCAGGTGTTCTATAGATAGGTAGGTAGTTATTTATCTATTTTACTGGATGACGATGCTGATTTGGAAGATCTGATGATGGACTCTAAAACTCACACATAACATCTTTATCTTCTTCTTTTATTATGAAGTCGACTAATCGGTAGCTAAGATGATCCCGCCGACTGTGATAACAACTATCACCAGCGCGGACGGGATTAAACTTGATTACCCATCATGTCACGACGGGACGCGTGCGTTGGTCGCCATGATATGACGTAGACTCCAACATCTTCATCTATTTTAAACCTTGTGGTGTCGTCAGCTACAGCCACTAGTAACAGTGTCCACTTGACGACAGTTGTCCATATTGAACTCAGGTGGCAAGCCTGATGCTGCACCCAATGGACCTAGATTAGTAAATGAGCCCCTTACCTCTCTTCAGGAGTAGTAGTCCTGGGGTAGAAGGCGTAATGACAGATAGATAGTTAATTAATGATTACAATTTTAATATGTTCACCCCCATATGACAATAAAGTAAAGAATCAGGAATAATGTTCGTTCATTTTGTATGGTTTGTGTATGTAAACAACGAGTGTACACTGTTCAATGTTCATACAACTAGCACCTATACTACTTGTTCTATTTGTGTTAGTACTAGCTACCTGCCCCGACATCGCATGTGGCATATTAATGTCAAACATGGTTGTATGTGGTTTTTAGTCTATACGGGATAACGGGACAAACCAATATTAATCACACTAATATTGATGTATGAATTGTATGATGGATGTATGTATGTTTGTTACTCGATCACGCCAGAACGGCTGAACGGATCTTGATGAAATATGGCACAGAGATAGATTATAGTTTGCAATAGCACATAGGCTACTTTTTATCCCGGATCAAATTATGGTTCCCGTGCTATAGATTTGTTTTTGTTTTTCACGGGATCGACATGATGTTTTGCATAGTGGTAGTTTAGGGGTCAGAGAATGACATATACTACTTTTTAAACGCGAAAGCGGGCGGGGGAAGGACAAATTACAGTCACGCGATTATTTCTTTTCGGATCTATTTCCACGCGGGTGAAACCGCGGACAGAAGCTTGTTTTTATATAATAATATATAAGACTAGCGGTTTCACTGACATAGGCACTTCATTTACATAAATACCAAAATATATAAATAGCTTTTCCCTTGTTCTGTTTTCAGGGATAACACTGAAACATAGAAACTTTCACATTCATGGTTTTTTCACGGGTTGCCGTTATGGCTCCCGAAACCGTATTATCGGTCACAGGGAACCCAGCGGAAGACCAAGTCTCCCTCTTTTAGCCGATGGTATTTGTAAGTGGCCTGTTCTGTTATACTAGACGTCTTAACCACTCAGCCACCCTAAATTTTTAAATCTGAAATAATGTAGCTTTAAATAGGTCCAGTAGTTTTGAGTTTAATTCTTATAAACAAATTGACATTACCTACATAAGTTTGAGTTTTCGGTGAGAACATGATATGGTAACATTAATAAAAGTCTGTGGGGAAAATAACTATAAATCACTTTCAATATAAAAGTGTGATTTCGAGTCACGCACGGGGGATTCCGTACAAATAATACATTTCTATTCGGAAACTATAAATTGCTGAAACTTTGAATACCAGCAATATATACATGGCTATATTTTCAGTCATTTTTCAACAACCCTGCACGATTAATTTCCTGTATTTTACAGTTTGAAAAAACTTTTAGTACTGTCGTATACTTCATCGTATTCTATGAAAATTGGTACAGTATTGTTCTAAGTCCTGGTTTAGCATTTAAAGATAGGTGACATAATCAAAACATATTTAAATTGTCTATTGTTCTCGTACATTTTGTATGTAAATGACTTCATGACGACAATTTTCTACTCGTTTTGGTCTCATCAACGACACAATCATGACGAAAAAGACCAACGGATCTTGATTAACTTTTGTTATATAGTCTTTGTTGATCTGGTGCTCAGGAGACAATTTCTAAATGCAAATCCGTCTCTCCGTTTCTCAGTTTACTTTTCAAATATAGAATTGTAGCAGGTGATTTTGATTTGAAAGTGTCATCTTAAATTATCTGTTGGCATATTGCCTAGCCTATTGCATATTGTTAGTTTATTTACCTGCGCATACCTTATACCTAGTTATCTTGTCTTGCTACATAAACAAAGACTCTGGAAACAACGTACACATTTAGACAGTTGCAAACAAGACAGGTGGCAGAAGTCGTTTTGGCTTTACATATTTTTCGAAACAGTCAATTTAGTAAATTGTAAGTACCTATTTTGGTTGGAATTCTAGCACCAATTAGGAATACTCTTTCGACTAAAAATTTAAATTGGTTTGTAAATATGTAAAGTTTGTAAGTTTAGATGTAGGGGGTAATCTCTCAAACTACTCATCCAATCCTGAAAATTCTTTCACGAATAGGAAGCTACATTATCCCTTAGTGCTGCCTATACTTTATTTTGTTAGAAAATATCCAATCAGAGGAATAATTCGTTAAAAAATAAGTCATCGAAACGGAACATATTTTACCGAGATATTACGAAAAATAGGTTGATTAAAATTCCTGAATACTACTGAATCAATTTTCTTGAAAAAATATCGGAGAAAACCTTTTTTAAGTCTATTAAAATTAAGAATTAATGAAAAATTACAGTCAAATGTGAAAGAAACTTCCTACCTATATCTATTTTTCAGTTCCTACTAAAAAAAATTGATCAAAGATTTACAACCTTTTGTACGTATGTATAATAAGGTACAGGATAAATAGCTCTTAAATTTTTCACAGCCGTTTTCCGGGATGAAAAATTAAATGTAGTCTATGTGTTAGTCTTTTTGAGAGTAAAATATAACAAGTATATTTAAAAATCTGAATAAAATGAAATGTAACGATGATGTTGTTTACTCACAAATCAATATTTATTTCTAATCATAGAATAATAACTATTCAAGCACTTACCTCAAAACTTCTTCAAAACTATGGAACTTTCCAAAAACTTCACTTTTCAAACTCCTGGTCAATATCCACAACACTACACAACCACAAAAGTATAGTTTCCAAAAAATAGATTTACAAGTTCTGTAAGTAACGTACTTATTTACCGGTAATTCTGTAAGTATGACGTGCTACAACCGTCACGACCAAACCTCGACTGGTTGCACCTACCTAAAGTAAACGCATGCGTGTTTAACACTAGGAAATAGCATTTTATATTTTCATTCCATTCAGTGAAATTTTTCGCTAAAAATGGCTTTTGCATTTCTTGTACTTTCCTACACCTACACTTTTAATATTCAAGAATTTTACTTGATTTTTTTTCACAGCTCCAGAAACCGTGTTACGTTCCCAGGGTACCCAGCGGAAGACCAAATTTCCCTCTTTCAGCCGATGGTATTTGTGATAATAAGTAGCCAATTCTGTTGAGGTATCTATATGTAGATGGAAAAGCCTCTAAGTGAAGTTTGTCGAATTATGTATCTATATAAGTTTTTAATTATAATAAAACAGGTACATGGCCGGGATCCGGGATCAAACCCGTGGTCTGCCGCCCACTCGGCCACCGACGCACCTACTTCTACTTGCTATAATAATTTAAATAGTTTTAATAAAAACTGCTGGACATTTTATAGAGTAAGGTATTGTACTAGTTTCCCGCCCACGGTGTCGCCTGAGAAAATTGAAGACAGTAATTTTTCACTACAAAATAAATGTATTTCAGTGACATTTTTTGTACCTCCTACACACAGTGTTCTACTTGCTATAAACTTAAATAGTTCAATAAAAACTATAACTGGGGTTTTGTAGAGTGATTTTAATAAGAATTTACTAGGTTCCCGCCCCCGGCATGTCCGCGTCGCCTGTGAAAATTGAAGACATACATTTTTCACTATATAACCATTTCTGATGAAGAAAAAAAACCGCCTTCCGAAAACAAAAGTCACTATAAAAAAAAATCCAAATCGCTTCAAGTGTGCCTATAAATTTTTAAGAGTTCTCGATTTCTCCAGGATCCCATCATCCATGGCCTGATGACCAGGAGACCACCTGGAAAGTATAAACCACCTTTCAAACAAAAAAAATCCAAATCGGTCCAGGCTTCTTTTGAAGTTCGGTTAAAAATGGGTTTCAGTGACATTTCTAGTACTTGGCCTGTTTAGATAAGAATTATCCGCAATTTGTAGATCTCCAATTGGTATTACTTTGAAGGTATCCTATGGCCTAGATGATGATATTGACTATCCCAGGTTATAATCCTTGAAGGAAATAGTCATTGACCTTAGGTACCCATAACCCAGGACCAAGTTTAGGTCCCAGAGTAATTATGTAAATATAATTAGTTATCCATTCTTCATGCTATTCATAAATTGTATGCAAAGTTATTTTTATGACACTCCTAATTTGTTATTGAATGTACATTTATACCTAGTTGATGATCGCCACTTCGTACGGTTGGATTTAGATTTTTTCTACAACTTTTTTTATATAGTCTTGACCTTCTATTATATATTTATTACCTTGTAAGAAAGTAAAAATGACAGGACTTAGTCTCATTTACTTAAAACTTTATTTTTATTTGCCTGCCTCGGTCGGGCATTTCTCGCTGCGCATTTCTGGCCGGCAATTCTTCGATCTGGACACAAATACATTTATATGTGAACTGCTCGGTAGATGGCGTTTTTATACGTTATATACTTATAAATTAAAAACCACTGTTATTCATAGTTTTAACTTACACTTCTGATGACTTCCTATACCTTTTTTTTGCACATAATAATCCTTCAGGATAAATTCCTATGTCACATTTCAAAAATATTTCGATGTCGTTTTTAGCTCCAAAGGGTCTAAAGTAAGTAACTAAGTTTTGTCCCCTTATATCAAATTAAATGACTGATTGAAAAATATAAAACATTGTATATTTTTGTTCAACGTTTATTAATAACACTTGGTTTTTTTATAAAAATAAATCCGACATAACTATACATAAACCGACAAACCTCACTTAGAGGCAAACCACTCGTTAATATAATATAATAAAAGCTGTTATTTCCGAATTTAAAGGTTTACAATAGTTATATTTGATTGATTCTATATAATTTTAGCATAAATATTAACAGACATTGGTAACCTCTTCATTCGGTTTGCCTTTCGGCTTAGGCCTCCTCCAAAGCCTTCCAATATCTCCTCTCCCCATCGCTGTCCTTCTCCACATGGTCCCAGCAATATTCTCTATATCATCTTCCCACCTGCGGTGCTGACGACCTCTTTTCCTCTTTCCATCTCTTGGGTACCAATCAGTTATGTCTTTGGTCCATTTTTTATTCGTGTCCCTGTACATATGCCCTGTCCATCTCCATTTTAATTCCTTTATAGTTAGAGTGACATCTTCTACCTATGTTCTATTTCTTATTTAGTATTTCAGCATACTTCTCTCCATACCATGTTGACATGTTTCTAGTCTTTTAATATTCTTTTTTGTTAGAGCCCACGTGTGGCAACCGTAGGTCATGCAGGGTAATATGCATATGTTAAATACTTTACTTTTATATTTTAAGGGGATATCTTCATTTTTCATTACTTCCTTTAGTGACCAATAAGATTTCCATGAATTCGTAATCCTCCTATCAATCTCTTTGTCCGTTTGGTTATCAGGATATATTACCTGTTCTAAATATATATATTCGTCTAGATATTCCATTACATGTCCATTTATTTGTATAATTCCTTTTTGTCCATTAGTCATTCACTTCGTTTTGTCAGTATTCATTGTCAAACCTACTTTTGTACTTTCTTGGGTTAGTTCTTCTAACATTGCCTGCAGTAATCGTCGCTTCACAAATACCATCGGCTAAAAGTGGGAGACTTGGTCTTCTGCTGAGTGGTTCCGCTATGTTTATATATTTCTGGGATATATAAACACTTATATAATAAATATAGATCCAAACCAGATTGCGCGTTAGTATATATATGGTCCGTGTGTGTTGTTGTATTAAACATGAATATAAGGTTATTATATCGCGTGTTATAAGATCAAACATATTTTTGATGTTTTTATATTCCATTTGATGATTGAACTTTTGTGTAATGTGGAGGTTTATTATTTATTAAATGTGGGGTGACCATGCTTTAACAGTTTTATTTTTATTTGTTACTACCCCAGGGTACAGGGTCCAAGGTATACAGCAGAAGGTGGTCAACACTGTAACAGTGTCCACTTGACGCCAGTTGTCTATATTGAACACAATAGGTGGTTTTTAGAAATACGTACCAAAAAAATATGAATGAAAGTAGATGTCCCCAACCTGTCTATCTCAAAGTGTTTCAGTGGCAAGTATGTATATGTATGTATAACGTAATGTAGGTAATGATAGACAGGGATTATTTTCCAAACGATAACGTTATACGGGTGGAAATGATATTATTCATTATTGTGCGGGCGCTGGCAAGATCTGGCGTCAAATATACTCTTATTTATATGAGCTGGCACGTTTGATATATTCATTTATACGTTTTATATTTAAATTTATTGATGTGTAACATCTTTCCTCTCGCTTTCCTGCAATCTGTGAAAGGGACGGAAGTGTGTAACAGGGAGCCGGGGAAGCATGCACCAATGAGCGCGCACGGTAGTATAGTTGGCCGTCAGATGGTACCAACCCATTTTCCGCGAGGTTGGTACTGTCAGCCAACAGTAACAGGAAATAGAGAAGGAGAACACATCAGCTGTGCGCTTAACCCACAGTGTTGTGTATAAAGTGTTAATGTTTTCATGTTGCTTATTACCAAGGTGAGATGTCAGATGTTACACATCATTATGCGACTACTTTAAAGCTCGTTTTTTTATGTCTTGTCAATCGGCCCGTTTCCATACAAACGGAGAAAATATTATTAAATTTGAACGAAGATTTTAGTTTGTTATTGAAACAGTGAAAAGCTTTCTTTTTCAGTAATTGTAAGTGTTTTGAGCTAGCGAATTTTGAAAAAAGGAAAGATATAGATGTATACTGAAATTTTCATTGAATTTAGATAGTATTTAGGAGTAGTAATACTTTTTCTCCGTTTTCATGCGCAGTCAAGTAGCACGGTAAATAATGGCTTGAAATTCGATTCTCCTCCAAAATTATTATCAATTTAGCCACTAAATATGCTTGAAATGGATTTTATGAAAAATCTTTGGCCCCGTTTATCTTTAAAAAACAATGAATTATTCAAATCTGTTCAGTAATTTTCGTGTTTACATCCTAACAAACAAACTCACACTCTTTGCTACATGTTTTTTTATAAATAGCAGACATGTGACTTGCCATCTAATGAATGGAGGTGGTAGGTACATACATGTGTGTCACTATGCCGGCTTATTGATAATACAGTGGTTATACACTCACTAAAACAAGTATACTGTGTTTGGTGAAGCCTATGGCATTAAGTGTACATTCACTTAGTGGTTAAGGCTTATACAAGAACACAATTTCACATCTCTCTGAAATAAAATTTCAAATTCCTGGGATCCGAGTTTTAGCTGGGCGTAGGGTTGGCAATTTATTTACGTAAAAATAACAGAATATTATAATAGGTACTATTATTCCGCCCCCGGCTTCGCCCCTGGATATCTTCGAACAAAATAAAATATGAATATACCCTATATTTCTTTCGCAGCTTTCTTTCGTGAAGTAATTATTAGAATAGGTTCTGTAGTTTTAGAGATTACTTCCTACATATAAACTTACAAACTTTAGCTATTTATAATACTAGATGACCCGTGCGAATACTTCGCATTGTTAGTTCAACTGATCTTCAACAGATGGCGTCTTTTACAAAATAAATAAATTAGTCTAATTTTGACTTGTTTGTTTATTTTTCGTCAATAAATAATATTCAAAATGGCGTATCAAACATTACTTTGATTTGATACCGACAAAAAAACACCTTTTTTTATATTGAGATTTAATTTTTTTTTCTTTGTTATATTAAACAGAACAGTCTGTCTGTTGCTGCACTTAATTTATCCAGACGTGTCACTTCTTTAACAGTTACAAAAATATCTGTTATTTTTAGAAGAAGTGCTGAAGCACATAATAATGCTTAGCATTTTTCGTACAAGTGGCACTTGAACCTGGGTGCCCCCGATTTTAAGTTCAACACTCTATCAACTAACCTCTCGACTCCTTTTTAAAAATAAAAATAAACAGATTAAATTCTGTCCTTCTTTTAGCCTCCTGTATTTGTGAGGCTATAGGTACCTAACGAGTGACCTGCAGTTCTGTTGAGGTATACTTAGATGGAAATGTCGGATTATGTACATATAAGTTTTTAATTATTAAAATATCCATTGGTTCTTGGTGCATTGGTTTTAGAATTTTTCAATTTATTTCCAAAAGTTGTCAACCCTAACTGCGAGTCATTGGTTTGACCTGATTCCCACAGTTTTATTCGAAGTAACTAAGTTTCAAAGACTGCTACGTGCGGCGATTGGTAAACTGAAACAACATCAATTGTAAATGTTTTTGGTTTTTATTTTACCTCAAAATACCTAACTCGTTTGGTGTAGCCTTAAAATAATAAGGCTTGTGTTTAAGCGGCGCCCAAAAATGTATCTATTTTGTACCAAAAAAATTCTAAACGGTTACCAAAATGGATGAATGGTCACCAAATTACGTTTCCTAAAATATTATGAAATAGATCCATTTTTGGTATTATTGACTGCCATAAAAATATATAGACGCCTTTAAAATACACTTTATACTTAATAAATTTTATACTAACCTAACCTAACCTACCTACCTTACTTGGTGACCATTTATCCATTACTTGGTGACCATTTATCCATTTTAGAAACCAAATAAAATATTAGTACAAGGCGTGCGATTTTTCTGATGTTTTTTCTATTATTTTGGATCATAATATGATATACTTTAGGACACTTTTAATAGTGTCAATTATTTTATTTGGAGTTGTTTATTTTATTTGGTGCCTAAGCTTAGAGTCTTAAAAATATTTTTGGTGTCCGCGTAAATTATACCCAAATAATAATCGGGTAAATAAGTGGGTAGGTACGCACTGGGTACTCTGGGGACGCTAATAAGTTATATTACCTTCTTCATGTTTTTATTTTACCTACAAGAAACGAGACGGTATATGTGTTTGTGTGTTTGTATGTCTGTTACGCCAAAATGTCTGAACCGATTTTGATACGGTTTTGTACATTACATAAGTGTTACTTCAGGACAGGTTCTTAGTTATATCTGATGAAAATCAGGTAAGCAGTTTCCAAGATATTCAGGTTTCATCAGAGCCTGTGTAGAGTGATCTAAAATATTTATGAGACTGACACCTTTAACGGCCCCTTCCTCTTTATTCCAAAATAAAATCCGCCCAACCAAGAAAAATAGTATGTTATAAGTAAGTGTTTTTTATAATTATCTAAGTAGGAGGGAAAATATGAACACTTAGAAAACATGAAATAATTTATATTCAGTCGTCCTTAGGTATACTAATAACATAGATGAAGAGCATTTGATAGCGCCCAATTCTTGAGGAATAATTGTTTTATTAGTAGGTAACTGACATATTTTATCGACGTTATTTCTTGCACAGGAGAGTAATATGCTACTTTCATCCCGGAAATCATTCCGATTATGTAAAGATGTAGTTTTCACAATAATAATATGTTAAGATTGAATATATCGACGACTGGTGTCAAAATAAAAGACGTTTTAATTTTTTTTTAAATTGGTCTTTGAAACCAGGGGACTCAGGTTCAAGTCTCTGGCCACACCTCGAGGTATAAAAGCTGTGAAGAAGTGTGTGGGTTCTAAATGCAAAGGTTTTTAAGATATAATTCAATATTTAAGGTAGGTAGTTCACTTCGTTCGTACTTTCCGCATATTGCATATTTAATGATGAGAAATGAAGAGAAATGAAAGAGGAATTTTTTATTTAATCTAATCTGATCTTTAGATATTTTTTTTTACCTCATGTCTATCATATATTTAGGTATTAAAAAGATCTACTTCCAACCAAGTATAATGTATATTTATAAAAAATCTATCATGATAGTTAAAAGTTTCATCAAAATTAATTGATTCTACACAAACAGACAAAAAACCGGCCAAGTGTGAGTCGGACTCGCACACGAAGGGTTCCGTGAACTTAGAACTAAGGTCCTCTGTATGGCGCAGGAACAAATTATATGCATATAGTTATACTAGTTAGACGTTTGTATCATCGAGAAAAAAACAGGTTTCTTGTATGGGGGCCCCATTTAATAGCAACCATATGAAAATTTCAAATGTCTACCTATTAGGGTTCAAAAGATACGGCCCTGTGACAGACGGACGGACGGACAGCTGAGACTTAGTAATAAAGTTTCCATCGTTACCCTTTGTGCACGGAACCTTAAAAATTAATAACAGTTATTGTGCTTGAATGTTTCCTAACTAATATTATAAAACTTAAACTTTGTTTGTTTGTCTTTCTTTCAAGTCAAAATAGAGCAACGGTTTTTTTTAAAAAGAAATAGAGGTTTTCAAAATGTCTATGAGCAAAGCCGGACGGAACGCTAGATATATAAATGACAGACAGACACCTTAATGTCATTTGAAGAGAAAAATCTACATACAAATCGAGGGATATTTTTTTATTGGAGACCTCCGTCTGTTATTCGGGCAACCTTTCGTAACCAATTAAAGATAGCATTGTGGCATTAGAGACTGATGTAGAGATGTCCTATGTATCAGGCGGTAAATTACTAAATACTCAAGCCTAAAATTACTTTACCGATCAATATTATTATATATTCTTATGATAATTTACAGAGAGGTCTGTAAATGCCATAGAGAGAAAAATTTGAACACTCCTTTCACGTCAAATCTGAGCAATGTATCGACGTGATTTTTTGCATAGAGATAGGTGGAGATATTTTCACAGGGTATGTATTACTATGGCTACTATAAAAAACAAATAATATAAATAAAATAAGGGTAAATATTAGAGGGGGTCTCCATACAAGAAACAAAAAAAAAAGAAAAAAAAAGACGTTTGTTGAATGGGAACCCCCCTTAAATATTTATTTTATTTTGTTTTTTAGTATTTGTTGTTATAGCGGCAAATACATCATCTTTGAAAATTTCAACTGCAAACTATCACGGTTCACGAGATACCTACAGTCTGGTGACAGACAGACGCACAGCGAAGTCTTATAGTAATATAGGGTTTCCGTTTTTACCCTTTGGGTACGGAATCCTAAAAATTGACATTTCATTCTCCCTTATTAGTTTATTTATTTCATGAATTCATTATCGTAATATCTCGATTAAATATTCTTTCAGAAACTGTTTGTGGACTTCAGCTCTTCCTGTCTAAAATTATTTTTTTGGTCAAGCGTGTACTTGTTTAATTACTTATTTGAATACAAATCACATCAGGCTTGACACCGGTATTCGCCCCCGGCTTCGCCCGTGAATATTTTCGAACAAAATAAAATATAGCATTATAGCACTCAGGTATAATGTAGCTTCCTATATTAGATAGATGGTCAACTGGCAAAAAGTGGACACTGTTTTACCTGTTACCAAACGGTAAATTTACCAAATGAATAGTATTCAGTATTTTGTCGGCTCCATTAAATTTTCAATCGCTAGTTACATTTATATTTCCCGAGGGTTGTTCCGGTAAGAAATTGTTCCTTTTGTCGAACAATGGCGGACCAGGTAGCTCTATCTATTGTGTTCTAATATCAGCTAATGTGGTGAATATTACAGCTAATTATTACAGGAAAATCCTGAAAATTATTATATACACATACACTTAGGGTAGGCAGGGACATACACCTCTTTCGCCTCAGTCAAATCCATACATCTTTTCATTTTTGATATGTAGCATCTTTCCTCTCGCTTTTCTGCAATCTTAGGGAGTGATCTCGTGAAAAGGGACGGAAGTGTGTAACAGGAAGTCGGGGAAACGCGCGCGCTAGAGTTGTCCGTCAGATGGTACCAACCCATTTTCCGGGAAGTTGGCCCTGTCAGCCAACAGTGTGTGCGTGTGTGTGACGAGAAAGAGAATTTGCTTATTACCAAGGTGAGATGTCAGATGTTACACATCATATGCGACTACTGTAAGGCTCGCTCGTTTTTTTTATTTCGGTTGTTTTTTATTTCACCTTTTTTGAAATATTACGATCTGACCTCAATCAACTCTTCCATTCACATCTTTCGTGAGAAACTAAGATTAAAGCTCATTCTCATGCTACGGAGGGCACGTATATAATACAGCTCTAGTAACTACAGTAATGATCCATAATGCTGTTCTGTTTGATATAGACATCTCGCTAAATGTGGACATTGTTCCCAATGCATATAGGTCGTGATGGTGTGTTTCTTTGTGTTACTAATATTTTATGTATATATAATAACTTGTAATATGCAGGTATATAGATATCACATCATGAAAGTCAAGAAGAAGTTAGCTGCAGCGAGTTTTCATGACGTATGCTGTCTAATCCGTCAGAGATATAACAAAATGATGTAAGAAAGAATTGTGTAGAATAAAATTATCCACAACAAAGTCCGCAGTAGAATATAGCTACCTCTAATAGATAAGGAGTTATAAGCGTATTTATGTAGGTATTCAAATTGTTGGAAACTCATATTGTACCTGTGCGAAGCGGGGGGCGGAGTCGATAGTTGGTATTTATTTTAAAATCACAGACAATTCAATTTCCGTATATATTGTTAGTACGGATCCCTAGAAATAGTCTCAGAAGAGTACCTAATAGCCTTGTAGCGTAGACAATGTCGAGTGCCACTCAAGCTTGGTACCTATATGACAGTCTTTTGTTAGAAGATGGGTGAAGAGTGGGCACTATATCTTCTTTATAATTAACACTAGGTATTGTTTAATAGACCTGGAAGTCCCAAGTTCGAGTCCCTATATTTTGAAGTAGGATTTTAAATGAAGGATAATGAACTGAACAGTTCAAAGTGGCTCTGAAATAGAAAAAACAAACACCTTGCGGTGAATATTATGTCGCCGCCAAATGGTTAAAACAGACACGCAATTGGATGACTAGGCATTTCATTAAATGGCGGAATTCAATTGATTGGCTAGGTCGTTCGTTAAATGAATTATGATATCTTAACGATTAATGTGTTGGCTGGTTGAAAGTTAGCTCTTTAGAAACGGCTGAACCAAAAGCCGCCAGGTCATTTAAAATTTAGTTCCTTATTTCTAACAAATATGGCGTAAACAGCTGATGTAAGTATCCGTTATTAACACAAGAAGTGCGGTCAGTCTTACATGTTCTCCGAAGCATTAATTTCAAGGACACCCCTTTTAAATTTCAGCACTGTAAACATTTTACAGTCTATTGAATCGTATAAAATAAATGAAAGTAATATATTTAATGGATGTAGACTCCATCAATCCACTCCATTTTAAACAATCTTCACTTCTCATCGATACCTTCACAACGCGACACTTAAAACTTCGTTCGAAAACTTTGCACAACTTTTTAAGCAACTATATTTTCTGTGAGCGTAGTACCACAATCTATATTATTATTGTACATACTCGTAAAGACACAGCGTTTGTTCGTTTTTTGTGATAGGTAAACTAAAAAACCTAGACCGATTTTTTTTTTGGAGAATGGCGGGGGAAATGCTCATGCACACCAGGGAAGTTGAGCCCTGGTAGTGTCGGACTCCTGTCATAAAAACGACATACCTACCGACTAAAATCCCCTCCTCGCGGCGCTAATATGGTGTACGCTTTGTGGTCCGCATTGGTATGAACTGCCGTCAGCTCCTTGTAACTCCGATGGACATAGACGATCCTGACAACTGGGAGCCGCAACTCCGTATTGCCATATGGGCATCCCCGACAATTCAGAGCTGCATCTCCGTGCTGTCATACAGACAGTCCGGACAGCTCGTGGGATAAGTGGATTTTATGGGTTGGGTTTAGATGCTGTTACCCTGGACTGGTAGCATGAGTGCATAGTCAGGGTGATGATATTCGAGTATCCGTAGTGCAATTGTGATATAGAACCACACTTACAAGTAAAGGACGACTCGGTGAAGAAGGGTGCTTAGCTTCACCGTGGGTAGTGGGACATCACAACCACCACCACGACGGCTACTGAGCCCCCCCGCCACGACAAGGCGGGCACCCGACACTTTTATAAATAGGGCGGAGGATGGACTTAACATTTAAAACCGCTACTTTCTGTCAGTTTTACATTCAACACATAATCTACGACGTAATGGTCCGAAATTAATTACGATTGTGAATTTATTCAGAACTCTTGAACGAACAATCAAATTCATTGAAAGAATACTTTGCACTTTTATATTCTACTTTTATTTCTTCCTTAGTATTACCTAGAGCCTGAGGAAATAAAGTATTCATGTATCAGTGAATATCACATTTCTCTATCTATAATAGTTCAGGCAGAGTACATCGTCAGCTCTTCCTTGTTATCACAATCGTTGCTAAGACCTAGATTTGACCTAGGTAAATTTACGCAGACATACACATTGTTACGGACTTAAGGTTGGGCAAGAGACACCAGTGAGTGACAGTGTCCACATTTAGTATGTTGTCCATTAGAAATTAGATAGAGTAGAATAATGGTAAGATAGTCCGCTACGTACATACTTTAGCAAATATTCTGTTAGCATAACTGTTTTATTCGTAAAATCGTCAAGAACCTGACTCCGAAACGACTGCACGAATTTTAATAAAACTTTTTTTAAAGTAGTTTTTTTTTGAAGTACAAAGAGATTGTATGTATATGTCATGTATATAGTACAGAAATATTGTACCCAAAATTAAGTACCTATATAAGTAATTAAAGTACCTATATAAGTAATTAAAGTACCTAACATTAGTGCGAGTGGTCTATGGTAGGTACGGTTGGACTTTCTTCAGAGCTGGATTTTACTTTCAATTCCTCCACTATTTTCTTCTCTTTTTATTTTCAGTTATTTTTCTATTATTAATTTGTATGAACTTTTGTATTTCAAAATACGGTACAAAGTGCGTCGGTGGCCGAGTGGTTAAGACGTCTGTTTCGGCCATGTCCCAATGGGTTTTTTTATAATTAAAAACTTATGTACATAATCCGACAAACCACACTTAGAGGCATTTCCATCTAAATATACCTCAACAGAACTATAGGTATAGCCTCACAAATACCATCAGTTAAAATTTACTTTAAAAAAAAAAGTGTACCGACTTCAAAAATTTGCACTGAAAAGTAAGAATAATAAATATTTCGTCGTAGAATTTGAAGACGGTTGGTGCCAAATTAGGATACAAAGTAATAAACATCTAAGAAGATAAAGATCTGTTCAATATTATCTATGTTTGTATGTACTGATGATCGTAGGTTCCTAATGAATTGTCTAGATTAGTGAATTTGGGAACTAAGTTTTTCTAATTTGGCACCAACCGTCTTCAAATTCTACGACGAAATATTTATTATTTCTTACTTTTCAGTGCAAATTTTTGAAGTCGGTACACTTTTTTTAAAAGTAAATTTATTTTTCCCTTTTAAGTGATTTTGCTGCCCTGAGAGACAAATAATAACGCAAATAAAAAAAATTGATGGAAAAATAAAAACTGCTGTGGATGGGATTTGAACCATTTGCATCCTGAGCTGCACCATACCATACCATACCTTTAGCCGTTAGACCACCGTCGAAAAAATTGACAACTTCGTGTCAATAGGCACCGTTGCTAAGGCTTTTCTCTGATACATAATTTTCAGCCGTAAACAGAGACAAATTACTGAATTTCTGAAAACTACTAAACCGATTTTCGTCATTATGTCTGTAAGATAATGTCGAAAAATTATTATACCCTTAAAAAAATAAGTCGTCAATATGGGTAGATATTTCATCGAGATATTAAGAAAAATGTACTTATAAAGTCAGTTTTTTCAAAATTTCTAAAAAATTACTGAACCAATTTTCACTAAAAAAAATGGGAGCACCTGGTAAGTATACCCTTACAAACAAACGAATTGTAAACCCCCTCCTTCTGTTTTGAAGTTCGGTTAAAAAGAGGGACCGTAACACGGTTTCTGGAGCTGTAAGGCAACACACATAATGACCGCATTGTAGGGTGTAACGTATATAGCTATTATCAAACTGTACTACGACCAGAGTAACAAGTACATTTGCAAGTAGTATTTGCTTTCTGACCACCTGCCAACTTACTAACTAAGTTTACTTGCAATTTGCAATGTTGTAGTTTGTATGCAGGCCTCCAGTGGTGTAGTGCTGTCTACTTGTGTACACTGGACAACGTTTCAATTTGTCTAACTTAAATTAAACTTGCTACCGTCAAACAAAGTTGGATGTAATTTGCTCTTCAATTATTGTGATTAGGGGAACACCTAATATAAGGATTAGTGATCTACCTGCTATGCATTTGACCCACTAGCTCCACCAACGACTAATCGGCCCCAATATGACAGACTATAATAGTCATCCTCCTACATCCAATTACAATAGATCTATTCTATTCTATTTTGTTTTGAAAATGGCTCCATCAGGGTTTTGATGATGTAATGTAACACTAATTATGCCGATAATCGGTAGGTAGTATCACAGCGCGGACGGCATTAAACTGGATTCCCCATCTCGTCTTCGCGGGCGCGTGCGCTATTCACCAAGGTGTGACGTGGAATCTACAATAGATCTTGTGTTGTGAGAGAGGTCCAAGTAGTATAAATGGTGCTACATTCGCTCCCCATAATCCAAGAGACAATAACTTGGTACTTCCTTACCATTATCTTATCTTAATGGGAACCAAACTCTACTTTGGTGTTCAATACCTACTGTACACTCAACCAACTAAATATTACAACATACTAAATATTTTTTTAACTTTTTAACACTAATTTAAATATTTACATCATAACTTAAATGTATAGTAATAAATAAATAATATATTTAAAAACTATATATACAAATTATAAAAAGAATACCTCTTCCAGAACCCCTCCCTGTGGCATGGTTCCCAAAACACTGGCTGCGTTACCTCGCTAAATGGTTAAACTGATCCTTTGAGCGAGGTAAGAGCCAGCCTTTAGGTCACCCGAGGCGTGGACTAGTCTTGTACCTAATTTTTCAAGAATATTTTCATTTCGGTAGACCCATTGTTTCCACTGTAAATGCAAAAAATTTTTTTTGTCATAAATACGTTTGTTACTATAGTTCTCTAACCCGGCGTCGCCCGTGGTATTCATATATTAGTGCTGAATTAAAAAGCAGATTCTACGTCCAAATGGCTCCTCATCGGGACATGCTATATTTTGGTCATTTTTGATATCTGTTTGTGAGAATACGAATAAGATTGTGGATACAATTTTGTGTCATTTTGAAAATACGGGTCTTGGCCTTCAAGAGCGGAAGAAGGAAATTTTGAAATTATTTCTATAGTGTTGGTAAATTACAAAAGCTTACGTTCGAGTGATGTATGACGATCGATCTTGAAAAGCTCGCTAAAGATTTTAAAAATTAAAAAACAGTATAGACATCGTAATATGGTCAACTCAGGTATCTGAAGATTATATTTTTCAACTTTCATAAAACCACAAGAAAAAAGTTTTAGATATCGTAATTTGTGGAAAACTTCATAGATATAAAATCGATTAAGCAATATCAGAATCCAGACACTTTAATTTCACTGACAACTCAAAGTGTATATAATGATTTCACGTAGGAAAGAAAATTATGTCGCTGAAAATTGGTAGAAGTGTAAGTTGAAAAATTGTTGCTCCAATGTTTGATATCTCTACTAATAATAAAGCTAAAATAAAAATTGTTTTGCATATAATAGGCCAATTCTTGAGAAGGTTAAGCTATTTAACATCACGCTATCTACCCTAAGGGGGTGAAATGGTGTGTAAACGTTTAATATACCGCGTACAAAGTCGCAGACAACAGCTAGTAAATTATAATCCATACTATTTTTTAATCCACCCCCCCCCCTAAGGTCATAAGGGATGAAAGTTTCGATTCAATATATACCTGAAGTTGAGATAAGATGGGTGATAGCCACAGATTTTAGTATAGAAGTTCTGTAGTGATAGCATATAGTACTGAAATAATGTGTTAAATTCTAACTAATATTATTTATAATTCGAAAGTTTGTTTGTTTGTCTTTCATGTCAAAACGGAGCAACGAATCGACGTGATATTTTTGCACAGAGATAGCTAACATATTTTATGTTATTTTTTATACTAGAAAAACTTTTTTACATGTTCAAAGACATAAAATAGCTATAGTTTCAAAGGTTGGTTAGTTATAAGAGATATTACAATTTTTTTTAAACAACCCTTTTTAATTGAACAATTATATATGTTTTATGATTTTTTTACGTTTCATAAATACATGGCGTTTTTTCTAAATCTAATTCTGTGTTTCACTGTACCGTAGTGTGCCAGTGTTTTATCGGAAACAATATCGTGGTATCCTTGTGCTTCATTTTCTTTTAAGATTTTGTTTAAACCATATTTAGGATTCCTTCATAATAATAGATAGCTTACAAAACTCTTGTCTGAAAGTGTCTGTCTGTCATTTCATAATGAATAACAATATCTTAGACTTAGAGTATGTTTTCTGTTTTAATTGGGTACGAGTATCATGAAGGGTTCCAAAGGGATGTGTTCATGTGATCTGATAAACAGTATTTTTACACGGGCCGAATTATAAGTAGACTAGTTTTGACATATTGAAATAATGAAGGATGAAAGATTATCTAAAAAGGTTTATTTATGGCAGAGGTGAAATGTTGGCAGACGACCTTACATGTGGATGTATAGAGCCTGATGTCACTAAGGGATATCGTAGCTTTATATTAGTAAAATATTTTTTAGAATCGGTTCAGTATTTTTGAAGTTTATTCATTACAAACAAAAATATAAAAAATCAAATTTTACCTCTTTATAATGAGGCAATATCAAAAGTACACACAATCGCCGAGCATGTATGAAAGGTATGATGAATATAAAATAGACGTATCAGGATCGCATCAGATAGCGAATGCTCTTGTCTCTGCCTACCCCTCTTAGGATAAAAGGCGTAATGATAGATAGATAGAAGCTATTAAAATCAATAAATGAAATGTTCTACCACTGAGGACATGAGTAACTAAATCGTAGATGACCTCATGATGACCATCAGTCAGTGTTGACATCCAAGTAAGGTAATTCATCTGATATGGAGTACAATAAAACTTAGTAACATTTATGTTTTATCTTGCTCATCTTTAGGTACATCTACTTGTTCCTACTTGTTAGTCTGTTATATAATTATTTTAAATTAAAAAGTGTGTTTCTTTCTTTGTCCTTGTTTTTCGAGCAATATATACGGATCGTGACATAGGCTATTTTTTACAAATACATTGCATCCAGAAAGATGTAAATAGAGAAAGATTGACTAAAAAGGTTTATATGGCTGAAGTGAAAGGAAATGCTGGCAGAGGACGACCTAGGTGTACTTTTATTGAACATATAAAAAATGTATTGATCGATGGCAATATTGAACATACATACAATCGCCGAGCATGTATGAAAGGTATGATGAATATAAAAGAAGCGAAACGGGTATGTCAGGATCGTAGCAAATAGCATTCGATTGTCTCTGTCTACCCCTCTTGGGATAAAAGGCGCGATGATAGATAGATAGATGTAGTATGTAAGCACTCCAAGTCTCCAGATGTCCATCTTATTAGTCTAGGATCTAAGGACATGAACAGCATCGTCACTCTTCAAAACCCAAATCAGATCAGAGTATAATACTGTATGAACTCCCCAAACATTTCACATATCGATTAATTTATATCAAAAATGTGATCTTTTTATTACGCGACAAAGAACACGAGACCCGTTAAATGTACCGGAAAACTCCGGTCAAGTGACCATCCACCCTTTACAGAGTTACATTTTGGGTGAAAAAAATCAAAGACGAAAAGCTATTTTGTTTGACGAAAATGAAGTGTGAAAATGTTAAAAGGTCTTTTAGATACGAAAAGTGTTGCTCTAAAAATATTATTATTTATCATCAAGACTTTGATGGAGAAACGGGTTGACAGGCAGGCAGATTGATACAATCTTGCTAGGTTTGGGAATATTTAGATACGACTCGCAAAGTCAGGCCAAAATATCTTAGATATATATGATTATAACCAGAAAAAAACGCCTTCAAAAGCAAATGCTACTACTAAGTCACTATAAAAAAATTACCTAAATCGATTCAAGTGTGCCTATCTATAATCAGGGCGCCAGAGGTGCCGAGCATGGAAGTGTTTTCCAACGGAGCGAATTTGAGCTTAAAAATACAAGAAAAATACAAATAATAACATCCTAAAGTCTTGACATTGAGCGAGGTCGGGAAAGTTGTTTTTTTTTGAAAAATATTTTTTTTTACTCTTTTTTTTTACGGTTTTTGTTAAGTGTAGTGAAAAGTATTGTTCCTAGAGAAAAATGTTGAGAGTAAAAGTTGTGCAGGTGATGATTCTGCATGAGGATTGGGTATTTAAAAAAAATAAAAAACCGTTTTCATTGTTTAAACAATCAAAAAAGACGGAAAACGCAAAAAAAATAAAACAATGAAAAGTAATACTTAAAGTGCTTGAAATTTGATAAAAATTGAGTAGGTTATTTTTTATGTTTTGTATGTTTGTATGTTTAACAATGTGCGTCACGTCCGATAACGATATTTCAAAATGGCGGCCTATTGCAAAATTGTTAAATTGAAATTTCGATTGTCTGTACAGGTGGTCCATCAAAAGGAATCGCAACCTGCTTTACTGCAATCGGTAGGTACTAACAGTGTCTTTGATCTCCCAAAAATTCAGATTTTTAAATAAACAAATAAAAAAGTTATGTTAAAAAAACCCGTAACTGAGGACCGTATTTTCGCCAATCGTCAACTTATAGATTTGCAATAAAATGCATTCAATTGCGCTGATTTTTTCATGAATTCAAAAATAAAAAAGTTTATTGTAGGACCAATAGAAGCTGAGATACGATACTCTTAGTTTTTTGTTTGTAGCGCCCGTCCTAATTACTTTTATAACTTGATACCAATGTATAATGCAGGTTTTTTTCCAACCCTTTGAAAAACCGGAGTAGAAACCTTGTACATAATAAAAAAGTTGTCAATTTGCGATCAAAAGTTGTAGAAGTTTCCTCTCCAAGTATGGAAGTCAGAATATGAAGTGATTATATTGAAAAGTTAGAGTTATTGTCAACTTCTAACATACCGGAAAATTGGATCCCTACACTTGCACATACACAACATAACGACTTATTATGACATGAGGGTGGACAGGGATCAGAGCCTCGCAAATCTACATAGACTCTCAATGCAAAAACAAATAAATTTTGCACATAATTATAATTGTTCAATTAGAAACAATTAAATGGCGGAAATAAAACAAAAAATGTGTTCGTGTGTCTATAAAGATTAGTTGGAAGATAGTCTTCTATGATATATAAAATAATAGCTATTGTTTATACTTTACATAACCTTGATAACATATATTCACGCCTATATCCCATTGGGGTAGACATAGACATGCTTTTTTTTTAAACTCCCTGAAAATCCACAATATTCAGAGACATAATACAATGAATATCAATTGCATTTATATGCATTGAAAATGGTACTTTTGTGGAATAAAATCAAAAAATTATCGAATTATGTATGTAAGTTTCGTATGTTCACACATATATATATATATATATATGTAAATTTTAATTAGGTAGACAGAGTTTAAGGTAGTCCTCAATATATCATTTACACATTTCGTTTCCATTGGTTGTAGTTTTTTTTTTTTTGTTTTTTTTTTCTTTCTTCACGAGTTGCCTTACAGCTCCCGAAACCAAGACCAAGACAAAGAAAGACCAAGTCACCCTCGTTTAGCCGATGGTATTTGTGAGGCTATAATACCTAATAAATAGATTTTATTAGGGCTACGATTATTACTACAAAGGTAAGTACGGGAGCGATCTACGTGCAACAATCGTACTAATGTCTACTATCATGACGACCTTTATATGTAGCGACAGTGTTAAGGTTAATGCTGAATTTTATGTAAGAACATCTATGATAATAAACACGTGAATATTGTAGCTAACACAGTTTGAATACATTATCTGATCGATATGTTTAATATTATGAATATAAAAGAAACGAAAGAGGTATATCAGGATCGTAATAAATGGCATTCGATTGTCTCTGCGTACCCCTCTTGGGATGAAATAGATAGAATAATAAATTAATAGGTGCGTCGGTGGCCGAGTGGTTAAGACGTCTGGTATTTACTAGGCAAACCCCGGGTTCGATCCCGGATCCCGGCCATGTACCAATGGGTTTTTAATTAAAAACTTATGTACATAATCCGACAAACCACACTTAGAGGCTTTTCCATCTAAATATATCTCAACAGAACTAGCCACTCGTTAGATATAGCCTCACAAATACCATCGGCTAAACGAGGGAGACTTGGTCTTCCGCTGGGTACCCTGGAACCGTAACACGGTTTCGGGAGCTGTAAGGCAACCCGTGAAGAAAAAAATAATAATAATATTCTACATGTTAATCTATGTACCTACTAATTCTAGTACCTATCCCATATCAAATATATCAAAAATTCATGGGGGAATAAGATATTATATGAAAAATCACGTTGATTCATTGCATTGACGAACAAACAAACATAATTTTTCATTTATAATATTTAACTAATTAGAATAGGATGGTAGAAAAATGTAAAAAGTCAGTACAACTAATGACGTCATAATAACAAAGGTACCTAGCTCGCTCACAAACTGTAGTCAGCTGTGATTGATGTGTGAGTATATGAGTGGAGTATATTGTGTTGTTCATTGTAAAAGGTGAATACTACTTGTTACGAGCTGCCGGCTGCCACTGTGGCTCTACATTCAATACTGGAGTTCTATTCGATACACTTTTTTATTTGTTTACGGAAAGAAGAAAGAAGAAAGAAGGAAGAAAGAAAGGTACCTACATTTACACTTTCACCAGATTCCTGGTATGCAAAGAGTAGGTACATGTCATATATATAGAACCTACACAATATTACATTTACATATTACATTAATCCATAGCATTCCAAGCATAACTATTCCTACGGGTGCCTTAAGGCTCCCGGAACAGTGTTTCTGGCTGCTTCGTACCTAGTGGAATACTCAAATTAGGCCAAGGAAATATCCTGAAGTTTCATAAACTCTTCCCCCGCTTATTAACTAAGTATGTCGCTATATTTCCCATCAAACTGTGTATGCTGCGAAATTTAACTCTTAGCCGATAATAATTTTGAGGCTACTTGAGGTACTTTGAGGCATTTTATCAGATTATGTATATATATTAGGTTTCCGTACATCTCCGATGAAAAGCGGAAACCATTACACTCTTGCGTCTGTCTATCCGTCTGTCACAGTTTATTGTCTCTGAATCTACTGGACGAAAAAGGTTAAAAACGGACGTATAGCGTAAATAATTTCGATTTTTTGGGAAATGTTTTTCAAGTGCATCAATGACAACACAGTCACAACACCAAATGAAATGAAACTTAGTATAAATTTTATATTAAAGAAAATATACCTACGAAAATGTACCGTTTCCCCCCAGCCTTATCTCCGAAACTATTGAGTCTAAAGTTTAGGAAAAAAATAAGTAATGTAGGACTTTTCATATAGTTTACAGGAAAACCTAAACAAAATTCCTGTCTTAAAACTCTGGCCGAAAAAATGGTACGAAACTTTTTTTATAGTAAAATGGAATGTAGTTGTTGAGTATTTATGGTACCTAGTAGATATTGTCTATGTTCTCAGAAATGAGTGTTTTGTTTATAATTTTAGTTGTCAATATAGATATTCAAAGTAATGTCGGTTTCTTGGTTATTTGCTCTTTAGCTATCCTTTTTACATATTATCCTTTACATATTGGTCCTTCTCACCGTTTGAAATGAATACGCGATTAAGAACCAAGAGGCTGGCACGGTCAACTGGCGCCAGCGAGGCTTGCTCAGAATCAGGTACGCCAGTCATGGGTGGGCTCGGTCGGTCCGCAAAAATGGACCCCGTCCTTACCGATGCCACTGTTACGCCCGCGACTGGCAATCCTGGCCCCGGCAAGTCACGTGACCGCCCGGCAACTAGCACGGAAAACGTTAATTTATCACCAAGTTTTAGATCACGCACTTCGGGGTCTTCGCAGTCGTCAGCCACGATAAAGGCGGCACGCAGATTGACTGCGGAGGCACATTTGGCCCGACGATCCATGGAGCGTGAACAGCAGCTATTAGACTACAAAAGTAAGGTCATCCAACAGCAAATCCAACAGGTCAATCAAGTTGAGCGGCTGGAGATGGAAGCAGCTTTAGCGGTTCAGGATGCCGATGAATGTTCAACTCGATCGGTCAGTCCATCTTTTTCTCGTACTGCATCATGGGTTCGTGATGTAAACTATAGTGTTACGAGCTGGGGTTCGAAGAGATTTAAAATACCGATTAAATAAACAAACTTTACTTCAACACCACAAAAATACAGTTACATAAATGAAAACACTAAAATAACACTTAGTCGCACTAAATTCCACTTCACTGTTTCGCTTTGATCGCTCTGATTCGCACTGTGTCTCTTGCGGCAATGATCCTCTGTTTATATTGCCCACCGAACATTCGAGAAACGCCGAGATTGTTGTACAAAGTTGTAGACGCGGCTCGATGCGACTCGGCGCCAAATACCTACACACAGACCGCGCCCGATTTTGATACCTATGGCTAGGCACATACGGTCCATTTTCGTTTGTACTTAATTCTCTCTGGATGTTTCTAGAGACGTCTATCGACCTTGATGTGTTTAGGTATTTATTTGTGCGATTTAAGTACCTATTCGTTACACTGCCCCCCGCTTAGACTTGCTCGTCCCGAGCAATATTCGAGCCTTTGTAAGGAGCCAGTCGATCAATGTGGACAACCTTTAACTGCCCACGCGGGCATCGTTGGATCCGATAGGTCACGTCATTGATCCTCGTGATGACCTTATACGGACCTTCCCAGCGGTTCTGCAGCTTGGGAGATTTGCCTTTTCGGCGTTTCGGGTTGTGCAGCCACACCAACGATCCCTCGTCAAAACCGTTACTATTGAAGTTCCTATCGTACCTGGTCTTCATCTTTGTACTGGCCACAAGACTGCTCTGACGAATCTGGTCATGTATGTCGCACATCTTGTTTTTCAGGTTCGATACGTAGTCACTTACAGGTTGCGGCGCATCCGGAGGTCCGCCGGTCAGGAGATCAACTGGTAGTCGGAGCTCTCTCCCAAAGTTGGCATAAGCAGGAGTCACCTTTATGCTTTCATGCTCTGCGGATCGATATGAGAGCAAGAACAAGGGAATATATCGGTCCCAGTCCCTCTGGTGATCCTCAACCAGTTTCGCCAAATGAGTCTCCAAAGTGCGGTTGAACCTTTCAACCATTCCGTCGGACTGTGGGTGATACGCCGTAGTCCTCGTTTTATTTATTCCCAGGAGACGGCATACTTCCTGGAACAACTGCGACTCAAAGTTACGCCCTTGATCAGAATGTATCTCCATTGGTAGCCCGAACCTGCAGAATACTTCGTTGACCAACTTAGTCGCCACTGTTGTCGCTTCCTGGTTGGGAATTGCGAAGACCTCCGGCCACTTCGTGAAGTAGTCCATCACGACCATGAAGTACTTGTTCCCGTCTTCAGTGCCCGGGAACGGTCCAGCAACGTCCACCGCAATTCGTTCCCATGGGGCGCCAACATTGTACAGCTGCATACGTCCTCTCGTACGTGTCGTAGGTCCCTTCACGGCCGCACATACTGTGCACTTGCGACACCAATCCTCGACATCTTGCCGGCAATGAACCCAATAAAATCGTTTCCTGATTTTCGCCAGGGTTCGATTCATGCCCAGATGTCCTCCCGAGGATCCATCGTGCACGGACTCAAGCACTGTGCGCACCTTTGACCTAGGCACGACCAGCTGCATCAATGTCTCCTGTCCACTTGGCGACTCCCACTTGCGGTACAGCAACCCGTTGTGCAGCACTAGACTTTCCCACTGAGCCCAGTAGCTTTTCGTGGTGGAACTCATTGCTGATACAATATTCCAGCCGGGCCTTGGAACATTCTGCGTCTTCCATTCCATTATCGGCGCCAAGTTGTTATCCTTGAGTTGCTCGTCTCTCGTCCTTTCGTTCGCCCATTCGTCACTAAGGTTGTTAGTCGTAATCACTTTGATGACAGAATCACTGATTTCACGCCTCGAGCAGTGTTTACAATCTTCAGGCCACGGCCTGCGTGACAGTGCGTCAGCGTTGCCATGCATCCGTCCTCGTCGATGTTCGATCGTGAAATCGAATTCTTGTAACTGCTCGATCCATCGAGCGACTTGTCCTTCAGGATCCTTGAATTGAAGTAACCATTTCAACGCCGCATGGTCTGTCCGTAGCTTGAACTTCCTTCCGATGAGATACTTGTTGAAGTGTCGTACTGTCTTCACTACGGCCAGAAGTTCGCGTCTGGTTACACAGTAGTTCCTTTCTGGTTTTGACAGAGCCTTGCTGAAATACGCTATCACAACTTCCTTGTCCCCCTTCCGTTGTGACAGCACACCTCCAATGGCGATGTTGCTTGCGTCTGTGTCCACCACAAACTCGCCGACTTGGTCCGGGTAGCCCAATACAGGTGTTTCACACAGTCGTTGTTTCAGTTCCTGGAACGACTTCTCACAGTCCTCAGTCCACTGAAACGAACGCTTGTCCTCCGTCAGTCGATGTAGGGGCTTGGCTACTCCCGCGAAGTCGTATACGAAGCGGCGGTAGTATGAGCACAGACCAAGAAACGCCCGAACATCTGTTTTGTTCCGTGGGGTGGGCCATTCTCGTACAGCTACTGTCTTTACAGGGTCGGTTTCTACGCCATCCTTTGTAATTACATGCCCGAGGTAATTTACACGTTTCTTGAAGAAACTACACTTCTTGGCATGCAATTTCAGGTTCGCGAGCTTCAACTTGGCAAACACTCTTTCTAAATTCCTCACGTGCTCGTCGAAGTCGCGTCCCATGATGATGACGTCATCCAGGTAGACTAGGCAAGCTTTTCCCACGAGATCCGCAAGCACAACTTCCATCAGCCTTTCGAACGTTGCGGGAGCATTGCATAACCCGAAAGGCATGACGTTGAACTGCCACAGTCCATTTCCGGTCGAGAAAGCAGTCTTTTCCTTGTCCTTGGGATCGATCTCCACTTGCCAGTATCCACTCTTCAAATCCAGTGTTGAGAACCACTGGTTCCCACTCAACCTGTCTAAGGTGTCGTCTATCCGGGGTAGAGGGTAGCTGTCCTTTCTGGTTACCTCGTTCAGCCGACGATAATCCACACAGAAGCGAGTGCTGCCATCCTTCTTCTTAACTAGCACAACTGGAGAACACCATGGGCTCAAAGAAGGTTCGATGACATTAGCCTTCTTCATGTCTTCCAGCATGCACTGTACTTCGGCTTCTCTTCCTACCGGGATTCGTCGAGCACGTTGACGTATAGGTAACTCGTTGCCTGTGTTGATGGTGTGTTTCACCAATGACGTCCTGCCGAGATGCCCATCTCCGTCACTAAAGATGTCAATGTAACGAGTGAGCATCTCCTTCGCTCTTTTGTACTCGGAGATTGACAAGTCCTTTTTCGAAATATCGACGAGTTCCAAGGGGTTTGCACTGTTATTTTTCATCGCCGACAGCTTCCCCTGGGTGCAGTTCCGCATCCAATTTATCTCGTCGCACTTCGCCACGACTTGATCCTTATTAAGAGTGACAGGAGCGCCATTGAAGTTGGTCACCCTTACTACAGCTCGTCCACTCTGGCTGTTTACTAAAGTTGGAGTGAGTAACCAGCCTTTATGTTTAGAACGTTCCAGGTGGTCGATGATAGAGCACCTCGTATTAGAGGGGTCCCCATTAGTTGGTAACTCCACATCGACAAGCGTCTCTGAGTATGGGTTCAGTTTGACGCCCTTGGCACAGCGCACATAGCCAGCATAACCGCCTTTCAAAAATACTTGTTCCTGGCCGCACTGCAGTACACCGTTGCGCAAGTCGATGCCAAACTGGAACCGCTTCATAAAGTCGAGTCCGAGAATGCAGTCGTCTATAATGTCGGCCACGATGACGGTGTGTGGATACTCCCCGTCACCCACCTTGAGTGTCACCGGCAGCTCGTCGTATGCTGGTATTGGCTGACCGGTTGCCGTGAAGAGTTTCAGACAGGAAGATGGACGTCTGGTTCCGCTCGTAGATCGTCCCAACAACTGAGGTCTCACAACCGTACGCGTTGCTCCTGTGTCGATCGTCATCTCACATGGCGTCCCGTTGACCTCGCCGGCGATCACCAGACTGTTCCCGTCGAAAACTTGTCGGATGGTAACTTTGGGGGCTGTGTCACGAGCAGCCAGTACCTGCCCCGCGGCTCTGGCTGTTACTCGTTTCCCGGAAGCTCCGTAGTTACTGCACGGACATCAGCTCCGACGTCCCGTTTCGGCACTCGTTGATCCGTGCCTTGTCGTTTAAGCGCCGGGCAGCTTGCTTTAAGGTGCCCCAGCTTGTGGCAGTAGAAGCAGCGGGGTAAGTAGCTACGCCTCTCTGCTACAGGTGTCGTTGTTGGAGTAGCCTCCTCCGCCACTTGTCTCAATCGCTGAGAACGAGGCTCCTGTCTCACGGCTTCCACCTCTAGAGCATGGGCCAGTGCATCTTTCAGGGCGCTGTGGTGGCCCAGTCGAACTGCAGCTCTGACCTCCATGCTGCGGATGCCGTCGATGAATGCTTGAACGAGGTTCGCAGCAATGAACTCTTGTCCGGCAGATGGGTACGCCTTCCTCACGATCTTCTCAATATCCAGAGCCCATTGTTGCAAATTCTCACCAGCATGTTGCGTCCTGTCCCTCAGCTGCGCTCGGTAGACGTGCTCCAGGTGTTTGTCGCCGAACCTGGAGTCCATTGCCTCGATCAGGCTCCCGTACGTGGTGCAGCTGTCTGGAGAGGCCTCCAGAACCGATAGTGCACGGCCCCTTAAAGCCACTGTCAAGGCGGTCAGAGATTGCTCGTCTGTCCAGCCGTTGGCAAAGGCGACCGTTTGGAACTGCAATTTGTACGCTGTCCAGGACGTAGTCCCGTCGTACGGCGGCACCTTGACTCGAGGGCCGGAGACGACGACGCCTCCAGAAACAGGAGCGGACAGCTTCAGTTTTCTCACTTCATTCTGAAGCCTCTCGCATTTGCTGTCAAGTCGTGCCTCCAACTCTCCGTAGCGGTCGTTAAGTCTTGTATCCTGTTCTCCGCTCATCCTTGTCTGTATTTCTTTATGGAGATCCTTATAGTGCTGTTGGAGGTCTTCGATTCTCTCCTCGTGCATGTCTGTAACCCTCTGTAGCTGCTTCACCTCCATAGTCACCTTTCCCAGTGATTCTGAAAGCAGCTCCTTTAGGCTAGCAGACTGCTCCTCTTGACGTCGGGCCTGCTCCTCCAATAGCTGCCGAGTCTGCTCCTCCTGACGCCTGGCCTGCTCCTCCTGACGCCTTGCCTGCTCCTCCTGACGCCTTGCCTGCTCCTCCTGACGCCTTGCCTGCTCCTCCAATAGGTGCCGAGTCTGCTCCTCCTGACGCCTGACCTCCTCCTCCTGTCGTCGGGCCTGCTGCTCCTGACGTCGGGCCTGCTCCTCCTGACGTCGGGTCTGCTCCTCCATCAGCCAAATCAGCATTCCCATGTCGGTTGCCTGGGGAGCACCCGCAGAACCCGCAGCACCCGAATCGACTCCAGCAGCAGCTCCAGCACCACCAGCAGCAGTCCCAGCAGCACCAGCAGCGGCTCCAGCAGCAGCCTCGTCGACCTCCTCGCCGTGATGTCCAGCAGTAGTTTGTCGTGTTTTGGGTCGCCGTGATGACGACGAGTCACGTGGTGTAATCGGCATTTTTGAATCCCACACTCCTGACACCAATTTGTTACGAGCTGGGGTTCGAAGAGATTTAAAATACCGATTAAATAAACAAACTTTACTTCAACACCACAAAAATACAGTTACATAAATGAAAACACTAAAATAACACTTAGTCGCACTAAATTCCACTTCACTGTTTCGCTTTGATCGCTCTGATTCGCACTGTGTCTCTTGCGGCAATGATCCTCTGTTTATATTGCCCACCGAACATTCGAGAAACGCCGAGATTGTTGTACAAAGTTGTAGACGCGGCTCGATGCGACTCGGCGCCAAATACCTACACACAGACCGCGCCCGATTTTGATACCTATGGCTAGGCACATACGGTCCATTTTCGTTTGTACTTGATTCTCTCTGGATGTTTCTAGAGATGTCTATCGACCTTGATGTGTTTAGGTATTTATTTGTGCGATTTAAGTACCTATTCGTTACAATAGCAACCATCCGATCGACAAAAACGCTGAACCTATTATAATAGATCCCTTAGTCACACGAGAGGATGCTGCTGATATGGTTTCGGGTCCCGCGAGAAATTTGGTTTCGGAGCATAGTAACATGCTTAGCAATATAGACCTAAATAACGTAAACAATGCAAATACATCATATTTCTCGCGAGAGCATACAATCCGTCATAGTTCTCACAAGGCTAAAACGCTTGATTTTTACAACAATTCTGAAAATCTTGCATCGAAACATCCTGAGAATAAAATTCATCATAATATTTACAAAAAACCCGTGACTTTTCAAAGTCCATTCAATAACAAGTCACAATTATGTCAAATGTCAGCGTCAAACAGCATTGTGTCATTTACACGGCCGACTGTCAACTCAAACAAAGAGTTTTTACTACCAAAACAGGTCGAGCCTAATAATTACTCGCACAGATGCTCGCATAAACTTGAGCTTATGCCTTTCAGTGGTAAAACCATGGAATGGCTAATGTTTAAGCGTACTTATCGCAATACACAACATTTATTCACACCCTCAGAGAATCTTGTGCGATTGAGCGGAGCGCTTCGTGGTCCAGCTCTTGAGAGCGTGTCGTCGCTACTGTACACAGCTGAGCAACCTGAAGAAGTACTCGACATGTTGGAACAGACGTTCGCGCTCCCTGAAATGATCGTAATGCACGAGATCACTCTCGTTCGGAATCTTCCTAAGATAAGCTTTGACCAAAAAGATCTGAACAATTTTGCTTGTAGATTACGTAATTGTATAGCTGTTATTAATAATTTAGAACAGAAGGAACACATACATTCTGTTGAACTATTTCATACTGTATTAAGTAAATTAACGCCGATATTGTATAGTCAGTGGAAAGAATTCGCATATCGTAATGATAGTTCTTTACCGAAAATTCAACTATTATCTGCGTTCCTCGATGTCGAGGCTATTAAACATAACAGATTCGGTTTAATTCTCGATTACGCTAAGGTGCCCGGCACACTAACGTCAAACTTCGGTAGACGGCCTGGTACAGTCGGCAACAATTTTTTGTCACAGAATTTTACACGACGTGAAAACGTTCATACGACATCTGCGAATAAAAATATCGTTGAGTTGGTCGAGTTATGTCGTTATTGTAACAATAAACACAAACTTACTGATTGCAAAGACTTCAAGTCTCTAACATTAGACGATAAGTGGCGCTGGTTGCGGGAGTCTAAAATATGTTACAAGTGTCTGAAATCCAAGACGCATCAATGGAAAACTTGTAGGATTGGACGGTGTGGCGTCGACGGCTGCGAACGTTTCCATAATCCCCTGCTACATTCAACTTCGATACCACGCACACCCAACACTGTTAATAATTCTCCGTCTCCTTCCTACAACGTCGTAACTGAACGAAACGATATAAATAAGTCCGTAACAATTTCTAATATAACGGATTCGCACTCAAATGACAAAAAACCTTCTGAGATAAGTGTATATTTAAAAATAGTTCCTGTTGAAGTGAGCGGACCGCTCGGAAAATATGACACATATGCTTTGCTTGACGACGGATCGACGGCAACTTTGATCGATTCTGAGGTTGCACGTCATATTGGAGTGACAGGTCCAAAGGAATCAATCAAGGTTGACGGAGTTGCCGGAATGTCAACGCACAAACCTATTGAATATGTAAGCTTTTCTATCAAGAGTAAACACTGTTCTGAGGAATTTTCTGTTAACAATGCTTTGGCCATGGACAAACTTTCGTGCTTTACACAAACTATCGACCAAAATGATATATCGAAATATTCACATCTGTCAGACTTGATTGATGTTCTTACAATAACCGATGCTACACGCAAGATTCTGCTCGGTGCTGAGCATTGGTATTTAACTGTCAGTCGCGAGGTGAGGGAAGGTTCCAAGAATCAGCCAGTGGCTATCCGCTCAGCTTTAGGATGGGTAGTATATGGCAAATCTAGCTCTTGGACGAAGCCCGTTCAATTTATAAACTACGTTTCTACTAACAATTGTGGTGAGCCCACCATGGATGATCTTATTAAAGATTATTTTCGCCTTGACGCTATAGGTATTTCAAAGCCCGAAATTTTGTGTTCTAAAGAAGATACACACGCTTTAGAAATTTTAGATTCTACGGTCAAACGATTGCCGTCAGGTAGGTTTGAAGTCGGCCTGCTTTGGCGTAAGGATACTCCAAAAATACCTGATAGCTATTCTCACGCACTCTCTAGATTTCTTGGTTTAGAAAAGCGCATGGCTCGAGATTCCGATTTAAAGAATGATTATTGCGCTTTTATTAACAATATGATAGTAAAAGGTTATGCCGAAGAGTGTCCTAGACATACATACCATGATAATATAAGTGATATACACAAAACATTGCGTTGGTATTTACCCCATTTTCCGGTGGTACACCCTCAAAAAAGAAAACTTCGAGTAGTATACGACGCGGCTGCAAAGACCTCTGGGGTGAGTTTAAATTCGCTTTTGTTGCCCGGGCCCGACTTTCTGCAGTCGTTAATACACATTTTGTTTCGTTTTCGTGAAGGTTACGCCGCAATAACAGCTGACGTGATGGAAATGTTTCCACAGATCAGGATCAGGGCGGAAGATCGCGATGCGTTGCGCTACATTTGGAGAGAGGATCCAAGCTGCGAGTTGAAGGAATACAGAATGACTTCTGTAATTTTTGGCGCTGTATGCAGCCCGTGTACTGCTTTATACATAAAAAATCGTAACGCCCAAGAATTACAGAAGTCAGAAGCCATCGTTCAAGACCATTATATGGACGATTTCTTAGGCAGCAGCGATGACGTTCATAAAGCCTCAAAACTCGCAGCTGATATAGTTACAGTGCACAAAGCGGCAGGAATGACAATGCGAGGTTGGGTATCCAATATACCTGCCGCCCTGGCCGCTGTTCCTAAAGACTTGTGTGCTCCTCCTCTTGATAATATTCACATAGGTAACGAGGCTTTTGTTAAGACTTTGGGACTCATTTGGCATCCTCTGAGTGACACTTTGAGTTTTCGTAATGTGTCTCCAATTCCTGAAACCGAGAAAATAACCAAACGCAAGGTATTGTCATACCTAATGTGCCTGTACGATCCTCTTGGGCTCCTGACTCCGTTAGTTATTCAAGGACGTATTTTGTTTCAACAAATTTGGAGAACCGGTATTGATTGGGACATTGAGCTGCACTCAGACATGATTAAAAAATGGCTGTTTTGGTCTCGACAACTGGCTACGATATCAGACATCAAAATTCCTCGCTGGTACAGATGTGGTTTCCGAAATGAGGAGATTAGTGACAGGCAACTTCATACATTCGCTGACGCAAGCGAGGAGGCTTACTCTTGTGTCGCTTACTGGCGCTTCACGTTCTCAGACGGTTCAGTGAAGTTGTCTCTCATTGGTGGAAAAGCGCGTCTAAGTCCTCTAAAACCTACATCTATACCGCGTTTAGAACTCCAAGCAGGTCTGATTGCCGCTCGATTTGCCAATACTGTGTGTACCGGTCATAACATTCACCCGAATTCAATTTATTTTTGGTCTGATTCGACCACAGTTTTAAGTTGGATTCGCAGTGACGCGCGAACGTTCAAACCATTCGTAGCAAATCGTGGTGAAATAACTGAAATAACAAACGTTAATAATTGGAAATTTGTGCCAGGTGTTTTGAACGTCGCAGATGATATGACTAGATTAAAGAATCGCGATACTAACTTGTCTCGCTGGTTCTCTGGACCTGATTTTTTATTACTTCCAAATAGTGAATGGCCCAAAGAACCATCGATGACGGAAGCTGCATCTACCTTGGTGGAACTGAAACCCTCTAAGGTACATGTAGGATTAACTCAACTGGACAAACCTTCACCGGTTGTGCCAGATCCCTTACGTTTCAGTGAGTGGATACGTCTGATTCGTGCGACTGCGCGCATCTATCAGAGCGCGAATAAGTTTCGGTCATTTTTGGCACATAAAAACCCAAATTCTAAAATAATTAATAATGTTTCCTCTTCCAAGCTTTTACCTCTGACTGCCGCCGAGATACAAAAGGCTGAAATTGCCATTCTTCAAAAGTCACAGATTGACTGTTTTAGCGAAGAGTTTTCTTTACTCCGTAATGCCAAGTCCTTGCCAAAAGCCAGCAAACTACACCCTCTCTGCCCAATAATCGACGAAGATGGCCTGCTAAGACTAGACAGTCGTATCAAGCATATGAAAAATATTGATTACGCCACTAAATCGCCTGTTATTTTGGATGGTCGTCACCCTGCTGTTCGCCTTCTTATCCGCCACTATCACGTAAAAGCTGCACACACGTTCAATGAATTGGTAACCAATGAACTGAAACAGCATTTTTGGATTTTTCGATGTCGCAGTGAAGTGCGCATGGTAGCACGAAGGTGCCCTTTTTGCATAAAGCAAAAGGCGACGCCTCAGATCCCGCCGACTGGTGACCTGCCAGATGTGCGTCTAAATCATCACAGCCGCCCATTCACAAACACCGGCCTGGATTATTTTGGCCCTGTAGAAGTGTCAGTTGGCCGCCGAAGAGAAAAGCGATGGATAGCCCTTTTTACCTGCATGACGACACGAGCAGTTCATCTCGAAATCGTAACAAGTCTCTCAGCGGATTCAGCCATCTTAAGCTTACGTCGGTTTACTGCACGTCGGGGACTTCCACTAAAAATTCTCTCCGATAACGGCACATCTTTTGTTGGAGCTAATCGACATCTATGTGAATTTTACAACAATGCTGTTCAAGATTATGCTGCTAGCAAACGCATAGAATGGTGTTTCATACCGCCAGCGTCGCCATTCATGGGAGGTTGTTGGGAGAGGCTCGTAAAAACAGCGAAAACAGCCCTCCTTACGACGCTGAAAGAAAGAGCGCCTAGAGAAGAGCTGCTTCACACCTTTCTCCTTGAAGCGGAAGCTCTAGTTAACTCGAGGCCTCTAACATACGTCACTGAAAATCATGAATGTGAGAGCCTTACACCATTCCATTTTCTAATAGGAGCCTCTTCAAACCAGCAGTTGCCAATTCGTTTGGATGACGGAGTTTTCTCACTAAGAAAGGAGTGGCTAAAGGTTCTTCGGTTATCTGAGCATTTTTGGAGCAGATGGCTAAAAGAATATTTACCCAATCTCAGGCCTAAGAAGCAGCAGGGAGGTCTGTTCGCAAACATTAAAGTTGACGACGTAGTCCTAGTGGTCGACCCTAACTTGCCACGAGGAGTGTGGCCCATGGGCCGAATAGTTGCTGTGTATCCGGGCAGAGATGGAGTAGTTCGAGTGGCTGATGTAGCCACTAAAGGGGGCACATTGAGGCGGCCTACTAGAAAACTAGCCCTACTAAATATGAATGTAGTTGTGTAGCTACGCTACACGGGAGGGATGATCTTGAGTATTTATGGTACCTAGTAGATATTGTCTATGTTCTCAGAAATGAGTGTTTTGTTTATAATTTTAGTTGTCAATATAGATATTCAAAGTAATGTCGGTTTCTTGGTTATTTGCTCTTTAGCTATCCTTTTTACATATTATCCTTTACAGTAGTGAACATCAAAACATCTTTCAATTATCTATAGCGACTATATAATAAAGCAGACTTATAAAAACGTTAATTTAGTAAAATATACCAACATCTAGCTTTCCGCTTCCCCCGTGGAAATTATGGTAATGTGAAATAGGAGTATATCCCAGCTATCTCTGTGTTGACGTCAATTAATATAATCAAACATACAAACACTTGTTCATATACCAATAAAAGTTAGAATTTGTAACTAAACCTACCTTAATCCAGACCCAAAATTAAATTTAGAAGCAGATATTCCCAAACGCGTAGATTATAGGTTCAATTTAAAAATCCAATTACATGTAATCCAGTGTCCCCCTGGAGCTATATCGGGACCTCCACTCTCCACTCTCCACTCTGCAGTCCCCAGTCTCCAGTACACAAAAGGTCACATATTTGTCCCTTATCAACAATATTGTTATTGGCACGACAACAGACTCAGTTTAGACCTCACATTAAATATCTTTATGGTACATGTTCTACTATATAGTAAGAACAAAATTCTGTCCGCGGTTTCACCCGCATGGAAATAGATCCAAGAATAAATAATCCCGTGGCTGTAATTTGCCCCTCCCCCGCCCTATTTTGCGGTGTAACTGACCCCTAAACTACCACTATGAAAACAATTCTGTCGATCCCGTAAAATACAAAAACAAATCTATCGCACGGGAACCATACATTTTTCCGGGATAAAAAGTAGTCTATTTGCTATTTCAGACTATAATCTATCTCTTTGCCAAATTTCACCCAGATCCGTTCAGCTGTTCTGGCATGATTGAGTAACAAACATACATACATCCATACAAACTTTCGTGTTTATAATGTTAGTGGAATAATTCATGTGGAAAAGTTGTAATTTTAGGAAAGTTGTAATTAACAATAAGTAAGATTGTAGTCAGATTCAGGTTCTAATGAGGGGTATACAGAGAGCAAGAAGCATTAACAAGTAGGTACATCCAGCTGTGCACCACATCACAAGGTAGCCGTGATAGTAAACAACACAGTGAAAACGATATTCGATGTTTGTTTTTCATTTTGTTCGTAGCTATTGAATCGGACGTGCGTCATAGATTTGAAATGAAATTAATCCTCTATATAGACACTAGGTGATGCCGACGACTTCACTTGTATTGTTTCTGCTCAATAATTATGTGGACATTACCTACACTTTCGAAGAATCCATTAAAATCCTTTTAGTCGTTTCACAAACAAACAGAATTTTGATTCATATTTTTTATTCACGCCAGCTCTATCTGTATATAAATGCTTTAATTTGAAATGTGTCATAAGAATTTATTCAGAATCATTCAGGGGGGGGGGGGGCTTTCCAACTATTTTTGTGCAAAAAATCACGTTGATTAGTTGGTTTTGACTTGAATGAAAGACAAACAAACGTATACATTATGTATTTATAATTATTAGTGAATATATTATAAAATTACAAAAAAATGTCACATAATATAACAGGAACCTAACAATAATGCGACAGGAAATGACAGTGTTTATGTCTCAAATAATGAAGTGTGTCTCCTCATACAATCAAAGTAAATGTATCCAGATGTCATACACCTGGCGAGTCTTACCTACTAGTTACATATCATCATGCCCTACATCTATTGTAGGCGAAGCAGGTAGCGACATTATTGTCTCCTTTATATTAATTACACTATCGACCAGCCCCGGCTCATCCGATCTCATTGACACAAGGAAACACATTTTTAGGGTTTCCGTAAAAAATAAATCCTATTCCTGTACCAACGATGTCTATCTGTCCGACCGTCTGTCACGGACCTCTAGATTCCAAAAAAAAGACTTCGCAACGATAGTTCAAGTAATTTCCAATAGATGGCGCCTTTTACAAAAAACATAAATTAGCCTATTTTTTTAAAAAGAAACATTTACATTTTTCGTCTTTAGAGGGGAAAATAATAATCTAAAATGGCGTATCAAACACTAATTTTGATGAAATATTAAGGAAGATATGGTACATCAAAAAAAACAGCCAAATCGGTCGAGCCGTTCTTAAGTGATGATCTTTCATACATGCGGCAATTTATTTTAATTTATATATATTTGGGGGACCGTCAAAATTATGGGTTTTAGACATATTGTGTTACCAGGTCTATCGCTTCGCCCGTGAATATTTTCGAACAAAATAAAATATAGCCCATGTCACTCAGACATCGTAACTTTATATTGGTAAAATCATTTTCAAAATCGGTTCAGTAGATCCCACAGATATAAAGGATCTGTGGTAGATCCAGATATTACCCATTTTCTGTCTGTCTGTGACTGGGAGGAGCAATAAAATCTGTAGTACGGAATCCTACCCTTTGCGTGGCTGACACTCGACAAAGTCTCATCAAAATCCATTGGTGTTTCTGGAGCTGCAGAGGTTTAATCTCCTTAACACAAATCCGTTGTTTATAATTCTTTAAAGAAATGCTAACAGAGTGAAACCGCAATTTTTTTAGTACTAAAGACGACCACTGTAGTCCGTACACGTATATTAGTTCCACTTGTGACAGCTATCAACTAATTCAATGAAACAATAGTTACTTGGGATTCTACATCATGGCGACCGACGCACGTGTTCTATCGTGGCATGATGGGGCGCTGTGATAGTTATGATTAGTCTGTGATTAATAAGACATATCACAGACGGCGGGATCATCTTAGTTACCGATTACTGTAACGTCTATAATACTTGACATTGGCAAATCATCGATTAACATTGATGGAGGGAGCCATTATAAAAGAAGAAGATGAATTATTATATTTTTACGAGCATCTAACTAATACATACTGAAAACCACTAGTCTACTTTCAGGGACTCTTTTAGCTATGTGTATATAATTTATTTACTTAATTATGCTCGGGATATGTAGCCTATATCACTCTCCGGCCCCTCTAACTAAAACAGGTCGATCCGTTGCTCCGTTTTGGCGTTAAAGAAGAACACACAAACCAACACATTTTCGTATTTATAATATTAGTTAGTATTTGGATATCGTCACGGTCTTCAGTCTTCGACTTCGTGTGGCCATGCTAGCTCGGCAGGGTACCCAGCAGAATTCGTCAACCTTTTTAGGGTTCCGTAGCGAAAGGGTAAAAACGGAAACCCTATTACTAAGACTCCGCTGTCCGTCCGTCTGTTTGTCTGTCTGTCCGTCTGTCACCAGGCTGTATCTCATGAACCGTGATAGTTAGACAGTTGAAATTTTCACAGATGATGTATTTATGTTGCCGCTATAACAACAAATACTAAAAAACAAAATAAAATGCCCGGTTTTTTTTATTATCAATTGCCATTAAAAAATGTGTGCAGGTCTTTTGGCTCAAAAATCGTAATTATTTAAAGTAAGTCAAACTAAACTAGCTATCAGCTTTGATCTTGAAAGTTTGTAAACTGCTATCTTGATCATATTAACAAAGCAATATCTTCAGAACTTTTAAAGATATCAAATTGAAACAAACGTTGACACAGACAGTATATCTCTCAAGTGTTCTCCCACAGTATTTGTAGTGTAATACTCGTAGTAGGATCATGTAGTTATAGTCGGACTACAGTAATAAATAAACTTTTTGTTATCTAAGCGAGGGAGCCAAAAATCCGCTCAACAAAAAGAACAAGCAGGAAAAATACAAGGAAAACATTTAGTAACAAGTTGGGGCGCGATACCAATTATCTCTGTTGTGACCATCGTTCTTACATTCTTGGGAAATGGGGTACCGGGGTACCGGGGTACCGGGGTACCGGGGTACCGGGGTACCTGGGTGCTCTGAAGTTCCCGACTAACGGATTTTAATCGGACTAGTATTCTGTCTTTGCCTTTGAAAATTATTGTAATAATGGCCGAGTGGTTAAGAGGCTACCTTCATATTAAATCATATTTTTCAAATCGTTTTGAGTGAAACCTAAAGCTCTTACAAATACAGAAAAAAATACATGTTATAATTAATCATATTTCATATTAAACTGTTAATAATATAACATGTTTTAAGAAACTTTGCTCGATAGAAAAAAAATGCAAAGTAGCCTCTGAAAATAGTCTCCTTTCCAAATTTCTCAGTAGTACATGAAGTATTGTTTATTAAATTAAGTACAAATTTGTATCATCTATTACTAAAGTAAGATGTTAATTTAGATTTTCAATAAAGCTACTTCTTTAATTTAAATAAATTATTTTTGATTTGTCACTTAGGACGTTTGTTCCAAGCACCTTCCGTGCGCCTCTTCTCTTTTGTTTCTATTCAATGCGACAGAGAGAGATTCAGCGGAGAGACCAATCGATCACGTAGCGCTAGGGTAGCGCTAGAGTATCGTATGCAGCTAGGCCACAAAACTGGCCACTCGTTAGGTATAGCCTCACAAATACCATCGTCTAAAAGAGGGGGACTTGGTCTTCCGCTGGGTACCCTGGGACCGTAACACAGTTAGGGAAGCTGTAAGACGGCAATCCATAAAGAAGTAAAAAAACACCATATTTTTTTAAACTGTAAAATACTAATTATTGAAACATATTAAAGTTTAGATATAGTTTTCATGTAGTTTCAAGTATAAATCCGTTTTCCTATAAGCACTTTTATATCCTCATAAGAATTAAATTTTTGGAAACGCTGAAAATAAACGAGTCAACCCCATTTACTCCTAGTAGAGGTTAAATTTAGAATAATTAATTCGACATTGGGAGTAAAAATAAAATTTTGTAATCGTAAAATTACCATAGACGAAATTGATGGTTTTCTTATATCGACTCTCCGATTTTGCACAGCAGAAAAGTCGTCTGTTTTTACATGAAAGAAAGACAAACAAACAATTTCACATTTTGAGATTTCGAGAAGGTTTTCTACTTATGAGTACGTATCACTACATATTCATGATTAGAGAGCCACCCATGGAGTTCCCTGTGTTTAATTTTTATTATATTTAAACTTTGTATGTAGATATATATTATTTAATATTGTTTTAATAAATAAAGTAATTTCGCATTTATAATATTAGTATTGATACTATACATAGATAATTATATTCTTGTTAAAAAACTTTGTCGCTAAGAATCTGTATTTGTAAGATTAGAAGGTAATACAGTGCATTTAAAAGACGAGATACAATTTAACTAGGAATCGTTAAGAAGCATCATTACCATGTATTTGTCATCACACAAAGAGATTTTAAAAATTTTGCCCCCGTAAAATTTCAAAACCACCTGTTCCGTTATATTTATGTCGTAGAGTTATTACCCTTTACTTTTTACCCCTGTATTTGCCCGGTACAGTCAGAAATTCGAAATTCAGTATCCTCCAGTCCCCTTTGAAATATGGCATCCTAACTAATATAAAAATGCGAAAGTGTGTTTGTTTGTTTGTTTGTCCTTCTTTCACGCAAAAATATAGTTATTTATTAAGGGCCAGATTATTTTTTCAAATTTCATAAATGTCCACGGTCGAAGCCGGGGCGGGGCATAAAGTTAGTATTTTATAAAGCGGTAGAATACAAATTACTATATTTATTTTATTTGTATTGTAGAATATTTCCAAACATATAATTATACCCATAGCACATACCCTTCACACACTTTATCACATGACAGTCGACGTAATAACCAAATGACCGTAGTAGGAGTATTCTCACAAGTAACATTTCATTTCCGGTACATTAATCTTACCTTACACTGAGACTACCACTCCTACTGGATCTACATATATTTACATTGGTTAAACACAGTACGATATTAAATTTACAACAAACATTTCTTGACATTTTTAGAGTTATTTTACGATTGTTGAATTACAACTTTACAGCTGAATTAATTTAGATTAGTATGTAAGAATATTATGGGGTATTTGTTACAAGTCATAAGATAATCTATACTAATATTATAAAGAGGTAAATTTGTTTTTTGTATGTTTGTTTGTAATGAAAAAACTACTGAACCGATTCCACAAATTATTTTACTAATAGAAAGCTACGATATCCTTGAGTTTTATTTTATATTGTTCAAATATATCCACGGGCGGAACCGGGGGCGGAAAGTCTAGTTAATTATAAAGTGTTGATTAGCACATAATATTTCTGTGATAAACTTCAAAATCGCTGTAGATGCGTATTGTGGCAGACAGGCAAGTGATTTTGTACACGACGTGCAATTCTTATGATATAACTATTACATTTTTATCTACTCTTATAACGTAAAATCTCTATTATAAAATCGAATTATACTTCATAATGATATATATGTTTTACACACACGCGTTTCTAATATGTCAAACTTCGATACTATAATGTATTATAGTACCGAAGTTTTCATACAAAAACGATATCGTAATGTTGTTTTTTTTTTAAATGCAGAAAGGGCAAAGGATATGTGTTATGCAGCCACTATAACTCTATGAAAATATCGACACTCCTATGTGGGAGACACTTGACAGTTAACGCGCATGCGCAGAAAGTAAGTAACCGCGATTTGCCGCCAATTTGTCGATTAAGAAAATTATCTTGGTTCAATTTGTTTTGTACTATACAACATACACATAACTTGGAAATAAAACACTCGTGGATGCTATTTAAAAATTCGGTTGCGCATCATTTTTTAAAATTCCACTTGTGTTTTATTTACCCATATTATGATCCCATATCATAAACTACTATAATAATACAATGCAATAAGGCTTAAGAAAATGTGTATTATAAGCAACTGAGGTAAATCCATTTTATAATCGACTAGCTTTCCGCCCCCGGCTTCCTCCGTGGATATTTTCGAACCAAATAAAATATAGCCTATAGCACTTGGGGATAATTTAGCTTCCTGTATTAGCTTTATGTAGCTTTAGTGAAATAATTTTCAGAATCGGTTCTGTAATTTCAGAGATAAACCTCTACATCCAAACTTACAAAGTTTACCTCTAATAGTCCACCATGTTTAATAAATTATGGTTACCCCAATGTTTACAATAATGCTGACTAAGTCCAATAAAACAATTCGTGAAAATCGGGACTCAAAATGATCTCTGAACAAAGGTTCATCTATTTATATAACACCTAACATATATATATATATATATAAGTTAACATTTAAGGTCACCCTTCACGGGAACAGAATCTAAAAATATGTGCTGCTCTAAAACTTTGCTATTTCACCATATAAAATGTCTATATGTGATTTTTTTTTATCTATGTGATATTTTACACTATAAAAAAGCATATGGCGAGATCGACTGTGGCAAGACTCTGAACGATTTGGAGAGACAACAGAATAACCAAATACACCAAGATTCGACCCATGAAGTGTCTTAATTTTTCCAATTTTCCTGTACGGAGCAGAGACATGGACGATTTGATTGCAGGACCGAAGGAAGATAGATGCCTTGGAGATGTGGTGCTGAGAATAAGCTGGACATCGTACCAAGACTCTCTAAAGCGAATACTAAAGTTCTTCGGCCATATGACTCGCAATGAAGACTCAATAAAGCCTATTGGTACAAAGACGAGGTCACGCGGTCGGTCACCTATCAGATGGACTGACCTGATTAGATCTGTGACGAAGTATTCCATCAATGAATGTTCCCCTGAGATCACAAGAGCGGCGACAGTATTCCAGAGTGATTCATGTACCACTGTGAATAAGGAGAACAAAAGGACGGTTTTATAATGTATATCTGTCTGTCCAGAACAAGCTCTGAAATGGCTCAATATATTTTGCTGTATTTGAACTAAGAATTGAAATAAGAATTTTGTTTTTTTTGAACTAATACTAGCCACCGCCATTTTGTGCTCGCATCCGTTTAGTTTGCGTCTTCAATTTCTGAGCAGAGATAGCTGAAGAGGAAAGAGAGTGAGTCGTGTACTGTGTGCCTTCTTCCACTGCAACCCAGGACTAAGATCGAAACAGTCAGAGACCTTCAAACAACGATTCGCCCACTATAATCCGTTACAGTAAGTAATCAGTTACTTACATGTAGGAAAATATTGTAGATTTGCAAATATTTTTCAAGAAGTTCGCCTGAAAAGTTGGTTCAAAGTTTTAGATTTTCATATTTTTGCTCACACGATTCAAAATTACATATGACATTGTATAGTGGAGTGCATAAAATGAGTATGAGCACGAAATGTATGAGATGCCGTCTTAACTGTGGATCCCCCACTCAGTTTTTATATCTGTTATTTTATAAATATCACGAAAAGACGTCATTTTACCTACCTGCTACTACATAACTATGTTTGGGAACATAATAAAATAACTTTGCTAACTTAAATATAAAACACTAAAAATATCTTCGCCCGGGTTGACATTGTAACCACGCATTCTATTACAATATTTATTAGACAAGTCAACTTTAAGTTTACAAAATTATTGTCAATTCAGTGTTTCTAGAGTGTTATCTTCTTAGTCGTGGTCAATTATGGCGGTCCACAGCGCGACGCCACCTTGTATTGACTCATCATGGTTAACTTTCTTGGGAAGAATAGTGCAGTGGTTTCCCCTTGCCTTCTGCACCAGACATTTTGAGACTATTTAGGTGTTCAGGCTCGCTGTAGCCTCTTCCAGCCAGTTTCCTAGCTAGGTGTATGGTTAAACCGCCATTGCTCGGTCGCCAGAGCCTCGTATGTTGTCTAGCAGAGGGTACCAAGTGCTGCACCAAATGTGAGGATGACATTTGGGGTCGGATAGATCTTATTCCGTTCTCCTCCTTACCCCCCTAGGTTCTACAGTTTATAAGAAATAAAACTACTGGGCAAGTTTTCATTGTTATGAAGCTTCCGCAGTTTTTAAATGAAGCAGAAAGATTGTTACCACAGATTTTATTTCTGTGATTCGGTTAAGTGTCTGTCTGTGTGTGAATCAAGGATCAAATAATCAAATAGTAAAATCAATAATGCATATCTGACATATATAGGGACTAATAATAAACCTGAAGACTTTGTTTGTTTGAACGCGCTTATCTCTAGAACTACCAGTCGGAATTAAAATAAATACAAATAAAATAAAGACAAGTGAAAGTAAACAATCAATACAATGCCTACCACAAAAATAGCTCAAATATGCTGAAAAAAGAATTCTCGCCATTTCGATTTATAAGTATATTTTTTATTTAGATATTGCGTTCGGAAACTGCACTGCTTGACATTTTTATGAAAACCAAACATTATATTTTTAAATAAACGATATTATTGTTTGTTACTAGACCTATTTGTTTTAATTATTACGTCCTTAAAAAGGATATAGTGCAAAATACAAAATTTTGTGACTATGAGTTAAATTGCTCGACCAAAATGAGTTTCTGAACGAACCATCGCTTAGTTTATTTTTTTTCAGCGCCGAGTACTCAAAAAATGGTGTTCGAAATTTGAATCACTTTGTCTCACGCAAAATCGCTTTTTGCTGCAAGTTTTTAAGTACTAAAAGCGCCCTTTTCGTGCTGGAGAGGCTTTGAGTATATACCAAAAGAGACGTGTAGCGTGTAAATCACCGAATAATTTTTTCTGCCACTTTTGGTGGGGGGGAGGTAAACGTCTAGTACTAGCCCCTGTACCACTGTATTTTTCTGTCGTTTTATTGTCGCAACGGATTTTACGTTATATGATGATTATATTAAAATACAAACAAAATAATTATAATTAATGATTGGAAACACTATGTTCCCGCAAGTTTGACGTCCTAGATCACCTTTCCCATTTAAAACATCACAATTAACTATTTTCCTAGAGCTCTGTCTCGCGACACAAAACGATACCAACGAAACATAAGGTCAAAGGGCAAAAAATTGGCGAAAGGGGGAGCCCGTCTATGGCCCCTCCATAGACTTAGTACTCTATGTGGAGAGGTGAAAAGTATTTTTGCATTTTATAGTCCATGTCTTTAGGAAGGTTATAGGCTATAAGCAGTAACTATTAACGCGGGTGCAACCACAAGGTTATAGGCTATAAGCAGTAACTATTAACGCGGGTGCAACCACAAGGTTATAGGCTATAAGCAGTAACTATTAACGCGGGTGCAACCACAAGGTTATAGCTATAAGCAGTAACTATTAACGCGGGTGCAACCACAAGGTTATAGGCTATAAGCAGTAACTATTAACGCGGGTGCAACCACAAGGTTATAGGCTATAAGCAGTAACTATTAACGCGGGTGCAACCACAAGGTTATAGGCTATAAGCAGTAACTATTAACGCGGGTGCAACCACAAGGCACAGCTAGTTGTCTTATAAACAGAGTAATAAATACAAGAAGTACCACCAATGAAGTCCAACTTAGTTCCCAATTAACACAAAATAAACCCTTGTCAGTCCGTCTGTCCATCCGTCTGTCCGTCCGTCTGTCCGTCCGCGTCACGTCACAGTTAATATTACATAATATAGGTACTCGGTTGGCAGACTTTAAATTCCACATTAAATATTCAAACAGCTTAAAAGCGTATTTTGAAACAAGACAAGAAAATTGTTGATGGAATATTGTTCACTTAAATGTGTACCTACTTATACCTGTATTATTTTATTTTGTCACACGTAAAGCTGGCGTCCGCACTTTTTCTAAACAAACAAATACTTACATCTGTTAAAGAAGTGACACGATCCATTGCATTAAGTGCAGCATCAGATTTGCCACCTGTTCTGTTTAATATATATATAATAAATGCAAGACCGTGGAGATGCGAGTGTGAATCAGTAATTTTTATCCAAATCCTTTATTTTATTTTTTTATTAAGTAATAAATGACAAGTGCGTTCCTTATCACAATTCAAACAAGTTCTGAAACTGCTTTATGGATTTTGATGAAATTTTCAGTGCTTATAATGGACAATCCACGAACGCAGCGGGGCGGGGCGCAACTACCTATAACTTTGTTATTAAAGTCTATACCTTAGTTCTATAATTGTACGCAACCTTAAAAAAGGAAACTCTTTGGAAATGTGTGGTAATTTCCAAAAGGCTAGAATCCTTTCAAACGTAATGTAGGTAGGTAGGTATAGGACGTTAGGTAAGAGTGGAGTAATTGTGCAAATCGGTCACGTAGGAAGGTTTTAGTTGGTTCAGAATTGTTTTTGTACAATTGGCCTTCGGTTACCTTTTTCAGGAATTGTATGAGAGCGATTGACGTATTTATTTTATTACTGTTTTTTCTGAAATTATACTTCGCACTGGTACAATATGTGTTGACAACTTTTCTGTAGATCATTTAATTCTACACAATTATTTTCTACAACATTTTTTAATTATGATATAATATTTTAACGAAAATTACCGTTATCGTAGGTATGTAAAGGTTGCATTTAATTGTATACAATAAACGAACAAACAAACACAATTTTTGTTCTTTATTATTTGGCGGATTTCGCCCGGGTATAATTTGGTTTCACAATAATTTCCACAGTGTTATTGCTGAGTAAGATAAATTTTACTAAGTAATTATTTTATATTGCTTCACTCACCCGATCCCATCAATATATATATTTATTTAGACCTAGGGACAGACGGACAAACGGACAAACGGACACACATACAAAACATTTCTTTCCATAACCTAATAATACCACATCTCTAAATCAAAACCAAATATTTTAATTTAAAAGGAAGAAACTTTCATTCTTTGAACGTCATAAAAATATACTTAATATAGGAGCACGACAAGTTCTAGATGAAGTTTGTAGATGTTAGAGTTCTACAATACAATACAAAACATCAGCTTACACCAGAGATCCTTTAAGAACTTCTTCTGACTAATTAACTTTCCTCAGTTTGTGTTAAGGCGCTGCTAACAAGTAATATCATTAAGTATTCCTCGAGATTTTATTAACTTTACCAAAGTTTAATTATAATTTACATATTATGTGTGTCACTTCCTTTGTGGGAAATGTCATATAGAACTGTTTGAGTCATTAATTAATCCTAATTCTAACTAATAAATAAAATAAAAAAAAATAAAAATAGCCGTTATTCTACCACAAATGTTTCTAATACATAAAATCTCATTCTTATAAAATCAAAGTTACATTTTTACATTTTAATCAAGATTAACAGTTATTAAAATTACAGTTTATTATTAAAATTTAGTAAAAATAAATTATTTAAAATCGTTAATATTTCTATGCATTTAGCTTTGTTTTTTCTAATTTGTGGAAGTCGCCTCTTTGTCGTAGGCCTGCCCCAGCATCCTCCAGTTCTCTATTTCTCTAGTTTGTCTTCTCCAGTCCAGTCCACATCTTTCCTTAAATATGTCTTCCCATCTTTTTCTCGGTCTACCTCTACCTCTTTTTTCTTCTCTTGGTACCCATTCTGTCACTTTCTAATTCTAACTAATATGATCCTATAAATATGTTTGTTTGTTTGTCTTTGTTCCATGTCACAACAGAGCGACGCGATTTTTTGCACAGAGGTAGTTGAAGGATAATTTCTTCTGTCACATTTTTAAAAACATCACGAGGGAAGCCGAAGCAGGAAGCTAGTCCTAACTAAGATTATAAATGCCAAAGTGTTTGTTTGTTTCTTTAAAGTTAAAACGGAGCAAAGTATCGTACCGATGTGACTTCTTGTCATTTTTATTCTGGGTAACAAAACATACCCGCATTCGCGATATAGGTCAAAAGAACATGCCCAAAATACAGCGAATGCGAAGACGGTCTCTAGTTTTCCGCCCCTTTGAAATGTGATTATAGAATTTATACCGAAGGATTTCAGGGAAAAGCAACCTATGTCGCACTCTGGCCCTCTAACTATGTTTGTGCAAAAATCACGTCGATTTATTGCTTTGTTTTGACCGGAAAGAAGGACAAGGAACAAACAATCAAACACTTTCATTTTTTTTATTAGAATTTTTAAACATTTAGAACATAACTAAAATGGACATTTGGACAATAATAAATTTCATGTCATTTTATTTTTTATATATGTATATTAGAAAAACTTAGAGGAACTAAATATAACAATAACAAAATAACAATAATATCAACATAGGTATGTAACCTATTGCAGTTTCCACAGATAATTAACTTATATATAATATATAAAATAAACATAGTAAACAAACATAGAAAATAAATTGCCATATTCTGTGAATTTAAGTACCCAATTATTAGGTGGTCAAAAAACCAAAATACTAGACACTTAGACAGTATAAATAAGAAGGTTTATTTAGCTTTGTTCCGGTTCTGCAGTTTCAAATCTAAGTGCAAAAAGGATATCACATTTGTCTGTTTAACAATGTAGTTGACAAGTTAACAAAATAACTATTATAAATACTTATTATTTTATAATAGTCCACAAAAATAATATAATTGAGTGACTAGCAGGGCCTTAACTAGCAGCTTATATTACGTGGTTTAGTTTAGCGAGAGGGGGGCTTCTTTAAAGTTGTACAGACCTTAAACCTTTAAGAGTTTCTAATGTTATTTTGTAGTTAGGACCTTAATTGAAGACGGTATCGTACAATCACGCAAATAACTTCCTTTGGGGTAGTGACTTAAGAAAAACTTTGTTTAAAGAATATGGCATGGGCACACAATACACATGTATCCTAAATAATACCTACTTACTTTTTAACAAACAAAATACCAAAATTAATTAAAATTATGTATTCCAGGGTACCCAGCGGAAAATCAAGTCTCCCTGGTTTAGTCAATGGTATTTGTGAGGCTATATACCTAACGCGTGGCTAGTTCTGTTGAGGTATATTTAGATGGAAAAAGCTCTAAATGTGGTTTGTCGCATTACGTAGGTATAATTTTTTAATTATAATATACCCATTGGTACATGGCCGGAATCGAACCGAGGTACCAGACATCTCAGCCACTGGGCCACCGACGCACTTTTTTTGTAGATCATTTTATTCTACACTATTCTTTCCTACACGATTTTGCTATATCTCTAACGGATTAGACAGCATACGCCATGGAAGCTCGCTGGAGCTAACTTTTATACTACTTGATACACTGATATTCCTAAATATGGGTAAACCTTCCTTCTGGATCAATATCCGTTCAGTAAATCGGACACAGTCGAGAATGACGTTGATCTGTTCTTCAAGAAGACAAACAAACAAACAAAATGTCTAATTAATAATATTATTTTGGACACGTTGAAAGAATGAAGAATGAAAGATTGACTAAAAAGGTTTATATGGCTGAAGTGATAGGAAATGCTGGCAGAAGACGACTTAGGTGTATTTTGATTGAACATATAAAAATGTATTGATCGATGGAAATATTAAAAGCATGTATGAAAGGTATGATGAATATAAAAGAAAAGACAGAGGTATGTCAGAATCGTAACCATTCGATTGTCTCTGCCTACCCATCTTGGGATAAAAGGCGTGATGAAAGATAGATAATATAAGTTAGGAGAGCTGTTTGTAAAGTTAAACACAAATAATGTGTGTCGTAAAGATACCAATATTATACTTATTTTATATTTTACAAAAAGTTTGTAAAGTATTTTGTTTGAAAGAAGCATCTGCTGAAAACGCTCCCGGGAGATAACTAACTAAACTCAAATTAACCTATATTATCATTTTTGGACATTTTATTACAGCCTCAACTCTCTTGTCGCAAGTTTCTTGAACCCCTAGTATGGAAATAGTTACAATATGCGACAGAGTAGAATGCGGAGTGAAAGACGATGTTGTGACTAAAATGAAGAAAAGTAGTTTTTGCTGCTTTGGACACGTTGAAAGAATGAAAGATTGACCAAAAAGGGTCTAAATTGAAGAAGTGAAAGTAAATTCTGGCAAAGGACGACCTAGGTGTACTTTTATTGAACATATAAAAATGTATTAATCGATGGAAATATTAAAAGTATTGCAGAGCATGTATGAAAAGTATGATGAATATAAAAGAAGCGAAAGAGGTATGTCAGGATCGTAGCAAATGACATTCGATTGTCTCTGCCTACCCCTCTTGGGATATAAGGCATGATGATAGATAGATAGATATTCGACAGAAAATAATACCCATGAAACCGGCGAACTTATCGCTGCATGAAACATTAGAAAGAGACTACGGTTTTGTAACTTGCCATCCTGCCAGGAGAAATGTGGGCATTGTTACCAGTGGGATTTTGATACTAGACTGAAGATTTACGGATGTTTAGGAGCTGAGTAATAATAGTATTAGTGAATCAAGTCAGGGGAAAAGTTACCGTCAGCGCGCTTTCTCGGCGTGTGCTGTCTAAAGAGATATAAACAAACAACACATCTTCACGGTCTTTATACCTTGTGGTGTAGCTAGAGACACCAGTAGTCCAGTAACAGTGTCTAGCAGGAGAAGTCGATTAAATAACATATTCTTAACGAACGAACGAATGAGAATTGAATCCGGAACCTCCCGGCTTCAAGACGAAGTTCTACCAATTAGGTTATAAAGGTATAATATATCAAATAATTGTGTGGGTTTCATTTATTAAAAACACACATCAATATAAAATTAATTAAAACTAAACATTAAAAATAACAAAATAAACCAAGTCCGTGTGGAATAGTGGCAAAAATACTGGCTGCATTATATAAGTAGTGATCAACGTATTTATAATAGCCGTGTAAAGCCGGGAGCTGGTCTCTAGTACAGATTAAATCAAATTAGATATAATATCCATCCAAAAACTGTCCAATAACATTAAAGTAAGAAATAGGTTCAGCTATAAAAACCGCTCAACGATTAAACTTTTCGCATCCCAACGACAAGTTCAACTTTGAACCGAGTTTTTTGTTGAATGACCCAAAAAAAATATTAGACCTGTTTTTATTACCATCTTCTTAGATTTCTTTATATTACCCATGACTTTGTTCGGTGTTTCTTTGGAACCCAGAGTACTTTGTGGCACACATTACTCTTCCACATTTAGCTGATATTTTTTACTTCTAAAAATATTAATTACTAGCAATCCGACCCCGACTTCGCACGGGTCCAATAGCGGTGTACATCACATATTTTTTTAATTATAAATCCGCATATAACTACTTATCTATTATATATAGATGTGCTACAGTAGATCATATAATGCTAGACGTCTTTGTAGGTAATTTTATTCTACACAATTCTTTTCTACATCATTTTGTTATATCTCTGACGGATTAGATAGCATATGCCAAATAACCACTTCTGATGAAGAAAAAAAAACCGCTTTCAAAACCAAATGCACAAATCGCTGTAAAAGAAATACTAAAATCGCTTCAAGTGTGCCTATAAAATTTGAAGAATTCTCGATTTCTCCAGGATCCCATCATCAGATCAGTATATTACCCTTTCAAACAAAAAACAATTTTCCAAATCGGAGAAACTCGGTTTGAAGTTCGGTTAACTAAGACTTAATTCACTAATACTGTTTGTTAATTCTCAAAAAAAATCTTCACAGGTTGTAAGCTTCCGGGAACTGTTGCCGGCCCCAGAGTACCCAGCGGAAGACAAAGCTCCGTTTAATTCTCTATCTCACTCTATCTAATCGTGAAAATCAAACTTTCGCATTTATAATAGGTATTTTTGTTTGTGATAAATAAACTCAAAAACTACTGAACCGATTGTAAAGTTTCTTTCACTAATAGAAAGCTACGATATTCCTGAGTGACATAGGCTATATTTTATATCGGTCTATTATATCCACAGGCGGAGCCGGGGGCGGAAAATCTAGTACAGTATATTTTTAGTACTGCGTATTTGACCTTTTTAAGGACATCAGATGTACGAATGTTTGTTTCGGTCGTCCTTTGTTATTATAGGTTACTTAGTAATTAAGTTAAGATAATACAATTTCACCCTTATTAATAAACTCGAAGTAGCGACGTAGTAACTAAACTGTATTTCGTCTCCGTCTAACAAATCTGCAATTCATTATGATAGACGGAGACGAAACACAGTTTAGTTACTACGTTGCTACTTCGAGTTTATTAATAAGAGTGTTTAAGTATTAAGTATATTCAATGTATATTTTAGTTTTATGTTTTTTTTTGTATTAGACTATAGCTTGCGGTTGCATCCGCGTTAATGGTTACCAATACGCTCTCTCAAGAGTTTGGCTATCAAATGCAAAAATAGTTTTTAAATCTGAAGATTAGAGTAGACACAAACAAACACACAATCAAACAAACTTTATTATTGGTATAAAAGATTAGCACAAACGGGTCAATTAGAGCCTATAACCTTCATATAATCCCGCTTTTTATTTATGAAAATACGTACAGTAGTTTCTGAGATAAGTACGAACAAACACAAACTCAACGCGGCGGGGAGATTAATTAATAATAATAATATATTATGTAAGTATTATTTTTATAAACAGCGTACGCCGCCTTTACGTTCCCTCTCGCTGAAACGCTCTGAAGTTAAGAATTTCAGAATAAAAATGTGCTACTTATGCATCTCACAGTGTTCTCTCTCACAGTCTCTTCGTAGCTACAAATTACGATTAATTGAATAGGTTCTCGTGAAAGTTTTTAATAATTCATGACTCCGGTACAGAGCGCCTCTTGCTCTTGAATATATGTCTTACAATGGCCTGAAAACGGATCCTTTCAGCTTTCTTCAGAATTAACACTTTTATTTTATACTATTTAGGTACTACTTGGAAGGGAATTAGTATACATTATGTGTGTGGGAGGTTTACAAATAACTATCTATTTATATCATCACGCCTTTTATCCCATGAGGGGTATATTATAGGCAGAGACAATAGAATGACATTTGTTTTGCTACGATTCTACCATACCTACCTGTTTCGCCTTCTGTATAATTCATCATACCTCTCATGAAATAATGTAGCTTCATGACAGGGTAATAATTTTTCAAATCGATCCAGTATTTTTGAGTTTAATTCTTACAATAAAAATGGCACTCTTTTTTAATAATATTGGAAATATAAAGTTTGCTTCTTGCTTCGGAGGGCACTTCTTCTAAACATTTTACGTATGTTGAAGAAGTGACACAGCAACAGGCTTGCCATCGGTTATGTTCAATATGGACAACTGTCGTTAAGTTACTGTTTTTTATTCATAATTCATATTCTAATCATGTTTGACCACCCCGCAAGGTATGAAGATTAAAATTCAGAATTAACGAAGGATAATCTTAATCAGTTATTTTTTTCCAAGAAAATATAGTAGATCTGTTTGTAAGAGTGAATGTGAAGTGTAGGTCCCGAGTCCCGAGTCGCGACCTCCAGTTGAAGAAGGTCCCTATAATTACATTTACGGATCCTCTACAAATGTTTTATCTATTTAATTTACCTCATTTAAGGTATTTTTATGATTTGGGCAAAGTACATTTCGTAATAAGAATACAAAAATAATGTTTATATAACTATATATATTAGAAGATAGAAATATGCTACCGCTGACTTTTTTTTAGATCAGTTGTACACAATTCTTGATCACTACAATCTATATCTGATTTACTTTAAATCTGATGAGTTTATTTGTTTGTTTGTTTGTTTGATAGCCCAATTCTTGAGACCGCAAGGAACAGCAGCGTCTGTCTGTCTGACATTTTTACGCAAAAACTACTAAACTGATTTTGTTGCGGTTTTCGCTATTAGATAGGTTGATTCACCGGGAAAAAAAAGGCTAGTTTTCCTGGCGTATGATGTCCAATCCGTCAGAGATATAAAAAAATGGTGTAGAAAATAATTATGTAGAATAAAATGCTCCACAAGACTAGACACACGGCGGTGTGTCAGCCAAGTTCGCAAAGCAAAAGGGCGATACACTGGCCATGGGTAATGTTACACGACTTCAAATCTATTTCCGTAAAAAAACCTCAAAACTTTTTTCTTTCGTCACGGGTTGCCTTACAGCTCCCGAAACCGTCTTACGTTTCCAGGGTACCCAGCAGAAGACCAAGTCTCCCTCGTTTAGCCGATGGTATTTGTGAAGCTATACCTAACGAGTGGTTAGTTCCATTGAGGTATGGCCGGGATCTGGAATCGAACCCGTGGTCTGCCGTAACCACTCGGCCACCGACGCATGATTGTTAGTCCTTGATGAGCCTTTGACTGTACTTCATACACCAACTATTACTAATAACCTAATTATTATAATATCGTAATAATCAGATAGGTACCTTAACTTCGTCATACTTACTTAAATACATGATTGACTGACTAGATATTTGTCAATACATTCAAATAAAATCATAGTTTGAGGGGCGTGGCCTAGCTGCATACGATACTCTAGCGCTACCCTAGCGCTACGTGATCGATTGGTCTCTCCACTGAATCTCTCTCTGTCGCATTGAATAGAAACAAAAGAGAAGAGGCGCACGGAAGGTGCTTGGAACAAACGTCCTAAGTGACAAATCAAAAATAATTTATTTAAATTAAAAGAGTAGCTTTATTGAAAATCTAAATTAACATCTTTCTTTAGTAATAGATGATACACATTTGTATTTAATTTAATAAACAATACTTAATGTACTACTGAGAAATTCGGAAAGGAGACTATTTACAGAGGCTACTTTGCAATTTTTTTCTATCGAGCAAAGTTTCTTAAAACATGTTATATGATTAACAGATTAATATGTAATATGATTAATTATAGCATGTATTTTTTTCTGTATTTGTAAGAGATTTAGGTTTCACTCAAAACGATTTGAAAAATATGATTTAATATGAAGGTAGCCTCTTCACTAAATTGTTCTCAAACTCAAGCATTAAAGTTGGTGTGTAAAAACTTGCCAAGTCGTACTATATTGAGTAGCAAAAGGACATTAACAATTTTTCTTTAAAAGCAACTGAAAAACGTTATATATTACAGGAGCTATGATTTAAGGAACTTCGAAAGAACTTGGTATCCATTAAGATCTCACTTCTTTAATTACCGTAGCCGTTATCCGAATATTTATCTTGGAATTGGTTTTGTTACGAACTTGGCTTTCTTTCACATTTATGTTTTTGGTGGGATATATATATATTATATCTAATAGATAAGTAGTTATAAGCGTATTTATGTAGGTAGTTGTTGTAAACATATTGTACCCTCCTAGTGAATGAACCTATCTAAAAACAGTCCACTGGGATATTAAGTAGTTAAGTCCTTGTTATAAAGAATATGAACAAATATTTCTATACTGAAATTTTTAATTTCATCGTTTCGGGTCAGTTGCTTAGTCGCCCATAAAACGTAAAATCTAACATATATATTTTTTTTTAAATCACCATCACTGGTAACAGTGTCCACATTTAGAAAGTTGTCCATGCGACAAGTCCCCATAAATATTATAAAGTGAGACAAAGTATTGAATGCGCCCCATTTGATACTTTTTAAAAACATATTATAATACTTTTTTATTATTTTAGTAATGATTGCATTTCAATCGGTTTAAATCTATGAATATATGAATTAATATCATCACGTCTTTCATCCCAAGAGGGGTAAGCAGATATAATAGAATGACAATTGCTACGAACCAGACATACCTCTTTCGCTTCTTTTATATTCACCATACCTTTCATACATGCTCGGCGATTGTGTGTACTTTTAATATTGCTATCGATCAATACATTTTTTGTATGTTCAATAAAAGTCCACCTAGCTCGTTCTCTGACAGCATTTCACTTCAGCCTATATGTTTATAACATTTTTAGTCAATCTTTCATCCTTTCAACGTGTCCAAACCAGTGTAAACTGGTTTTCTTCATTTCAGTCACAACATCATCTTTCACTCCGCATTCTTCACGTTTCTAAAATTAGTTTTAAAATCGTTTGTAAAGTTAGTACCGAACAGACAAACAAACAAACAGACAAGAAAGAGAGTTAAACTAGCACCTACGTATCCATCCATATACATAATATGTATGACAAAGTTCCATAAAAGCAAAGAAACATTAAACTACTCCCAACCAAGGATCGTGTTTAATACAAATTTAGCTTATAGTAGGAAACGTCCTAGTGAGAACAGTATCATATCATAACGACTACTATAACTTTCAAGGATAGCAGGTAGAAAGATTCGGTGTTCATCTTTATCATGCCGTTACAGTTGTATGAATGTGAATAAAGTTGCTGGCTTAGGCTCGAATCTAGTAGTCGTTATGATATGATTCCTACAATAAGATAAATTTGTATTAAACACGATAATTACAAACAAAAGCTCACTACAACACATTTGCTCTATATTACTTGGTTGCATGCCATTGGAAGCTTGAGCGTGATTCATACTTACATTATGTTATGACCGGTGTCTAGGGTCGTCAACAACTGTCTATATGTAGACATTGTTACCAAGTGTAATATCGTCCTATATATCCACTATACCCCCCAAACAACATAATAACCTTAATGGTACCATAATTACACACAAAAGCTCACTACAACACATTTGCTCTATATTACTTGGTTGCATGCCATTGGAAGCTTGAGCGTGATTCATACTTATATTATGTTATGACCGGTGTCTAGGGTCGTCAACAACTGTCTATATGTAGACATTGTTACCAAGTGTAATATCGTCCTATATATCCACTATACCCCCCAAACAACATAATAACCTTAATGGTCCCATAATTACACACAAAAGCTCACTACAACACATTTGCTCTATATTACTTGGTTGCATGCCATTGGAAGCTTGAGCGTGATTCATACTTACATTATGTTATGACCGGTGTCTAGGGTCGTCAACAACTGTCTATATGTAGACATTGTTACCAAGTGTAATATCGTCCTATATATCCACTATACCCCCCAAACAACATAATAACCTTAATGGTACCATAATTACACACAAAAGCTCACTACAACACATTTGCTCTATATTACTTGGTTGCATGCCATTGGAAGCTTGAGCGTGATTCATACTTACATTATGTTATGACCGGTGTCTAGGGTCGTCAACAACTGTCTATATGTAGACATTGTTACCAAGTGTAATATCGTCCTATATATCCACTATACCCCCCAAACAACATAATAACCTTAATGGTCCCATAATTACACACAAAAGCTCACTACAACACATTTGCTCTATATTACTTGGTTGCATGCCATTGGAAGCTTGAGCGTGATTCATACTTACATTATGTTATGACCGGTGTCTAGGGTCGTCAACAACTGTCTATATGTAGACATTGTTACCAAGTGTAATATCGTCCTATATATCCACTATACCCCCCAAACAACATAATAACCTTAATGGTACCATAATTACACACAAAAGCTCACTACAACACATTTGCTCTATATTACTTGGTTGCATGCCATTGGAAGCTTGAGCGTGATTCATACTTACATTATGTTATGACCGGTGTCTAGGGTCGTCAACAACTGTCTATATGTAGACATTGTTACCAAGTGTAATATCGTCCTATATATCCACTATACCCCCCAAACAACATAATAACCTTAATGGTCCCATAATTACACACAAAAGCTCACTACAACACATTTGCTCTATATTACTTGGTTGCATGCCATTGGAAGCTTGAGCGTGATTCATACTTACATTATGTTATGACCGGTGTCTAGGGTCGTCAACAACTGTCTATATGTAGACATTGTTACCAAGTGTAATATCGTCCTATATATCCACTATACCCCCCAAACAACATAATAACCTTAATGGTACCATAATTACACACAAAAGCTCACTACAACACATTTGCTCTATATTACTTGGTTGCATGCCATTGGAAGCTTGAGCGTGATTCATACTTACATTATGTTATGACCGGTGTCTAGGCTCGTCAACAACTGTCTATATGTAGACATTGTTACCAAGTGTAATATCGTCCTATATATCCACTATACCCCCCAAACAACATAATAACCTTAATGGTACCATAATAACACACAAAAGCTCACTACAACACATTTGCTCTATATTACTTGGTTGCATGCCATTGGAAGCTTGAGCGTGATTCATACTTACATTATGTTATGACCGGTGTCTAGGGTCGTCAACAACTGTCTATATGTAGACATTGTTACCAAGTGTAATATCGTCCTATATATCCACTATACCCCCCAAACAACATAATAACCTTAATGGTACCATAATAACACACAAAAGCTCACTACAACACATTTGCTCTATATTACTTGGTTGCATGCCATTGGAAGCTTGAGCGTGATTCATACTTACATTATGTTATGACCGGTGTCTAGGCTCGTCAACAACTGTCTATATGTAGACATTGTTACCAAGTGTAATATCGTCCTATATATCCACTATACCCCCCAAACAACATAATAACCTTAATGGTACCATAATTACACACAAAAGCTCACTACAACACATTTGCTCTATATTACTTGGTTGCATGCCATTGGAAGCTTGAGCGTGATTCATACTTACATTATGTTATGACCGGTGTCTAGGGTCGTCAACAACTGTCTATATGTAGACATTGTTACCAAGTGTAATATCGTCCTATATATCCACTATACCCCCCAAACAACATAATAACCTTAATGGTACCATAATTACACACAAAAGCTCACTACAACACATTTGCTCTATATTACTTGGTTGCATGCCATTGGAAGCTTGAGCGTGATTCATACTTACATTATGTTATGACCGGTGTCTAGGGTCGTCAACAACTGTCTATATGTAGACATTGTTACCAAGTGTAATATCGTCCTATATATCCACTATACCCCCCAAACAACATAATAACCTTAATGGTACCATAATTACACACAAAAGCTCACTACAACACATTTGCTCTATATTACTTGGTTGCATGCCATTGGAAGCTTGAGCGTGATTCATACTTACATTATGTTATGACCGGTGTCTAGGGTCGTCAACAACTGTCTATATGTAGACATTGTTACCAAGTGTAATATCGTCCTATATATCCACTATACCCCCCAAACAACATAATAACCTTAATGGTACCATAATTACACACAAAAGCTCACTACAACACATTTGCTCTATATTACTTGGTTGCATGCCATTGGAAGCTTGAGCGTGATTCATACTTACATTATGTTATGACCGGTGTCTAGGCTCGTCAACAACTGTCTATATGTAGACATTGTTACCAAGTGTAATATCGTCCTATATATCCACTATACCCCCCAAACAACATAATAACCTTAATGGTACCATAATAACACACAAAAGCTCACTACAACACATTTGCTCTATATTACTTGGTTGCATGCCATTGGAAGCTTGAGCGTGATTCATACTTACATTATGTTATGACCGGTGTCTAGGGTCGTCAACAACTGTCTATATGTAGACATTGTTACCAAGTGTAATATCGTCCTATATATCCACTATACCCCCCAAACACCATAATAACCTTAATGGTACCATAATAACACACAAAAGCTCACTACAACACATTTGCTCTATATTACTTGGTTGCATGCCATTGGAAGCTTGAGCGTGATTCATACTTACATTATGTTATGACCGGTGTCTAGGCTCGTCAACAACTGTCTATATGTAGACATTGTTACCAAGTGTAATATCGTCCTATATATCCACTATACCCCCCAAACAACATAATAACCTTAATGGTACCATAATTACACACAAAAGCTCACTACAACACATTTGCTCTATATTACTTGGTTGCATGCCATTGGAAGCTTGAGCGTGATTCATACTTACATTATGTTATGACCGGTGTCTAGGGTCGTCAACAACTGTCTATATGTAGACATTGTTACCAAGTGTAATATCGTCCTATATATCCACTATACCCCCCAAACAACATAATAACCTTAATGGTACCATAATTACACACAAAAGCTCACTACAACACATTTGCTCTATATTACTTGGTTGCATGCCATTGGAAGCTTGAGCGTGATTCATACTTACATTATGTTATGACCGGTGTCTAGGGTCGTCAACAACTGTCTATATGTAGACATTGTTACCAAGTGTAATATCGTCCTATATATCCACTATACCCCCCAAACAACATAATAACCTTAATGGTACCATAATTACACACAAAAGCTCACTACAACACATTTGCTCTATATTACTTGGTTGCATGCCATTGGAAGCTTGAGCGTGATTCATACTTACATTATGTTATGACCGGTGTCTAGGCTCGTCAACAACTGTCTATATGTAGACATTGTTACCAAGTGTAATATCGTCCTATATATCCACTATACCCCCCAAACAACATAATAACCTTAATGGTACCATAATAACACACAAAAGCTCACTACAACACATTTGCTCTATATTACTTGGTTGCATGCCATTGGAAGCTTGAGCGTGATTCATACTTACATTATGTTATGACCGGTGTCTAGGGTCGTCAACAACTGTCTATATGTAGACATTGTTACCAAGTGTAATATCGTCCTATATATCCACTATACCCCCCAAACACCATAATAACCTTAATGGTACCATAATAACACACAAAAGCTAACTACAACAAATTTGCTCTATATTACTTGGTTGCATGCCATTGGAAGCTTGAGCGTGATTCATACTTACATTATGTTATGACCGGTGTCTAGGGTCGTCAACAACTGTCTATATGTAGACATTGTTACCAAGTGTAATATCGTCCTAAATATCCACTATACCCCCCAAACAACATAATAACCTTAATGGTACCATAATAACACACAAAAGCTCACTACAACACATTTGCTCTATATTACTTGGTTGCATGCCATTGGAAGCTTGAGCGTGATTCATACTTACATTATGTTATGACCGGTGTCTAGGGTCGTCAACAACTGTCTATATGTAGACATTGTTACCAAGTGTAATATCGTCCTATATATCCACTATACCCCCAAACACCATAATAACCTTAATGGTACCATAATAACACACAAAAGCTCACTACAACACATTTGCTCTATATTACTTGGTTGCATGCCATTGGAAGCTTGAGCGTGATTCATACTTACATTATGTTATGACCGGTGTCTAGGGTCGTCAACAACTGTCTATATGTAGACATTGTTACCAAGTGTAATATCGTCCTATATATCCACTATACCCCTCAAACAACATAATAACCTTAATGGTACCATAATAACACACAAAAGCTCACTACAACACATTTGCTCTATATTACTTGGTTGCATGCCATTGGAAGCTTGAGCGTGATTCATACTTACATTATGTTCTGACCGGTGTCTAGGGTCGTCAACAACTGTCTATATGTAGACATTGTTACCAAGTGTAATATCGTCCTATATATCCACTATACCCCCCAAACAACATAATAACCTTAATGGTACCATAATAACACACAAAAGCTCACTACAACACATTTGCTCTATATTACTTGGTTGCATGCCATTGGAAGCTTGAGCGTGATTCATACTTACATTATGTTATGACCGGTGTCTAGGGTCGTCAACAACTGTCTATATGTAGACATTGTTACCAAGTGTAATATCGTCCTATATATCCACTATACCCCCCAAACAACATAATAACCTTAATGGTACCATAATAACACACAAAAGCTCACTACAACACATTTGCTCTATATTACTTGGTTGCATGCCATTGGAAGCTTGAGCGTGATTCATACTTACATTATGTTATGACCGGTGTCTAGGGTCGTCAACAACTGTCTATATGTAGACATTGTTACCAAGTGTAATATCGTCCTATATATCCACTATACCCCCCAAACAACATAATAACCTTAATGGTACCATAATAACACACAAAAGCTCACTACAACACATTTGCTCTATATTACTTGGTTGCATGCCATTGGAAGCTTGAGCGTGATTCATACTTACATTATGTTATGACCGGTGTCTAGGGTCGTCAACAACTGTCTATATGTAGACATTGTTACCAAGTGTAATATCGTCCTATATATCCACTATACCCCCCAAACACCATAATAACCTTAATGGTACCATAATAACACACAAAAGCTCACTACAACACATTTGCTCTATATTACTTGGTTGCATGCCATTGGAAGCTTGAGCGTGATTCATACTTACATTATGTTATGACCGGTGTCTAGGGTCGTCAACAACTGTCTATATGTAGACATTGTTACCAAGTGTAATATCGTCCTATATATCCACTATACCCCTCAAACAACATAATAACCTTAATGGTACCATAATAACACACAAAAGCTCACTACAACACATTTGCTCTATATTACTTGGTTGCATGCCATTGGAAGCTTGAGCGTGATTCATACTTACATTATGTTATGACCGGTGTCTAGGGTCGTCAACAACTGTCTATATGTAGACATTGTTACCAAGTGTAATATCGTCCTATATATCCACTATACCCCCCAAACAACATAATAACCTTAATGGTACCATAATAACACACAAAAGCTCACTACAACACATTTGCTCTATATTACTTGGTTGCATGCCATTGGAAGCTTGAGCGTGATTCATACTTACATTATGTTATGACCGGTGTCTAGGGTCGTCAACAACTGTCTATATGTAGACATTGTTACCAAGTGTAATATCGTCCTATATATCCACTATACCCCTCAAACAACATAATAACCTTAATGGTACCATAATAACACACAAAAGCTCACTACAACACATTTGCTCTATATTACTTGGTTGCATGCCATTGGAAGCTTGAGCGTGATTCATACTTACATTATGTTCTGACCGGTGTCTAGGGTCGTCAACAACTGTCTATATGTAGACATTGTTACCAAGTGTAATATCGTCCTATATATCCACTATACCCCCCAAACAACATAATAACCTTAATGGTACCATAATAACACACAAAAGCTCACTACAACACATTTGCTCTATATTACTTGGTTGCATGCCATTGGAAGCTTGAGCGTGATTCATACTTACATTATGTTATGACCGGTGTCTAGGGTCGTCAACAACTGTCTATATGTAGACATTGTTACCAAGTGTAATATCGTCCTATATATCCACTATACCCCCCAAACAACATAATAACCTTAATGGTACCATAATAACACACAAAAGCTCACTACAACACATTTGCTCTATATTACTTGGTTGCATGCCATTGGAAGCTTGAGCGTGATTCATACTTACATTATGTTCTGACCGGTGTCTAGGGTCGTCAATTTTAAATTTACTTATTTTTATTTCTCTTTACGACAACAAAATCGTCAAAAACAGACAAACGGGCGGACACTATGTTGATTGAAATGTTTTGTTTTTAGCTAAAGAAACTAAATAATATTCATTCTTTCTACAAAATGTGTAGAGATGTAGGAAATATTTTTTCCAAAATAAACTAAGGGAATTAAATAGGTTTTTAAAAACGTTGTATTCCTTAAGGTGGTTTGTTTTCCATACAAAAATGTAATTAAGATAAACTAATTAACTAATCAGTAAAAATGTCTAAATATGGGCTTACTTAACTATTTTCGGCTTGTATGTTGCGCCAAATCAATAAAAAATAACTTTTTTATAATAGAAATAATTAATATTAAATATAATTCTTTTCATGCGTATGTCTAAAAAGAATTATGTTTAATATTAATTATTTCTATTATAAAAAAGTTATTTTTTATTGATTTGGCGCAACATACAAGCCGAAAATAGTTAAGTAAGCCCATATTTAGACATTTTTACTGATTAGTTAATTAGTTTATCTTAATTACATTTTTGTATGGAAAACGAACCACCTTAAGTAGACCACGCAATGGTCCGGTATCTCACAGAAAATTTTCGGTCCGCCGCCGTATGATCGAAATTGAAGACAGGCCACACATTAGCAATGTAAATCATACGATCTAGATCACATGCTCTCACCCACACAGACACACAAGATTCGATTAAACAAAGGCGTGTGTGTGTGTGTGTGTGTGACAGATCGTACCGGTCATCGAAATCAACCACAAATACAACGATTTGAAAACGGATGGTGGACCGCGCGATAAGAATTGGACGAGTCTGTGGTCGGTTTCGGTGGACCGTACGGCGACCGGCCGGGGATTGGACGTGTGGCCACCTTTATACAAATCGTACGAAATGAAATAGTACTTACAAAAATAACAGATACTTACGAGGCTTGCCACCTGTTCTGTTTTATATGGACAACTGACGTCAAGTGGACACTGCCCTGGCTACACCGCAAGGTATAAGGCCGTGAATATGTGTTTGTTTGTTGTTTGTTAGTGTATATTCGGTGAGCGACAATATTTATAATAAAATTGGTAACCCTACATTACGTGACCCCAGAAATGTATTCACAAAATAATTATTACTAATTTAGTTTCTTTATCTGATCACGACATCTGGATCTTGGACAACAAATAATATGCTGTCAAGGGTTCAGTACTATGTAAGTTATGCTTATCAACTATTTTTTAATCATTTTGGGCTGCGGTAATACATATAATGTGTCAATTTCAAGTCCCGATCTCATTAAGTTTAGAAGCTGAAGCTGTGACAGACAGGCTTGGCAAAATAATAAAGTTATTTTTAGTACGCAACCCTAAAATGTACACACACACCATCACTATATGTACCTAGTTATGTCGCTAGTGTAGCAGTGTCCACATTTAACAAGTTGTTGTATTAAACAGAACAGGTGGCAAGCTTAGATACCTACGAGGATTTTTGATCTGAAAATACCTCAACAAGCCTCAACAGGTCAAATGTGCTTGTATCGAACCGAATCATAGGTATAGAAAGAACAAAGGATGAAAGATTGAAATAAATGCTGGCAGAGGACGACCTATTTATATTGAACATATGAAAAGAAATATTGATCGAAGGCATCGCCGAGATGTATGAAAGGTATGATTAATATAAAAGAAACTAAAGAGGTAGCCGTATTTAATTGTCTGTACCTACCTCAACTTTTTCAACAAATTTCAGCTTGCCATCGAGTAGGGAGACGTTTGCAATCACATAACATCCTGTACAAGTTCTCCCTATAGTAATTATTCGTCATCCGTTCATACGTTCAGGAAATTAAATACCTTTGAGAGAGGGTTTTAGTTTAGATCTCGTAAACATAGGTATGATGAATATAAAAGAAGCGAAAGTGGTATGTCAGAATCGTAGTAAATGTCATTCGATTGTCTCTGTCTATCCCCTTTTGGGACACATGGCGTGATGACAGACAGACAGAGTATGTCAAAATATATGGTATTTCTTGTTTTTTTTAAATAACTGTAATATAGGTTATCAAATTCATAAAGGAGATCTTAGCTTAAATACTCACTCGTATCGACTGCAAACTCGACTTTGGGTATTTCGGAGAGCCCGTAAAGCTAGCGTCTGCACTTCTTGGCAACTGTCACAGGCTTATTATCTGGTTTTTTTTCTTTCTTCAGGGGTTACCTTACATCTCCCGAAACCGTGTTACGGTTCCAGGGTACCCTGCAGCGGAAGACCAAGTCTCCTTCGTTTAGCCAATGGTATTTGTGAGGCTATACCTAACGAGTGGCTAGTTCTGTTGAGATATATTTAGATGGAAAAGCCTCTAAATGTGGTTTTGTCGGATTATGTATAGGTACATAAGATTGTAATTAAAAACCCATTGGTACATGGCCGGGATCCCAGATCGAGCCCGGGGTCTACCTAGTTAATCTGTTATTGTGGGTGATTCTCTAAATGTGGACATTGGTACCAGTTTGAACAAATTAGATTAAATTTGGACTAATGCACCTCGGGGTGAATATGGCCTTTATTCATAAACGTTTATTAGCAACGTTTTTGTTAAAATATGTTTTGTCACTCTCTAACAAACCTGTCTTTACTAATAATAGAAAGAAACAAAACACATTTTAACAAAAACGTTGCTAATAAACGTTTATGAATAAGGGGGTAAGTGCATTAAGTGCCCTCCTACATAGTTATAATTCACCCGCAACAATTCACGCCTGTTTCCAAAATGGGTAGGCAGAGAGTATCTATCGATATTTGCATACTTCTCTTGCTTCATCCACATTCATACATCGTTTCATAGAGAAATTTTAGTACCTACTGCGTACTAGATTTGTTTTTTAACCGACTTCGAAAAAAAAAAGAAGGAGAAGGTTCTCAATTCGGACCGTATTTTTTTATTTTTTTTTGTATGTATGTACATCGATTACTCCGCCAGTTGTGAACCGATTTTGATGGTTTCTTTTTTAATCGACAGATAATTCTTCCGGATTGGTCCCATTTTTATCTCATAAAAATTGGTTCATTAGTTTTTCAGAAATTTTGAAAAAACTGACGTTATAAGTACATTTTTCTTGATATCTCGATAAAATATGTACCGATTTTGGCAACTTATTTTTTTCAAGACATAATAATTTCTCGACATTATCTCATAGACATATGACGAAAATCAGTTCAGTAGTTTTTCAGAAATTCAGTAATTAATTTCTGTTTACGGCTGAAAATGATGTATCAGAAAAAGCCTTAGCAACGGTTGCTATTGACACGAAGTTGTCAATTTTCGTGACGATGGTCTCAATTTTCGTGACGATGGCCTAGCGGTTAAAATGGGGTGCATAGGATGCACAAGCACATTACATGGTTCAAATCACATCCACAGGGGTATTTTTTTTTTATTTTCCATCAATATTTTTTTAGTTGCGTTATTATTTGCCTCTCAAGGCAGCAAACTCACTTAAAAGGGTAAAATAAACCTTTTAAAAAAGTTCACCGACTTCAAAAATTTGCACTGAAAAGTAAGAAATAATAAATATTTCGTCGTAGAATTTGAAGACGGTTGGTGCTAAATTAGAAACAATATAGTTCCCAAATTCACTAATATAGACAATTCATTAGGAACCTACGATCATCAGTACATACAAACATAGATAATATTGAACAGATCTTTATCTTCTAGATATTTACTTAGTTTTGTATCCTAATTTGGCACCAACAGTCTTCAAATTCTACGACGAAATATTTATTATTTCTTACTTTTCAGTGCAAATTTTTGAAGTCGGTGCACTTTTTTTTAAAAGGTTTATTTTAGTTTAGTTTTTATCAACAACAATATATTTCCAAACGTCTGTATATAAGTAATTCAACCACCAATTGACCAAAACACAGTATATCCATGAATGAAATAAATTATTAGCATAAAAACAAGAGGGAACTTGAGACATGAGAGACCGTCCTTGGTCACATCACAGTCGCCAGTCGCCACAGAGTCTACGGCCTTCCTTATATACCTACTTTAGGATACTTGCCAAAACACTCTATATACTATCATTCCGTCTCGGCTTCATTTATATTAAGACGAAATCCCCTGAAAGTTTTATCATCATCCATTGAGACATTTCGGAGCCTTTTCAGAGAGACAGACACTTCAATTTTATAGATTTAGAAGTTACACATAAATACTTGCTAAATGAAAGATGACAGGGTAAACAAAATATTATTCTATTGTTCCAAAATTTAGATTATCAAAAAATATTGGACACGTATTTTTTCTTTTGTCAATCAAACAAACAATTACAGAGATAAAGCCCGTCAAAGTTTGGGAGTGGGGGCCGGTGACGTCACTTCTAGGTCAAAAGTATACTCAAATGTGACGTCACGCGGAACATTAGCGGGCTATATCTTCATCATTTTTTGTTTAATTGACAAAAGAAAAAATATGTGTCCAATATTTTCTGATAATGTAACTGACGGACTAATAAGATTTTTTTAGTCAAAAAACACTGCAAAATATGTTCAGTAGCATCATAGGTCTTTCAAGCTTCTAGCTAAAGACGTAAATATCTGTTATTTTTAGAATAAGTGCGGACACCGGATTTACGTGTCCTCAGAAGCATGAAGAGTCGATTAAAGTACACACTCTTAAAAAAAATTATTAATTAGCATTTTTTCAACATTCGATTAGATACTTTCACTTATATTGAAGACTTGGCTACAAGCTATTTTCAAAAAAGACAGCACTTTGTCAAAATCCAACACCAGATGTTTTCTTTAAAGAACATTAAAGTAATAGTGATTGCTACATGCTCTTTGGTAACAGCTTAAACAACTAGTTTCTAATAATATAACTTAACGAACACTAACATTAGTATAAATATATTTCTGAGAAAATCCCAGAAACTAGAGAATGTTGGAAAATAGGCATTACTTTGTGATGTGATGCGACGGGAAAGGAAAACGCATACATCATGCTTAAACATAGGTGTGTGAAGATAAATGGATCTGGCAATAATATAACTTTGTAAAATATAGACTATAGCGTAATTGGTTGAGGATTGGACTTGCTAACAAAGACCCGGCTTCAATATTTATATCTGTTAAAGAAGTGACACATCTAGGTCCATTAAGTGAAGCAACATACTGTTTATTATGGTCTAGCGTTTCGTCCTCAGCATCTATAATATAATAGACTAATATACTTGTTTATTTGTCTTTCATGTAAATCCTTTCATTGTTCGTTATTCTGGATTTACTCACAACATCCTCTTTCAATCCGCATTCTTATCCAATGTATTGAATTCATCCAAATCAAATTATCGAGTATGCTATTTCTCATAGTTGGAGTCTCTGAAACTACTGAGCCGATTTGAAAAATTACTCAAAACATTAGCCATTAGCCATAAATTTCCACGCGAGTGAACCGTAGGGAAAGGTAGTTAATACCTTGCAAAAATAGAAGTGTTTAACTTGACGTCATCCATGGTCTCTTTAAGAATCTTGAAGATTTTCTTTTGGTTTTCCCGGTTTTCCCCTACTCAAGGCATTTTCCTACATTTCTATTCTCTCAATTTAACAGAAATGTGAGCCTTGTTTCTAGTGCATTAAGGTTTAAAATAGACCGTCAATTTGAGTAAATGCATGTTTTATTCCACTGTGCCTAACTCTAAAGTAAGCTGGAAGACAATATTGTGAGAAAATATAAAAGTGTCTTTATGGTTTTGAAAACCGTGTCGCTTTGTGCTTCACGCTTTCAGGGTACTGTACTAATGTGATGTTATACTATCATCACGACTTTTATCACAGAAGTGGTAGACAGACTTAATATTCTCATAGAAGGTCGAAAATGTAAATTGTTTTTAGAATTTTTATCTGTCTGTCTGTTTGTCTTTTTTAAAATTTGTCCAGAATATATACTATGTCGAGACGGATAAATAAAAGAAAAGGCTTCACTGGGACCAATCCGTAACAATTATCTGTCGAATAAAAAATAAACCATCTAAATCGGTCCACAACATACGGAGATTTCGGTGTACCTAAGTACATACAATAACATGAAATAATAAAAAAAATTAAAGGAGTCGATAGCCTTATTGGTAGAGCATTGATTTGAGGAGGTCCCGGGTTCAATTTTACTCACGCCACAAACGCTATGGTACCCCCATTTTCTTTAAGAATATATTATTAAGGCTGTTTAAGGCTTGCCACGACCTATTCTGTGCACACCGCAAGTCAGTGAAGTGTGACACCAAAAGAACACAGGTGAACTCATGGGCAGTATCTAGTGAGTTAACACACAAAAAGACAATGAAGATTAAGTATGATATAGCATAACTCAACAAACGTGCGCTCTTAGCATGGTTATCAGTGATTTTATTAAAATAGATTATGGTAGTAGGTTATACTAAAGGTGGGTTTACACTGACCAAGTCTACAGGGGTAGTCGAGTTTGGTTTACAATATTTTAACTACCTACATAAATACGCTTAACTACTAATCTATTAGAGATATATATATATATATGTTACCTATGACTTTTTTGTAGGCCATTTTATTCTACATAATTCGTTCCTACACCATTTTGTTATATCTCTGACGGATTAGACAGCATACGCCATAAAAACTCGCTGGGACTAACTTTTTACCCTATTTGATTCACTTGTACTAAGTTAATACTCTGCTCCTATATATTTTACAGAAACGTTCATAGTAGCATATTTATTATATTAGCATAAAATATAACATATATGTATATTTTATAGATAAGTGGTAATTATAATTATAATTGTTGTAAATCGACAATTACCCATGCGAAGCCGGGGGCGTGTTGTATGGGTTTGTATCAATGCCATGTTGCTAAGTAGGTACTTGGCTATACGGAATCTAAGAAAAGAGAGTTACAGAAATTAATCTTTATATTCGTGGACATTAAGTTCCACGATCCTGAAAAATGATTTTCATAAAAATAAATTGCTGAAAAAAGGTTTAATTGGGTCATAAAATAAAACTAACGAGTGAGTGTCACATGCACTGTATTGTTGAAGAGCATACTTGTATTAATTGGTCGTATATTATATTTTATACTAGCCACTCTCACAGGCTTATCTCGTGAACATTTTTGAAAAATGTGAAAACAAATTTAATTCAATTATTATGTGAAAGATTTTTTCAAGTAACCTTCTTACAAACAAACACGCTCACTAGTTTTAAGAAATTTTTAAAATGTGACATTGTTGTAACAAGACTTTATCCCCGTAGCCTTTGTCACTCTCCAACCTTCTAACTATGTCTGTAAATCGGTCCGTTGGTCTGTTTTGACGTGATGGCAGGACAAACAAACAAACTAACAACTAGCTTTTGCCTATATGACTCTGCCTGCAATATTTCCAAAATAAGACAGTATTTCCCGGTATCTAAGTTAATATGGAATGTAAAATAAATAAAACAGAGTGACAAAAGTACAAACTTTCATATTTATTTCGAAAAAATATTGGCCATTTTTAACAACATAAGTTATGTATAAGTTTAAATGTCTTTTTGCCATACTAACTAAACGGATTATGACCAAAACCATGTAAACATAATGTGAAGTCACCCTAAGAACCAACGACATATTTCCCTTGCATAATAAATTTAGTAAGAGTTTTCATAAAGAAGACATTTCATATGACGCACATTATATTTCATACACGGTTTTGTGGGGAAACACATGACTCTATGGCGTAGAGGACACTCAATAGTCACAGGTTCGATCGAGTGTTGTGACTATAAATTGAGACGGCAAATAACATGGTAATATATAGGCTAGTGTCCGTCGATAGTTGTACATATACACAAGGTAGTGACAATAGAGCGAGGTCTGGGCAGAGTGTGAACTGAGAGCATCTTGAGTGACGAAGGTCCAGTGCTTCAGAGGTACGGTAACATTCTATAGAGAGGGATATATACCGAACAACACTATATACACTAACAAAATATATAGTTGTACAAAGTATGAAGATCGAAGTAAATGGTATTGTGTTTGTTTGTTTGTTTGTTTCGTTTATTTAAATGTGCCTTAATTAGTCCCTACTTTAGTCAATCTAAATTCAGTATTAAACAGTTTTAACTATCAACCCTTGTTCACTTTCTGAACATGCAACCTAGTCACCGATATAGTAGAAATCACATATTCTGTATATTTAAATAAATTACAATTAGTAAATAGTCTTACTCCATAGTAAGTTATCCCGCCAGTGAAAGCAAATGACGTTTTAATGAGTCTAGCTAGCTAGGGTAAACGCCAATCTGTTTGGGAGGGCATTCTTGTGTACATAAAGAATTTATATAATTGTTCTTCGTCTAGGGTTCTCATGGTACAACTTTGATGAAGGGTGTAATTATTGTTACAGGAATATAGGATCCTGGATCTTATGATCTCAAAATAGCCTCAAAAAGTAACATAGGCTAAATAATTTCGCATATTATATCACTCTTGATATTATTTTTATCAAGATTGTGATCACAGTTAATTATAAAAAAAAGTATATGAATATTATATGAAACCGCTGTAACCAAATTTTACACAAACCATGTATTTGTTCTATTTTTGTGTTATATTTCAGGGAAAATTCCTGAAAATATCCGGAAATCAAGAAACTGTTTTTAAACCTTCACAGCTTTCAGGAACCGTGTTAGGGGCCCCAGGGTATTCAGCGAAAAACAAGTTTTCTCATGTAGCCGATTTATTTTCATATCTCACTCGTGGCAAAATGTTGAGCACCAATTTTCTTTAAGAATATGTCCTTTATTCGACTTCTAGTGTTTCGAAGAACATGTACAGCTGGCGTCCGTACTTCTTCTAAAAATAGCAAGAAGTGACACATCTAGGTTCATTAATGCAGCAACAGTCTTGCCGCCGTCAAGTGGACACATTTGCTGGGTGTCTCTGGCCACACCGCAAGATACATATAAATGCCGTGAGGATTCGAGTGGCCAGTTGTGTAGAACTATTTTGAGTTCAAACCATTGTTCAGTGACTTTTCTATATATATATCAGTTTTACAAAAATAAACAATCACAATATTTTCACAACCTGAAAGCACCTGAAAGCGTATCGTAAAAATAACATCGCTATTTTTTCCAACGAAATATTTTTCTTGACATTGTAAGTGTGCTGGACGTGTTTCAAAGTGTCACTCATTGAAATGGTTCCGTAGACAGATCACGAGCTAAATTAGGTCATATTTTATTACCTAGTATGTCGTGTGTGGGGTAGCCAGGGCGGGTAGATAGGTAGGTATAGCAGGAAAACTCGTAGTAAACTTTCACCATTCGTTTATTGGTCGAATTAACAAGGAAGGAACAAGCAGGAGCAGCAAAAGAACAACCAGTAAAAGGATCCGTAAGGAGCCTTCAAAGGAACCAAGGAGAAGGAGCCGTCAAAGGAGAAGGAGAAGGAGCCGTAAGGAGCAAGGAGCGCAAATACTTATTTGCGCTCCTTTTATATTAACATAGATATTAGTTCTTGAATATTGATTCAATACATTTTATATAGTTATTTACTTAGTTGATAAAATAGAAATATAATAAATTTTACAATTGGCAGAGTACTGCCTAAGTCAACAGTTTGTGAAGGAATGAGTAACATTTTAATTTAGGTTCCACACATCGGATATTTGAAAACCTTTTAAAAAAAAGTGCACCGACTTCAAAAATTTGCACTGAAAAGTAAGAAATAATAAATATTTCGTCGTAGAATTTGAAGACGGTTGGTGCCAAATTAGGATACAAAACTAAGTAAATATCTAAGAAGATAAAGATCTGTTAAATATTATCTATGTTTGTATGTACCTACTAATGATCGTAGGTTCCTAATGAATTGTCTAGATTAGTGAATTTGGGAACTAAGTTGTTTCTAATTTGGCACCAACCGTCTTCAAATTCTACGACGAAATATTTATTATTTCTTACTTTTCAGTGCAAATTTTTGAAGTCGGTGCACTTTTTTTTAAAAGGTTTATTTTACCCTTTTAAGTGATTTTGCTGCCTTGAGAGACAAATAATAACGCAACTAAAAAAATATTGATGGAAAATTAAAAAAAAATACCCCTGTGGATGTGATTTGAACCATGTAATGTGCTTGTGCATCCTATGCACATTTAACCGCTAGACCATCGTCACGAAAATTGACAACTTCGTGTCAATAGCAACCGTTGCTAAGGCTTTTTCTGATACATAATTTTCAGCCGTAAACAGAAATTAATTACTGAATTCCTGAAAAACTACTGAACCGATTTTCGTCATATGTCTGTGAGATAATGTCGAGAAATTATTATATCTTGAAAAAAATAAGTGGTCAAAATCGGTACATATTTTATCGAGATATCAAGAAAAATGTACTTATAAAGTCAGTTTTTTCAAAATTTCTGAAAAACTAATGAACCAATTTTTATGAGATAAAAATGGGACCAATCCGGAAGAATTATCTGACGATTAAAAAAGAAACCATCAAAATCGGTTCACAATTGGCGGAGTTATCGACGTACATACATACATAAAAAAAAAAAAAAAAAAAAAAAAAAAATACGGTCCGAATTGAGAACCTTCTCCTTCTTTTTTTGGAAGTCGGTTAAAAATAACATACAATGTTCTATTGAATTAAAATTAACAATATCGTGTTCTAAAATTAAAAATAAATGCTATTTATGATGGCCAGCTTGTAAGCGGCCAGGAAAATAAGGTCGTATCATCACAAGTACTAGAACAGACAGGTATATATGACCTAGTGCTCAAGTTGAACTTATCTTACAGCCAAATGCTTTAAAAACTGGTTTCGGATATGGGATTTTCAGATTTTTTAATGACAAACGAAAACACACCTTCACGGCCTTTAAACCTTGCGGTATGACTGGTGACACCAGCTGTAACAGTGTCCACTTTTAGTTAGATACAAATTGTTAACTACTTTATCAACTTGCTGATTAAAAATTGGTATGATGACCAAATAAAATCTTTAAAATCATACCGAAACATACGGGTGCCTGGTTTGTAATGAAACCCTAAAGAAAAGGTCTATATCGTCTGGTGTCATTTTGTAGCTTATATGGTCAGCTCGCTGTTACGATCTTGAGTTTGCGTAGGGGATGATCGGGTTGGCGGGGCAGAGGCACCGCGCAAAATGGTCGAAACCGGCGCTCTCGCTCCTTTTTAATCAGTGTAGCTCAACAGCATGATAGCGCTGTGATTCAGGCGTGTGTATAGAGTTGATTGACATTTAGTTAAGCAAAAATTTGTGTAATTTAGACAATATTTATATGTAAAAAATATTAAGTGTATCGATCTGAAAGTTTGTCTGAAATATACTGACTAACGGATAAATGAATTTTGATGACTATATTTTCAGGAGCATATTTTCGTTGGATGTAAATTGTTGGCATCCAACGTTGAAAGAATGAAGGATGAAAGATGACTAAAAAGTTTTATATGGCAGAATAGAAGTGAAAGGAAATGCTGGCAGAGGACGACACTTTTATTGAACATAATAATAAATATGTATTGATCGATGGCAATATTAAAAGTACACACAATCGCCGAGTATGTATGAAAGGTATGATGAATATAAAAGAAGCGAAAGAGGTATGTCAGGATCGTAGCAAATGCCCGCCTACCCCTCTTGGAATAAAAGGCGTGATAATAAATAGATAGATTAAATTGTTATTCAATTCTATTCATAATTCTGTTAATTCATACATACTTTTCTCCTTCTACATACAAAATCCTACACGTTCCGTCGTTTGATAATCAAAGCATATCAAGTTACATGTATCAGACTACATAGGTAATTAAATTGTTGTAATTAGTAATTAGTAATTCACCTCAGTTGGCACCTCAGGGCATATCACGTACAGATTATCCAACCAAAAACATCAATATGAAAATGGGAGCCAAGTTCAATATTATGATAATTATGGTGTGAGATCTAAATGGGTGCCAAGTTCTGTAAACAATCCTGAAATTTATTTATAAGAACGTATATAACATTCTTTAGTAAATTTAAAACACAATTTCTTGTTTATTTCTGCTACGTTGTTAAATTTGAAAAGTCGAATTATTTACACAAGCAAATAACTTATGATATATTAAGCGTCAACATTTGACTTGGCTAGTTTTTACCAGCAAATCAAATATTTAGAAGAATAGAGCCTTACAATATAGAAACAATAACTTGCATATAACATAAAGATGATAAGTTGATGAGCTAAATATAAGTTAACTAGTATGTGAAAACTATTATCCAAGGCAAATGTTGAGGTTCAATAGATCATAAGTTGCTTTGTGTAAATAATTCGATTCGACTGCTCGCCAGTTCTGTTGGCTTGAACTTGGCTTGACACGCTGCCGCGTGTCTAGATTAAATAATTAGTTACTTAACTAGTTATTTTGGTATTAAGTTTATGTTTATGTGCTTCGGAAGGCACTTGTTCTAAAATAACAGATATGCAGCAACATGCTTGCTACCTGCTCTGTTTAATCCAGTGGACACTGTTACAGGTATACCTGGTCACACCGCAAGGTATAAAGGCTGTGAACATGTGTTTGTGTATGTGTGCTTGGCACAGACAGACAGACAGACAGACAGACAGACAGACGGGTCGGGACTCTTTGTTTTAGGTAATAGTGAGAAGGAACGAAGGAATATGTACGAATGCTAGCATTCTGTTCTCCCGCAAACAATATATGAAAAGTGTGGGCAGCCCAGACATTCTCGGGCCGAGCATTCTCAGCAAAAATAGCTGATCGACCAAAACCTTCCCGATTATTTTCAGCGTTATCTACAGGGTATGGGCAGACGCTTAACTTCACGAAAAGTAGCGCTTCATTTTCTCTATTCCTTAAACTCCTTAGTTTCGTTAGAGTGAAGGACAGTTTAGTTAGGTCACGTGGTTGTATTTCAGTCGATCCCATACATTTGTAGTATTAGATTATATTCTATTCGCTAACTTGTACATTGATCTAATCTATCTTTGATCCCTGAAAGATTCATCAAATTTCATTCAGCCGTTCCGTAACCTATTTTATTTGTGTGGGTTTTTTTGCAAAATCTTTTTTCAGTCGAAAAAATTCCTTCACAATCCACCGGCGTCGTTGGTCTAAATCACAAAATCAATAACATAGTGTAACATCGTACCCATATAGATGACTTTTTAATGGCCACCCATTATATATGATATATTTTGATTGCGCTACGAATTTTATTAACTTTGATGTAAATGGATGAGAACAGAGCGCATGGAAATGGAAGAGTTGTATGAAATATGTTTTTTGGACCCGTCCCGGATTCCGGAATTACATTTTCCCGGGATAGTGACGGGCGTCGGTGGTCCAGTGGATTAGATGTCTGCCATTAACTAAGCGGACGTCGGTTCGATTCCGACCGATGTACCAATATTTAAAAACTTATGTACATAATCCGACAAACCACACCAGGCTTTTCCATTTAAATATACCTCAACAGAATTGGCCACTCGTTAGGTATAACCTCACAAATACCATCGGCTAATAGAGGGAGACTTGGTCTTCCGCTGGGTACCTTGAAACCGTAACATGGTTTCGGGAGCTGTAAGGCAACCTGTAAAGAAAAAAAATGTAATTATCTCAACTAAAACCGGAGAAAACCGTCTATATTATGACCTAAGGAGGTGAAAAAGGAATATATTTTACCATACTTAAAAATTGTTTCATTTATTCCACGTGCTAAGTCGGAACTTAAAACTAGTTTTAAGTTATATATTTACCATTTAACAGCAAGTATTTTCAAAGAAAGTTAAGTAATAAGTTAAAATTAGCAAGTAAATTGTTTAATTAACATCCACTCGAACGTGAGCAATGCAGACAAATAAATCATAACCAAATATGGTAAGTTGGATGCCAAAATATAACTTCGTTTAATTACTTCTTGCGCATTATTATTTATAGCAGACTAGCTGTGCCTTGCGGTTGCACTTGCGTTAATAGAGTACACATACATATCTAAGGCTTGCCATTTGTTCTGTCTAATATGGACAACTGGAAAAATTGTAGGAACATGTTATTGCCGTGTGAGCATGACCGCGTAGACAAAATCTACAGGGGGTAGCATGATGTCCTCAGTTGCGTCACTTTGTCTATTTATGACTATGATTTCTACACGCGTCTATGAAATCATACACAATATTATGGATACTGTTAACCTTTGAGGAGTACCTCCAAGGGTCCGACTCTATCATCAGATAAACTCAGTAATGGTCGTAATTCTGCCAAGTATAAAGCTAGATAGATCAAGGTGTATTTTAAAATTCAGATATCTAGATTCTGACATCTCTGATAATGTTCTTCATTAACTTTCTCTTGCTCTTGTCGAACTCCTGTCGTCGGTACTTCTTGCGTCTTTAGGAAACATTGGTAAAAGGACCAATAGGTGGCAGAAATTCTTGTAGAATACATCCTAGAGCAATATGTTTAGTAATGTTTACTTTTCTACGTTTTTATTAATTGACATAATATTTGACAACATATCAATTTTTCATACTTTTTAACATACTTTTGTACTCTGAGTCTAACATCTAAACTCACCAAACACAATCCACTTGCCTTGGTGACTGAGTAACTACTGTGTTATCAATAAGCCATAGACCTACTATATAAACTCTTGTTTGTCACTTTTATTCATGGACTTTCCAAGTGGATGGCGAGTCACATGTCGTGATATCTATAAAAAAAAATCCTTCAGTATAACTGAATTATACCGCATACACCTGAAAAAGTTGGCAGTGTTGCCAAGTACTACTGTAGTGACACGTGCTGCAATGCTGTTTAGTAAATCCTTCAGGAAACTTTATTTTACTTGCATACTACTGTTTTTAGATAACTAGATTTCCGCCCTGGATTCGTTCGTGAAAATTATGGGCTTCAATATCTTGGAGGGCCGAAGAGTGACACAGGCTACCTTTTAAATACCTTGCGGTGTGGGCTGTGGCCAGAGAAACCATACTATATATTGTTACTACTTAAGTTTACTTTCATCATAGCTATATCTATATTAAACAGAACAGGTGGCAAGTCGCACTTAATAGACCTATATGTATCACTTCTTTAACAGAGATAAGTATCTGTTGTTTAGAAGAAGTGCTGACGCGCGGCTTTGTTTTCTCCGAAGCACGAGAAGTCGATTTAAGGTGGTTCGTTTTCCATACAAAAATGTAATTAAGATTAACTAATCAGTAAAAATGTCTAAATATGGGCTTACTTAACTATATAAAAAGAATTATGTTTAATATTAATTATTTCCATTATAAAAAAGTAATTTTTTATTGATTTGGCGCAACATAAAAGCCGAAAATAGTTAAGTAAGTCCATATTTAGACATTTTTACTGATTAGTTAATTAGTTTATCTTAATTACATTTTTGTATGGAAAACGGACCACCTTAAGCACATATTCTTATAGAAAATTGGTGCTTAGAATTTTCGCCACATGTGGGATTTAACCCGGGTCCCCCTAGTTTCAAGTCCATCCAACGCTCTACCAATATAGACTAGTTTTTATTCCGGGAAAAAATCTCATTTCTCCGGGAAAATTAAATTTTTCATAAACAATTTTTGTACCCTTGCGAAGCTGGAATAATGTATCTTTATCTACTCTTATACAAAATCCAATTATAATACTAATTCATCATGATATGTTTTATATACACGCGTCTGTAATATGTCAAATTTCGATACTGTAACGTATTACAGTAGGTATAGAAGTTTTCATACAAAAACGATTTCGTAATGTTTTGTTTTTTTTTTAAATGCAGAAATGGTACAGGATATATCTTATACCGCCACATTAAACTCTATGAAAATATCGACACGCGCATGTGCGAGTCACTTGACAGTTAACGAGCATGCGCGGTAGGTAACCACAGTTTGCCGCCATCTTGGTTCAATTTGTTTTGTAATTTAAAAGTTATTAAAAAAGTTATGTGCCAGTTCATACACTACTTTATCTAATCCCATGCAATAGTACAAAACAAATTGAACCAAGATATTTTTCTTAATCGACAAATTGGCAGCAAATCTCAAGTCACTCCCACATGGGAGTGTCGATATTTTCATAGAGTTTAATGTGGCTGCATAACACATATCCTTTGCCCTTTCTGCATTAAAAAAAACATTATGATATCGTTTTTGTATGAAAACTTCGGTACTATAATACATTATAGTATCGAAGTTTGACATATTAGAGACGCGTGTAATTGTTCATATTTCTTTCCAACATCATTTTGTTATATATCTGACGGATTAGACGGCATACGCCATGAAACCGCGCTGGAGCTTACTTGTTCCCCTACTTGACTAATATTATTAAGGCTCAGCTCCTAAACTTGATAGGTCCATGTTTAATACTTGTAAAGCTCCTCTTAAATCAACTTATCTAAGTGTGAATACCACATCAAAATCGTTTTATCACATGTAGTCAATGACGTACTATAAGTTTATATAGTATATCATTGCATGTAGTGATAAAGTTAAAAACTTTGTTTGTATAAATTACTAAAATGATTAGATAGATTCCACAAAATAACTGAAACAGCAAGTATTACAAAGTGGTTTAAATACTTAATATAGAGATATATTTAATGACACAGATATCAGATATAGCAACCTGAGCAACCCCAAAACTGAGTGGAACAGTAGAAATTGCACATTTACACAATTTCTGTACGTGATCTCAATGTAAAAGACCGTATTTTATTTTTATTTCTTTAATATATCAGATATATGGTTTTCCACAATTTTATTTGAAACTTGAATTACCTACTGCTGCGCATTTATTATTTCACATCAACTTCTAACTAACTAGCCAACCGCCCTGGTTTCACGCTAATTACTACATATTATGTGCTATTTTTTAACTTTTTAAAAGATCATTAAATTTTATACAATTATTTTCTATTATTATTGTATTATACCTATCTCTAACGGATTAGAGAGCATATGTCATGAGAGCATTTATTTTCCGCGACTTCATTTATGATCAGCTCCATAAATGATAGACTTCAGTAAAATGAGGAAGTTCTCAATTCGACTGTATTTTTTTCTATGTATGTTACGCGATTACTCCACCAATAAAATTGTGAACCGATTTTTACGGTTTACTTTTAATCGACAGAAAATTCTTTCAGGTTGGTCCCATTTTTGTTTTAGTGAAAATTTTTAATTAAAAAAAATAAAAAACTCATTTTTCAGGCAACTTTAGTCATTCATAGTCATTAGAAATAATTAAATAGTTAATTTCGCCCTTGAATTTAAAACGGTTAGTGCCAAATTAGAAACTACCTAGCCCTAAATTTCACTAATCTAGACTTTTACTAATTACAAACTTAGATAACATTGAACAAATCATCTTTAGAAATTATTTTAATTTTTCAACCTAATTTGACACCAACCGACTTCAAAGTCAACGGCGGGCCCGAAATATATTATTATTTCTTGCTTTTCAATGAACAATGTTGAAATCGGTATACTTTTATATACGAACCGAGACAGAATCCGTTTAGTTGTTACGGAAGAAATATCACACAAACAGACAATAGCACATTCATGACGGAATTCAAGCTTTGTTTTGACAGTTGCCTACATTATAGGTGTTTGTTCAGGGTCTTGGTATTAATAATATTGTCGCATGCTCCAGTGCACACACATTTGATTAGAAATTCATTGATCTCATAATGCATGGTAATCAAAACAAATACTAATGTAAAATAAACTCAATTTATTGTTTGATCACGAAATACTTTGTTAACATCTACAAAATAAACATATACTTAACTAATCACAAATTGTACATTCTTCTCTTCTCTTCTCTTCTACAAATCTGAAATACTTTCAACTTCTATAACATGCGTATGCTTCTTTTTCTTAGCAATACCTTTAAACTCATTCTCGATATCTTCAAGAGTTCTCCCTTTAGTTTCTGGTACAAGGAAGTACACGAACAACGCTCCAATAACACAAGTCACAGCAAAATGCCACAACACCCAACCAGGCTTCACCATATCAACCATGTTCTGGTAAAGTTTCGTCACTAAAAATGCCAGAAACCAATGAAATCCAGCAGTTATTGCTGTTGCTCTCCTAGTTATATTTGTTGGGAATATTTCTCTTACCATCAACCATGGTATAGGACCGACACCGGATGCATAAACACTAGCGTACATGCATAGAGTAAACAACGGCACCCATGAATTACTTGATAATAAATTGGGAGCTTTCAAATTGTAGAATATTGCTAAACCTCCAATATTTAAAGCCATCAATATGAACGATAACATTAAAAGGATGCGTCGTTTTATTTTCCTTAAAAGCATTGTGGAGAAGTAAGTAGAGGTGACTAAACAAAATGCGAGGATTATGGATGCTCCTGGTGGATTCATGGATATTGCGAATGTCTTAAAAATATTTTCTGCGTAAAATATTATGACAAATATTCCGCTCATTTGTTGGAAAATCATCAATCCAAATGACACGATTAAAGCCTTAACAGTAGATTTTGTACTGAATAGTTGTTTAAATGTGCCTTTATTTCTGGCATAGTTCCTGATCTGCTCCTTTAGTTGTTTAATTTCTGTGTCCAAATCGTTATCAATGCCTCTGTAGTATCTTAGAGCCGCTTTTGCCTCATTCGTTTTCCCTTGGGACAATAGATATGTTGGTGATTCTGGTAAAAATAGAAAAGCCACGAAGAAGGCCACTGGTATACTGGCACAGAGAACTGATAGCCATGATGCACTTTGAACCAAACCTGCGAAAATATATAGTAAAATTTAGTATTTAATTTATGGGGAGTCTATAAGTAATGTGACACGCACCAGGAATAGTTGTAATATGCTTTTTCCAAATTCGTTATTAATAATAGTCTTACCAATAATATATCCAAAGAGTATCCCTCCACATAACTGCACATGGTAGAAATTAGCAAGAGCCGGTAACTGGCCTGGCTCCGCAATATCTGCGACGTATGGCGGTATGGCCACACTGAAAGCACCAACTGCTACTCCTCCTACGAATCTTCCTACGTATAGACCGTATACATTTGGACTGAAAAATTAAAAAAAATCTTGTTCAACACCGTCATTGACGTAATTTTGTAAGGTACCTATAAAAAATGCTCGAAATATAACGATAAGACGAGATGCATGTCAGAAACCTGCGAGGCATTACTCATAGGAACTATTAATACCCCTAGTTTTAGGATTTCTCAGGTAATCGCTTAGCATTAGGCATTAGTAATAAAGTTTCCTCTCCCACAAAATTATGAGAAAGATCAAAAGATTAATGTTGTTTTCTGAAATTCTGGGCTTTATGCTCTTAAACAAAGCCACCTCACCTTGATGCAATTAGTATCCAAGAGACCAAAAGCGGTAAAGCTAGGTACAGGAGAGTTTTCTTCCTACCGAAGTATTCTGATATCAACCCAGCAGGTACTGCTCCAAATAATGCTCCCAGACAGAGCAACGATGCTGCCCAAGATGCTTCATGTGGCCTTAGCTGGAATAATAAATTATATTAAATGCATATGCATCCTCTCGCCTTTTTCATATAAATAGTGGAATAGATGATGATAAGGTAGCCTGATAATCTTCCTTTCCCTTTCATACATGATTATCGATTTCTGGTACATTTGATGTCATCTCTCATCCATATTATTTTAGTATTAAGTAGTACATTATCTCTATTTTTGTCTGATCTACTTCTCCCTTTCTGTGGAGGACGGATTTTTGTTGACATATTAACAAAGTTTTAACATGATGATGTTAAGAACCGGTTTAACCAGGTCATCAAAATTTATGTTGATAAGTCCATCAAAACCATACCTTGCCATATCTTGACACTATATTGGGCGCAAGTCGCAATAAGTTCTGCATTAGTTATCACAGGATTTTTGAATCCATTATAATTTCTACTCGGAGTGGATGGATGGATGGATATAGATTTGGACTAGATCGCGGTGTAATTAACTTAGTCCGTGAAGCTATGTGTAGAACCCTTATTACTAACCCCAAGTTTTGGATGTGTTCCATTAACAGCTGTGATCAAGTCATCGTTGTACTGTACAGTTGTAGTGTGCAACTAAAAATAAATAAATAAATTATTTCTGTAAAATTCTTAGTCAGGAAAAACACGCACATCTTTACGGCCTTTATACTTTGCGATGTGGCCAGTAGCAGTGTTAACTTTTAACTAATTGCACATAGCCGCACTGTACCCTAAATACATTTTCAGTTTTTATCGTAATTACTTGTAGAAGAGAACCTCGAAAAGAAAAAGGCGAACGAAATAAATGGAATAAAAATTAACAAATTGGAAAGTATTTTCAAAACTTTAATTTGCTAATGTAAGAACTAATCCATTTTAAATTACAAATACAAGATATTACCATTATCACTAAGTTGGTTTTTAAATTGACTTTTTCCTCAAATTAAGAGAGAAACGCCAAGGAAAAAGGAGAACTCCCTCGCGGCATAAGTTACCCTATAAATAATGTTTTCATTAGCGAATACCAATAAATAACCAGACGCGGTCCTAACTTACTGCTAACTTAGTTAGTAGTGTTGTATACAAACACGCGGTTCGAACGGAACAGAAACGCGCGATTATTTAACCACTTAGAAAGGAAGTGTTTTATATACAACATTGTTATATTATAAATTATATATACAAAAATACATATTACACCTCTACAAAGAAATAGCCAGAAGATTAGTAGAGGCGTCCCACGACCAAAGAGCTGGCTCATATTTGGCTCAAAGAATAACGTCGGAACGCAGCCAGTCTTATGGGCACTCTCCCAGAAGACAGCGATCTTGAAGTTTTTTTTATTTACAGGTATATTTCGTTCTTTATATAGCATAGTAGGGATATTTAATAGAAATTCTGATAGAAATTACTTACTACTTTGACTTACTAGAGTCATATCCTATGCTGTTTGGTGTCAGAATATTTGTCTTATTTTCCATTTTAAACTTTTTATACGATTTCAAAATTGAGTTCTTCAACATTGGGTCTACCAATTCGATGACAACTGGCTTCTTATCATGTGAGTTTTTCGGTAGACGATACACTTATCAGGTGAGTTGTTCGGTAGACGATACACATTCTTGATTTGGAATGGCAGTAACTCAGCCTTCAATCATTTTGTCACAATCTTGCATACTACTTCAGTCAGATTTTCGTTCGGCTTTCTGGCAGGTTTCGAAGTTCAAGACAAGATGACCTCATGTTTCTTTGAACTAATTGGTCCTCCAGTTTGGAAATTGTGTCAACGTATTGGAGCCTCTAATTTTTCATCTTTTAAATTTTAATTATCATTACATCATACTGACTTGAAATAAATAGCACAGCCTTTTGAAATTCAGTGTTTGAGTTTTTAATTTCGTGTATTTTCCTGTTCATCTCTTTCAGTTTGGTATTTTGCTCAGTCTTCCAGTCCCTCAACATCTCCAGAATTTCTTCTTTAAATTGAGTCAATTCCTCTTCACCGTTCCTTCTCTTCTAATTATATTTAGTCAGTTGTGTTGAAGCTTCAGGATCGGATCCGTAGTGAAAACCTTGTAGTGGTTGTCTTTGCATTTTTGTAAGAAAAATTTAATTTAATTTTAGTGTCCACTCTAACTTTTCGCAGGTCCGTGGCACTGTAGAATATTATTTTACTTTTAATACAGACACGGCTGTACATACGACTGATTATATACTCTTTGGCTGTGGCAATTCAATTAAAATCGACATTTAAGGATGTGAAATAAAAAAGAACGTCGAGCTACCAGACAGACAGTTAATTATAAAAAATCGTTTAAACTTAATAAATATAAATAAATATCGCTAGTTTGTGTCCGCCAGTGAGACAGTGAGACAGTAAGGTAGCAACACTCGGTCACACGGTTCCCACAAAATTCCCAAGTTAAAGATTACGTGGGAGTTGTTTATTAATTTTGCAAACTTGCTTAAGTGATATTAGGTTAGGTAGGTACGGCAGGTACGGCAGGTGATCATTGCCTCTTTATTTATTCATTCTTTTGAACACCACCGTGTTTTTACTATCTACTAAATAATCTGGTTAAAAGGAAACGAAAGGTAATATACATTAATTTTTCAGTATTTTAGCTTTTCTAATAAAAAACCGGCCAAGTGCAAGTCGGACTCGAGATGTAAACGGCAAAAAAAAACCTTTGTTGTATGGGATATTATGTTTTTTGTATTTGTTGTTATAGCGGCAACAGAAATACATCATCTGTGAAAATTTCAACTGTCTAACTATCGCGGTTCGTGAGATACAGCCTGATGACAGACGGACGGACAGCGGAGTTTTAGTAATGTTCTTCTTCTTAGTCGTGGTCAATCATGGCGGTCCACAGCGCGACGCACCTTGTATTGACTCGTCATGATTAACTTTCTTGGGAAGAATAGTGCAGTGGTTTCCCCTTGCCTTCTGCACCAGACATTTTGAGACTATTTAGGTCTTCAGGCTCGCTGTAGCCTCTTCTAGCCAGTTTCCTAGCTAGGTGTATATTCATACCGCCATTGCTCGGTCGCCAGAGCCTCGTTTGTTGTCTAGTAGAGGGTACCAAGCGTGCAGGTGAGGATGACATTTGGGGACACATGTGAAATATCGAAATTGACGCGTCAAGTTTACGTTACTATAGTCGAATAAGCTAAAAGTGTGTTTTTAATGCATCAGGATTTTAAATATGGTTTTATTGTTATGGGAGAAAAACAATTATAAATATCAATATTTGTTCTGTTTAATATGGCCAACTAGTTAAATGTAGACATTGTTACAGACAGTGACAGTATATGTACGATTTTATGATTATATTCCTGTTATTTTTAGAAGAAGTGCGAAATCCTAATATTAATATTAAATATTTACCTCTTGTGTCTGTATGAGTAGAGGTAACGCTGATGATGACCACGACACACAAACTCCAGCTGCAAACGCTCCCAAGTTTACTGTCAACAAGAGCAAGTGTGGTTAAGGTCTGTAATTTAAGAAGAAGTCCCGGGTTTAATTATTGCTAACCACTGAACCGATTTTGATGTGATACCAAAACAGCTTGAACCCTAGGAAGGCACTTTTTTAATCCACTTCTAATAGTGGATGAAACTTAGTACCTATGGAAACTTTTATCGAATTACCACGGGCAAAGCCGGGGCGGAAGCTAGTCAGTTAATAAATAGATAGCATATTTCTTAGCTGTCTGTCTGCATCTGGCCTTTCACGCAAAAACTACTAAAAGGAAGAGGTGAAGTAGTGAGCCTGCGGGCTATAAATGGGCTGTGGGCTGAGTTGACCCTGAAATGAGAAGAAGCCATGAGACTAGTGTAGGTATAGGTCTGAAAGCATCAAGAATAAAGTGCCTCTTATCTTTAGGAAGAAATTGAACAAGAAAACCTAAAGTTGTACAAAAGTTTAAAGTTATATAACTTTCTTCTCCTAAATACAAATGGATGCACACTAGATTTCCACCCCGGATTCACCCGTGGTTGAAATATAATAATTTAACCCGAGTATAAGATTTCCGGGATAAAAGGTTAACCTATATTAGTCTTCGGCCCTTCAACTATCTATGTACAAAATATCATGTCGACATAGAAGAAGGACAGAGATGTCTAGAGGGCCAGACAGTGGGTACAGGTTACTTTTTATCCCGGAAAAATATCTCTGGAAAATAATTATAGGATTTTTTGATGGAATTGAAAAATAAGTGACACGTCTAGGGTCCATTAAATGCAGCAACGGGCTTGCTATTTATTTAGATAGATACTTGTTTAATATGGACCACTGGTCTAAAGTGTACACTTTTGTCTGGCCACACCACAAGAATATACAATGCCATGAAGGTGTGTTTGTTTGTTTGTCTTTCTTTCAAGTCAAAACAGAGCAATAGATCGACGTGATGTTTTTGCTCAGAGATAGTTGAAGGACCAAAGAGGGACATTTGCTACTTTTTATCCCGGAAAATTCTTATTGGATTTCGAACTAGAGGGTAACAATTTCCCACAAACCAATTCCCGTAGCGATGTACTGAGTAGTAATCCCGGATGTATCCCGTTTAATATCCGGGACAGTTTCTATCCGCTGTAGTTTCTTCCCGTTCCGAAAGTCAGGTGTATGAGATATGGTGGCTGGTTCTTCATCGCTGGCGAGGAATTGGGTCTCCACTGAAAATTTATAATATACTTTAGTTTAGGTTATAGGTTTAACCTTGGAAAATAACCTTAAAATTCTTCATTAAAATTGGTCGGTTAAAAACGCATAACCTTCATTGCATTAGGGTTTCGTAGCCAAACTGAATACAGTAGATACTCTTATAATTGTATCAATCATGTAGGTACGATGACCATAAGTAGAGATTATTGTAACAAAGTCCGCATTTAAACACATAATCTCTTTCCTCCTTTCCTTTTCGCAAACACACTGCTCACACCGGATATAGATTTCATCATCACACAGTGGACACGTTCTCATACGAACGAAAAAGCTCAGTGACTCGTTCCTGTGTCGCACTGTCAAAAAGTGGAACGAACTTCCGGCGTCGGTCTTTCCTGCTTCCTACAACCAAGGGTCTTTCAAGCAAAGCTTGAAAAAGCATCTGTATAGTGGGCGCGACTGGCGCACTGTATTATGCTCTGCCAGTCGCGCGCATTCATGAACCAACTACTTAGGCAAGGTCACATGTCGTCATCTTTTCCTAATTTACATGATATTTTTAAATATTAAGCTGTAAAAAAACTAGGCACATATTATTTTTAGTTACCAACCCCAAAATTGTATAATGTACCAGTCTACTTTGACCACTAGGCATAAGTAGTGTTTGTATAATGTACCAGTCTACTTTGACCACTAGGCATAAGTAGTGTTTGTATAATGTACCAGTCTACTTTGACCACTAGGCATAAGTAGTGTTTGTATAATGTACCAGTCTACTTTGACCACTAGGCATAAGTAGTGTTTGTATACCCAGTCAACAGAGACACGTCATTTTTCACGTCATTTTGAAGTCATCCAATGACGTCGGTTCACGTCATTTTCGACGTGGTAAATGACGTGCAAATGTCACAAATTAGACGTCATATTCGACGTCAATGTCGACGTCACATTACGTCATTTGTCGACGTTACAGGACGTCATTTATTGACGTCACATGACGTCGTTTGTAGACGTTGCATGACGTCGTTTATTGACGTTACAGGACGTCATTTATTGACGTTGCATGACGTCGTTTATCGACGTTACAGGACGTCATTTGTCGACGTTACAGAACGTCATTTAATGACGTTGCATGACGTCGTTTATTGACGTTGCATGACGTCGTTTATTGACGTTGCATGACGTCGTTTATTGACATTACATGACGTCATTTGTCGACGTTACAGGACGTCATTTATTGACGTTGCATGACGTCGTTTATCGACGTTACAGGACGTCATTTGTCGACGTTACAGAACGTCATTTAATGACGTTACAGGACGTCATTTATTGACGTTACAGGACGTCATTTATTGACGTTGCATGACGTCATTTATCGACGTTACATGACGTCATTTGTCGACGTTACAGCACGTCATTCGTCGACGTTACAGGACGTCATTGCTTGACTTCAATGAACATCAGCCGCTGATGTTCATTGACGTCGAGGAATGACATTATTCGCAAGACGTTAGTAGACGTCAATCGTCCAAGTCTAAGATGCTTGAAGAGGTAACGTCGGCGACTGCGTGACTATGTAACATATAAAATATATTATTAATAGTAGGTATTAGGGTAGGCATTAAGTTAAACATAAAATGGTAATCATATCTTATTTATTAAACCAAAAACAAATAAAATTTGGAATTCATCATTTCCCATTGTATCAATAAAAAATATGCAAACATGTTTTTAAATAATAATAATAATGTCCTTAATAACAAAAAACAGGAAAAAAAAATATTAATCACTTCCTAAGTAAGCTGAGGTTGACCTTATTGATATTACAGTAAAAACAAATGCAAACATGTCTTGAATAAATAATAAAGTCTTAAACTGAAACAAATAAACGTAATCTTCTCTTCATAGTGAGGTTAATCCCATATTACCTATATTAAAAACAAAATATGCAAACATGTTTTAAAACAATAATAGTAAACTTAAACAAATAAAGTTAATATTCTCTTCCTAATCTGAGGTTAACGGTTAACCCCATATTATATTAAAAACAAATACAAACATGTTTTGAAACAATAATAGTTTAAACTTAAACAAATAAAATTAATATTCTCTTCCTAAACTGAGGTTAACTCAAACAAATACAAACATGTTTTGAAATAATAATAATCTTAAACAGAAACAAATAAACTTGATCAACTCTTCCTAATCTGAGGTTGACCCCATATTATATTAAAAACAAATACAAACATATTTTGAAACAATAATAGTTTTAAACTTAAACAAATAAATTATATTCTCTTACTAAACTGAGGTTAACTCAAACAAATACAAACATGTTTTGAAACAATAATAGTTTAAACTTAAACAAATAAAATTAATATTCTCTTCCTAAACTGAGGTTAACTCAAACAAATACAAACATGTTTTGAAATAATAATAATCTTAAACAGAAACAAATAAACTTGATCAACTCTTCCTAATCTGAGGTTGACCCCATATTATATTAAAAACAAATACAAACATATTTTGAAACAATAATAGTTTTAAACTTAAACAAATAAATTATATTCTCTTACTAAACTGAGGTTAACTCAAACAAATGCAAACACGTTTTGAAATAATAATAGTCCTAAGGTTTAAGTAAATAAGAGCCCAAATATCAGATTATAGAGGCAGAACAACATATTTGTTATAATAAGGTATTACTAGACATTTACAATAAATCTCTTTAACAGAAAACATGCACAAGTTTTCTGATAATTCACTAGCCAAATAAACATGCAACTCTGACGACTGACATGGAATTTTATAAAAATTTTGGTACTTTTTAAAAGTTTTGGCAAAGAATGTAACATTGTCATCTTCCATCAAAATGTTCACGATGAATATTACAGTTTTATTGTTCATCATACAGTAGCTATCAGCCGTAGAATTAGACAAAAATATAAAGTCCCCCCATAAAAACTGTCGGTATTGATGTATTTTGTTCAAACACGGTGTTGGGCCATCAAAGTGCTCTTTTCTGCACATAGACAGTTTAGTGTTACAATAAATAGGTTCTATGTGTTTCTCTGATAGACGATTAGCCGCCTGTTGCAAGGGTTTATATGACGCTCTTAACGATCTCTTTAAGGATCCTAAGTAATTTTCAAATTTAAAAGCCGAAAATGAATCTAAATTGCCGTATCTCTCTACATCATCAGCGAGGTGTATTAGTGAATGCACGTTATAAATTAAGTACTGATGACCATAAATGCATTTGCAATTGTTAACAAAAGTCTGTAGATAATTGCGTGCATAGCTCGAATAATGTGTATGCAAATGATTTGACGTCAAAATATAAATTGAACAATGTAGCAACATAAAATGATTGTAAACATCTTTTTTTAAAATACCATGTAAAATAACTGGACCGACATATAATAAAAATGTTCTAAATTCAGTTGCCTTCCAGTGCTCTATTTCTTGAAGGGTTCTGGGCTTACGATTAAACTCTAATGTAATAAATTTTCTTACATAAGTAAGTCGATCATTAAGAGCACTTATATGTTTTGAATCTAATTTTACGTGTTTTACGTCTGATCTTGTCGGTTTCACCCATGTATGTATAAGTTTTCTCATAACTCCTAAACACACACTATGCATGTAGTCTATAGGGAAACAAGTTATCATTCCAATGTCTAAACTAAGCAAAGGTGACTTTCCAACATGATGATCTTCATCTGATTGCAATACAAAGGATTCATTTGTTCTAAGTGTACAGTTTAAATCATCAAGAACGACACGGTGCTCTATGTAACTTCCGTTACAAACACACTTGTCGCAACTTGAATACCCATTATGCGATTTAATACATTTTAGATAAGCACGTGCTGGTGTATCACAAATAAAGTGTTTTACAGTAATAGAAAACTGCTTATCATTGTATGTTGTGCCGAATTTCAAGAGATGTGTTAATTCTTCAATAAAATACTCTAAATAAGATGATATGGTTGATGGTTTTGAACTTCCACAAAATATACCAATAACAAATATGCTGTCTTTAAATCCAAAAATATCAACTAAGATTGGCCAAAACTGTGTGTTGGAACTATTGAAAATGGGTAAGCCATCAACATTAAATGATAAAGCAATATCTTTTAAACCATTCTTATACGCAATTGGTAATATAGTATTTAGTAAAGTCTTGAATCCAAAATGTATGTAGTCGCCATTATCGAGATGTTTTAACGTATAACTACACGGCGTACTTAATAGTGTCCTAGAGGTGGCCGGTAGCTCTGGATGTTCACGTTTAAGAAACTTTAATAATGAAGTTAAAGCCATATGAGATATATTATATTGTAAAGACCAAGATCTCAGGAAATCATTTAAAGGTTTTTGTCGTTGTTCAAACTGTACATACCTATTAATTTCTACTGCAACATTATCTACCTCAAGCATTCTCTGTTGGGACAAAAGGTTTGACTGCTCACCAAATACAGAAGCGGTTGATTCGGCAGCTGTTTTTCTATACACTTTAGCAATATTGTTTTCCATAGTAACATATTTATCTGATAAACCTAAATTCGGTTTTTGTTGCTCACATTCAATAATTTCCAACTGATATTTTTTTATATTACTATTTATTCTTCTGTATATTTGACGCTTAGTTAAAACCGTCTTATGCGACATTGTACTGAAGATGAAAATATTGAAAGAGTATTTAGTCGAAAAAAGAACTTAATTATACACAAACATTATAGTTTGGATTAAAATAGACTAAGAAACTTCTAGTTTTTCAAGCACAAATCCTTCCTTAACCTTTGAGGTGCGTGCTTAAGCCAAATCTTCATATTATCTTCCAACTCTCGTTCTACTGTCAGCTTAAAATGTTTTTTAACAACCCCTGAAGCAAAATAAAAAAAAATTTAACGACGTAATTCACCATAATGTTTGTCGTATACAGGTTACATGCTGAAGTTATTCTTTAATTAGGTAGGTTTGAAATTAAAATATCTTTTCAAAGACAAATATATTTCAAATGTCGTAACGGAGAGAAAATCAGCTAAACCTAAGTTTTATGAAGTGAAATGAAGGATAAGTAAATTATTTGTTTTTGAAAAAATAAAGACAATCGCACGATTCTATGAGTTATATAAATGTAAAAATACGGATTATTAAACCAATATCTCAAAACGGTTTTGGATTCAGCATACCTTAACTTTTATATTTGAGTTCTGAATGCACCCCTAAGAGTTCTAGAGTTCTTCATTAATTTAAAAAAAAGTTCTAGCAAATTAGCCTGAAATTTTGGGGTGCTAACTTCACAAAATGACATGAGTAAATCAACGATATTTTCATAATTATTGTAAATATTAAATTTTGTCATTAGGATTTCTTATAGAACTCTTGAGGTGCTACCTGGAACTCCAATAAAATCTGCAAAATGTTGAAAAAAGTTTCTACCCTTATTATGAAAAATTGTAATAACTTTTGAAATATCGATTTTACAGCTTCGAGTAGTTAAACTTTGTGATAGAACTCGTGAGGTGCTATCCAGAACTCCAACAAAATCATTAAAATTGACAAATAATTTTCCACCCTTAGGGACATAGTCGTTTGTTCGTCAAAAATGTTTTGAAAAATCGTAATAACTTTTGAAATATCGATTTTACAGCTTCGAGTAGTAAAACTTTGTGATAGAGCTCGTGAGGTGCTATCCAGAACTCCAACACAATCATTAAAATTGTCAAATAATTTTCCACCCTTAGGGACATAGACGTTTGTTCGTCAAAAATGTTTTGAAAAATCGTAAAATCGTGTTTTGGAAAATTATTTGACAATTTTAATGATTTTGTTGGAGTTCTGGATAGCACCTCACGAGTTCTATCACAAAGTTTAACTACTCGAAGCTGTAAAATCGATAATTCAAAAGTTATTACGATTTTTCAAAACATTTTTGACGAACAAACGACTATGTCCCTAAGGGTGGAAAATTATTTGACAATTTTAATGATTTTGTTGGAGTTCTGGATAGCACCTCACGAGTTCTATCACAAAGTTTAACTACTCGAAGCTGTAAAATCGATAATTCAAAAGTTATTACGATTTTTCAAAACATTTTTGACGAACAAACGACTATGTCCCTAAGGGTGGAAAATTATTTGACAATTTTAATGATTTTGTTGGAGTTCTGGATAGCACCTCACGAGTTCTATCACAAAGTTTAACTACTCGAAGCTGTAAAATCGATAATTCAAAAGTTATTACGATTTTTCAAAACATTTTTGACGAACAAACGACTATGTCCCTAAGGGTGGAAAATTATTTGACAATTTTAATGATTTTAATGGAGTTCTGGATAGCACCTCACGAGTTCTATCACAAAGTTTAACTACTCGAAACTGTAAAATCGATAATTCAAAAGTTATTACGATTTTTCATAATAAGGGTAGAAACTTTTTTCAACATTTTGCAGATTTTATTGGAGTTCCAGGTAGCACCTCAAGAGTTCTATAAGAAATCCTAATGACAAAATTTAATATTTACAATAATTATGAAAATATCGTTGATTTACTCATGTCATTTTGTGAAGTTAGCACCCCAAAATTTCAGGCTAATTTGCTAGAACTTTTTTTTAAATTAATGAAGAACTCTAGAACTCTTAGGGGTGCATTCAGAACTCAAATAAAAAAAATGTTTTTTGAAAGATGGGGTGCCAACTTCACAGACTTCAAGCGGTCGTGTTTCTACAGGACGCCAAAAAACCACAAATTCCATATATTGGATTCAGCTCTGACACAATTATTATGTGATTCTGTTGTGTACCTATATAAATCTATCAATTTGAACATCAATCGATTAAATACTTACGTATTATTGCACTTTTTAATGTCAATTCTTCAAATGACTTTTTTCCCTTCTTTCCTCTAAAGCTGTATTTTGCCGCTAATTGATTTGTTAGACAATGTTTTAATATTTGATTGACGGACGCTACTATGGAATTTCCACAAAACGCGCTTATGTATTTGCACTGAAAAAAATTAAAAAAAAAATATATTGTCAAAAAAGTAACTAGTGTAAAAAATCTAATATTTGTTTTTTGTAACTAAAAGTGTGCGGCAAACTTCGTACTTACAAATTCTGAAAAATTTTTATCACTAGATAAATAACTCTCAATAATTGACAATTCTTCCTCTTCATGTAAAGGAAACTTTGCAGGTAAATCAATAGGTATTTTTTTACATTTTAGATCTTCCCATTCATTTTGTCCTCTTATATAATTTAAAATTTGATTATTTTGTTCCACTATTGTTGATAATAACTGTAGAGATTTGGCTTCAAAACCTGTAAACAATAAACAGCATACAAGAATGTCTCAGCAATAATAGTTTTAAAACTTGAAATTTTAATAGTAAAAAAATACAACATTGATAAAATACTATCCTTTACCAGAACCACACCCATTACATTGCCCATACCCCAACCGATGACGGCCTAAAATATTTTCATACTTCATATCTCTATTAGAAGTTTTTGACTGAGTTTTTATACATTTTTTTACCTGCTACATTTTGAACTTGTATTATAGGCGTACAAGAAGATCGGTCCAGGGATATGTCTTGGGAGTGTGAAGAATCTCCTGAAATAAATATTGGTAACTTAAAATTGGAACATGGCCAATGGAAGTTTTAAAATGACTTTTTCTAAGTCAATAGTTTTTGAAATATTCACTTCTAAAGTCGTAAATCATTTTTACTATACCTACAGTGAAAAAATCTAAAAATATTCAGATTGTAGAAGAACTTCAAAAACACTTTCTTTCAACAATAATTGTTTAGAACCCTAAAAATTGCATAGGTAGGTATACAAATATTACCTTCTATATTATTATTTTCAACTGGTAATATTGTCCTCATAGATTGATCTTCACATATGCCTTGTCTTCGGCTTAAAGATCTTGACAAATGGGTCACCTTATTGAAGTCAGAAGATCTTACTGAAATGTTATACACATCAGAGTTACATCCATAGAAAATATAGAAGTTATTAAGTTTTATAAATTCATTAAAATTTTGTATTGAAATAATGGGTTGCTTTCAAGTTTTCAATGATGAGCAAAGTTTGGTAGTCCAGATACTAATGTCAGAGATTTTTTTTAATGGATTCACTAATAGGAACTGATCCTAAACATTATTAGTTTCGGCACTTTCCCCCTCTGATTTGTAGTTTCCGAGATATAAAACAAAAAAAAATAAGGGGGGCGAAAAAGGGGGGGTTTAGGTTTTTTGATAACTGACGCTTCTCCGGCTTCTTCCCTCTCGAGTTTAAAAAAAATGTATGGGAGACGGGGGGGGGGGTACGGGGAAAGTGGAAAGGGGTAGAAATCAAATCCCAGTCCATAGGAAAAAAAAAAGAAAAAATGTATGAAAATTTGTATGAGAGTTTTTTTTTGTATGGGAGAATATATTTTTTTAATGGATTCACTAATAGAAACAGGTCCTGAACATTATTAGTTTCGGCACTTTCCCCCTCTGATTTGTAGTTTCCGAGATAAAAAACAAAATAAAATGTATGGGAGTTTTTTTTTGTATGGAAGAACATTTTTTTTTAATGGATTCGCTAATAGGAACAGATCCTAAACATTATTAGTTTCGACACCTACCCCATCCGATTTATACTTCTCGAGATTAAAAACAAAAAAAAATAAGGGGGGCGAAAAAGGGGGGTTTCGGATTTTTCTGGTACTCTGGGACCCCCTCTATACGATCCCACCAAAAGTTTCCCCCCATCACAACTCCTTCTGGGAGAACAATTCTGTCAGTCAGTCAGTCAGTGTTACCACTGCTTTATATAGTATAATAATAAAACTGTTTTGTGAAAAGAAGAGAAAAGCAATTATAATATTATGTCATAGTACTTGTAGGACCATGATTTGCGGTATCCTAAATTTAGGTCACGCCCCCGACGCGTTATTCCGTTGGTCGACCCAAAACGACCGTTGAGAGTCGCGTACGCAAAACGGCAAGCGCCGATCGATAGTTCATTTTTTATGTTTACACAGGTAACATGTTGTTATGAACTCGAGAAAACGGGAGCCCTATATCCTATTTTCGATGTACCTTATAGTTTAAGCTAGTGGTTTTCCTTTTGTGTTAGGTTTTATTGTTTATACCTGACTGTTATGTGGACTCTTTTTCTATTAAAGTGAATTATATGTGACAATATCGTAGTTTACAAACATCTTCTCACAAAATTGGCGCTCCAGCGAGAGGGCACGTTTAACGTAAACTTTTCTATTTACTTTTTTGTCATGGTGATAACGAGATCACATTCTAAAAGTGTACCCGAACTTAATATGTGTGAGTAAAGTGAAAACCGTTATGGGGGTGCAGGAGGCGCCCGCCGTTTTACAAAATGTGGACGCTGTTCCATAGCCGCCGTTCGAGGCGAGCTCAATTTCTGGTGAGGCTGGTAATTGTGAAGATCAGCCGAGATCCAGGTGGTCAAGTATGTTATCCAATTTAAATATCATTCCAAATTCATCGCGTGTAAAGGATACACAGATTGTTATGTCAGTTAACCCAGCTAATCAAGTCTTTAAGTTCGTCAAATACAAAGAATGTTCAAGTGTCAAATAATATGTCGGGGTGCACAGCCCGCTTTAATGGGAGCAGTGACGATGTACCTAAATACAAGTGGCAAGGATGCCGCTTGTCAACGCGTCGCCAGGTACCAGTCCTACCGAGGGCATGGACTACCGGCGTGAGTCTACCACGGGTAACCTGCGGGACGAGGTACGATCTTCTTTTTCTAATTCTAGTGACGAAAGTGTTGATAGTGAAAAAGTGTTTCAAAAATGTCCTGTTTGTAAGGTCATTCATTGCCTGTCTATAGTAAAAGTGTTTCTAATGTTTCAAATTTTAATCTAAATAATGATGTTTATGTTTCATGTAACGAAAATTTGTGTCAAAATCCAGCCGACAGTGGGTTGGATGTATATCCAAATACCTAATTTGTGTAATTTCAGTAATAACGATTGTTCACCGACCAATGTTTCGGACGGTGATTCTTTTTTGAGCATTCTGATGTTCTGGGTGATTCTAATAATGTATTTTGTAATAAAAATAATGTAATTAGTGGTAAGAATTTTATGTCGCGGGAAACGTGTATTTCGCGAAAAAGCTATATAATTTGTGGCATTTTTTTTACTACAAATTTACTAGGTCACACATTTGTAAGTGCCTTGTAGGTATATACTTACTTTTGAATATATCTAAAGCGGTTTCACTGCAGTCATCTTCAGATTCAGAAACAATAGTGTTAGTCTTAGGAGTTCTTTTTCTAGGTCCAGTATCATTGTCTGTAATATCACTTGTATTCTCAGCTTGTTTGGCTTTTTTACGAGCTTCTATCAAATTATCTATACAAATAAATAAAAATTAAATAAAACAAAAGAACAAATTACTTCTGGCATACACATTATACACAAACCTATATCCTGGCTAAAATTTGCTTTTTTAGCCTAATTTAAAATCTTACATGTTGTTGAATGTGAAGTTTAGCATAAAAACTTTAGGTCCAAAGTTCATAATGGCATGAATGCTCTCTGGTTTATATTTATTTGGTCATACCTATGCGTTGAGTGTTTAAATTTGTTTGGAGAAATCGAAGAACTGACATTTCCATACAATCCTACCAGGTAATCTCATAAATGTTTGTGGGTCAGTGTGTTTGGTCCTCAACCGCTGAACCTATTTCAATGATAGGTACTTGAAAGATAGCTAGTTTATGTCTTGAAAAACTTGGAGGCATGGAAGACCTGATGATGGACAAGATATGTATTTTACCTAAACTATTAGAGATAGACAAATGTTGGTTAAAAAAAATGGAAAATCTGGTGACTTGGAAGACCTGATGATGGACCCTAAGGTCCTGCCTAAGTATATTGCCTAGCTAGTGCCTACCTATACTACTAGAGGCTAGAGGTGAAACCGCGGGCAAAAGCTAGTAAGTACTACTTAAATAGTTCAATATAAAAAACCACTTACCAGTTTTAAAAAATGTTCTCTTTATATTAATGATGTGCCAATCATTTGATGGTTGCACGTGTCTTTGTAGAATTTTGTTAAATTGTCCAGTTAATTTGCACGGGGGCCAAAAAGCTTTCTGCTTATTTGATGTTAGCCAAGTCTCGCTTAATATTACTATGTCGCCGTTTGTGGACCCATCACATGCTTCTTCCGCTACTATAAAATTCAATTTTGGAGATTCTTCCTCTTTGTTTTCATACATTTTACCTACCTAATAAAATAAAGAAATTGGTTTAAATCGATTAAGTACTCAATAATAAATTGTCAAATAACAATACCTAATTTAGAAATATATATGAAACATACCTTTTATTATATCACAGATAACTTTATATAGGTACCTTTGCTTTATAGTGAGAGCTGAGATCTATCATTCCTTTAATCCAACTTTAATGAAACTAAAATCACAGATAAACTAATTAATTATACTAATCAATGGAAGATGGAAATGAATGTCTTGTCAATTTATCATAATCCCGCGCAAATGCACAAAATAGGCAACAAAACGGCGGCAATTTTATTCTGTTTTGATTCTGTCTCACTTACACGATAATGTATGTGAACGAATGAGAGACAAAATTCTGTTGGCTTTAATTGATTTGTATTTAGTCCACCAGATGTCGCGTTATCATTTTATTCTCAATTTCAATGGAAGGCAAAGGTTATAGTTGGCCCGGCCAAATTAATAAATTAAATATCATACATATACCTAGGTACGTATTTGTTTTTCTTCGCAGTTCTACCATGCGTTTCAAATAATAATTCTTACGAACGAGACAGACCGTGAGTGGACGACCTCAACTTTCAGAACTGACCAATGGATAAGTTAACCAAATCCTAGTAGCCTAGCCAACAAATCCTACTGTATATTCAGATTGTTACAATGTAGGTAGACAGTGAAAGAAAATAAACACATATTCATATTTTTATATACAAAATTAGTTCAATAACGTAATCACTGAAAATAATATTTGTTTTTAGGGTTGCGTAGCCAAATGGTGAAAACGGAGCTTATAAAAGTTTAACACGGACTTTTATCTAAGCCGTCTTTTGCTAAGGGGTAGGGGTTAGGGGTAAGGATAGTGCAGGCAAGCCAATGTTTGGGCAGGACAACGTCTGCCAGGTCCGCTAGTCTTATAATAATTTACCCAGAGATCCTAATGAACCGCCACAGAATTTTGGTGTTCAAACATAGAACTGGGTAATACTTAATTTTGGTGCTAACTTTTTGGCCGATTAATTCAGTTATACTGTGAATGCTCAGCTCCTAAACATGATAAATCCATGTTCAATACTCGTAAACCTTAGTCGTGAATCAACCTATCTAATAGTGAAAACCGCAACAAAAATAATTAATTAGTATTGGCGTGATAAAGCCACGGACATAATTTTTTTATTATCTGAATGATAAATATATAATTCATACTTCCGGACTCCGGTCACGTGACCCCAAACGGGAAGTACGTCACTTTCACTTAATTTTTAAAATAAATAACCACAGACTTTTTTTTTGGTTAATTTGTTCCTTTTCAGAATCAGGCAAAGGAACTGAGTCCATACAGCACAAGTCATCATATTTTTTTTCTTATAACCACAGACTACTAACTAAATTAGGTATATAATAACAACTGTCTGTCAATCTGTCACTGACAAATTATTTTCTTGTTATTTTATTGAATTTGAAAAATAAAATTTTAAATGAAAATACAAATATATATAATAATTTTATTAGGTAAGTACTTATAATAAATCTCAGCTATAATTTAGTCATTAAGTCATCACCCCTGGATTTATTTGCGTCAGTTTTAGACCAGTCACGGTTAAGGAAGTCATCTACTACGGCAGCTAAAGACAAGTGACATGTTAAGGAAATATATGACGTTTTACGTTTCGACAGTTTCTGACTAATGACGTGTTAAGGAAATCTGTGACGTCATCTACTACGTCATCTTTAGACCAGTGACTTGTTAAGGAAAACTGTGACGTCATCTACTACGTCATCTTTAGACCAATGACGTGTTAAGGAAATCTGTGACGTCATCTACTACGTCATATTTAGACCAATGACGTGTTAAGGAAAACCGTGACGTCATCTACTACGTCATCTTTAGACCAATGACGTGTTAAGGAAAACTGTGACGTCATCTACGACGTCATCTTTCAACCAATGACGTGTTAAGGAAATCTGTGACGTCATCTACGACGTCATCTTTCAACCAATGACGTGTTAAGGAAATCTGTGACGTCATCTACGACGTCATCTTTCAACCAATGACGTGTTAAGGAAATCTGTGACGTCATCTACGACGTCATCTTTCAACCAATGACGTGTTAAGGAAATCTGTGACGTCATCTACGACGTCATCTTTCAACCAATGACGTGTTAAGGAAATCTGTGACGTCATCTACTACGTCATATTTAGACCAATGACATTATCCGTTAATTTATGACGTCTTTTGTCACGTTATTTTTCGACTAAAGACGTCATTTTTTCAATAATCACCAATAAAAGACGTCATAAATGACGTGGCTTGTTGATTGGGTAATGTACCAGTCTACTTTGACCACTAGGCATAAGTAGTGTTTGTATAATGTACCAGTCTACTTTGACCACTAGGCATAAGTAGTGTTTGCTGTTGTCTAGGTAGTAATGATAGGTCAATGATAAATATACAAGGTCATAGAAATTTCCTGTTTATATATCGACTGTAATCAATAAATAACTCTAATTATATATATTTACAAATATTAATTATAATCTAAACTTAGCAAAAGGTAATTAAACGGAATAAAAATGTTATTTTCTAGCTAACCTTTGTTTAACGACTTCAAAAAAAAAGACGTTACTCAATTCGACCGTATATATATATATTTTTTATGTGTGTTCGCGGATAACTTCGTCGTTTACAAACCGATTTTGATGATTTCTTTTTTAATCGACAGATAATTCTTCCGGATTGGTCCCATTTTTATTTCATAAAAATTGGTTCTTTAGTTTTTCAGTAATTTTGAAAAAACTGACTTTATACAGTAAATTATCAGTATCTCGATGAAATATGTACCGATTTTGACGACTTATTTTTTTAAGGAAATAGGTTCAGTAGTTTTTCAGAAATTCAGTAATTTGTATCTGTTTACGGCTGAAAATTATGTATCAGAGAAAAGCCTTAGCAACGGTTGCTATTGACACGAAGTTGTCAATTTTTGTATCGGAGGTGGTCTAACGGCTAAAGTTATGGTATGGTGGAGTTCAGGATGCAAATGATTCAAATCCCATCCACAGCAGTATTTTTTTTTTCCATTTTTTTTTAATTTGCGTTATTATTTGTCTCTCAGGGCAACAAAATCACTTAAAAGGGAAAAATAAATTAACTTTAAAAAAAAACTGAAAAGTAAGAAATAATAAATATTTCGTCGTAGAATTTGAAGACGGTTCATTATTCATTTATTTTTTTATTCACGAGTTGCCTTGCAGCTCCCGAAACCGTGATATTGGTCCCAGGGTACCCAGCTTAAGACAAAGTCTTCGTCTTTTAGCCGATAGTATTTGTGAGTCTATACCTACCTAAGGAGTGGCCAGTTCTATTGAGGTATATTTAAATGGAAACGCCTCTTGTCTGATTATATAAAAAAAGTTTTTAATTATAAATTTTTGTAGCTCAATTATTTGTAATATAATTAATTCATACCTACACGGTTTTGTTATTATTATCTCCCACGGCTTAGGCAACTATTCTGTAAGAGACCGCTGGCGGCAAACTCACTATTGTAAGCTTAGCTTCTATACGTGATTAAAAAGATAGAAATACTTTTTTAAGCGGTTAATAAAAAAGATTTAATAAAATGCCTAGTAATTTTCTTATTTCTGTTTTTTTTTTTAAATAGGTTCTTTTAAATTATAGCTTTATTTTATTATTTAATATATAAAAATCTATATTTGTTTGATTGTTCGTATTCTATAGACTCCAAAACTACTAAACCGATTTGAAAAATTATTCTTGTCTCTTATTGTTTGCACTTCCGCGAATTTAACATCACGCTACCTACCCAAGGGGGTGAATCGTATTGCTAATACAACGCGTACGAAGTAGCGGGCAATCACCTAGTATCTAATAAAATAATTAAAAAATGTTATATTTCTATTTTCATTTACGCCAAAACGTTCTGGTCACGATGAAGACGTCACATCTTGCAAACCAACAAAATGATGATCACAGATTAGATAAAATAACAAGAAAATAACTTAGTTTGTGGTGTGACGTCACTTCCCCTTTGCGATCACGTGACCGGAAATATGAATTAAAGATTTTTCATTTAGATATTAAAAAACATTATTTTCAGTATAAAATTATTGTTGTGTATTTACTTTCGTTCACTGTCAACATCCCTATTGAAACTATGAAAAATATTGTATGTACCTAAAACGCTAGGTAGGTATTTATTAAAATATCTTACATTTTCTTATATAAATCTTTAAGTTCGTAAAATAGTCGTCGGTACAAATTGCTGCCACCTTGTGGTCGGATGCACGCCCACGATACAGATCTAATAAACTGGTAGATTGGGCATGGTTCTTTCAAAAGATGAGAAGGCCACATGGAAAAACCGAAGTGACTTCATCTTATCATATACTGTTTAATAGTAAAAATTGTTTCGTTTCTCTCGTGTGTCCATTTAATGACACATTTAAATAGACTCAAAAAGAATAATTGTTGTTTTGATTGCGTTAACAGATTTGTATGCGGTTTGCACTATTATAATCTGCATTTTTCGAAGATACGATAAAATAATTTATTCATTTAAAATATACAGAAATAATTTACAGCACGTGAGCCAAGTCTTAATTCTGTTCTCTTCACAATCGTCACAGTACATTATAATAATTAATAATAACAACAAATATGTAAAAAAATGAAACGATGAATGATGTGAAACATCGAAATTGACGCATCCAATAGAGAGGCACATGCAGTACACACACTCATACAGAGAAGCAACGAAGTATGTAATATACACGCCACGTACACACAAGGGAGTAGAGAACGGCGGCAGGGAGGGGGCATGACGACATCGTTTTCCGTCACGGCATACGGGTCGTCTTACCGCCTAGGCGCGCCAATAAATGTTATATCAAATCAAAAATATATTAATTACAGAAGGCACTAGATAAAAACAAAGAAATTAAAAAACACTATCCAAAATTGAGGAAAAAAAGCTGGCCGTCAGCGAATACGTCGGCATCAGGAACCTCGGTAGAATACTCTAGCTGTAGGAGCGTTACTGCCCTGTGATCGGCATCACTTATAATAAAGGTGCCCACACATTTAAACGATCGCCGGCGCGTCGCCGTCCTGTCCACCGAAATCGACCAGACTCATCCAATTATTGTACGAACAGTCCCCTGTCCGTTTTCAAATCATCATGCCTGTGGTAGATTTCGATGCCCGACAGATCCCGGACTGCAGTCTACACACACACAGACACACACATAAACACACGACACAGATATTATGACCATTGCGAATGACATGATCCGGCCGGCGGACGGACCGAAAATTCCGGTGAGATATCGGCCGAGTCTGTAGCGCTCGCTTTTGATATTAGCTGACTAATCCTTTAGAGATATATAATTTAGGCTATATGAGCTGAAATACATGTTTTAGTATAAATTTAAATTACATTACATTTTACCAAGTAGGTATATTACAGAATCTATTTGTGTATTTTTGTAACTCTCTGGCTATAAAGCGCAGGTGTGCTAGAAAAGCGATTTTTTTGTTAAAACTGTTCTTTACACAACGTCTTAGTGAAGGGATTAAGGTTACACTCGTGCTAAACTGGTTTCAGGTTACAGTTCACACTATTGATTTTAGTACAAATCTTACTTCACGCCCTTATACCTAGCGGTGTGGCCAGAGGGACCAGTAACAGTTTCTAAAGATGGCAAATCTGTTGCTACACTTAATGGACCTATGTGTCGCTTCTTTAACAGACTTAAGTACCTGTTAATTTTAGAAAACATGTGGACGGCTTTACGTATCCATCGAAGCATAAAAAATTGCATTTTTTGGGATGAGTGTTCACATCCAAGGCTCTACCCTATTGACTTTATTTATTATAATGATATATTTAGAGAAGAATGATGGTTTATAGATGGATAATGTGATAATATACTGGCTAAAAGTGGACATTGTTATCAGTGGGCAATATCAATGAGTGTGTATTTGAGGTTTAATTGAATTCTCGTGCTTCGGAGGGCATGTAAAGCTTTTAAAAAAATAACTGATTCATTAAGTGCGCAACAGACTGCCACCTGTTTTGATTAATATGGACAACTGGACTTACTAATGTTTCTGGCCACACCGCAAAAGGTCTTGAAGATGTGTTTATTTTGTTCATAATGTTGAAAAAATAAAGTTGTGCCAATTTAAGTTACTTAAGCTACTTTATATGCATATCTACTCGTATGGGGGACTTGTGGGTAATATTGTTTAAATATGGAAATTTTTATGGAACTTTTGGAAACTTGGGATATGTTCACGACTATAATATAACCGAGGCACGTTTCTTTCAATGCAAAATATATATTTGATATTTAAATTGAAACGAAAAAACTTTGGTACATATTTCGAATTTGGGGGCAAATTTTGGGAGAAAAAATAATTATCTCCACGCGAATTCGACTTGCTCTAAACCAATTTATAAATTTACATTCAACCAAGATTCAACCTTTTACTTCTTAGCTTATATATCTATGCAATGATTTCTACGGAACCCTGTAAGATATTGAAACTAAACAAATACCCACTATGATTCCTGAAAGTATCATCAAAATTCATTGAACAGTTTCGGAGCCTTTTCTTAACAAACATATGTCACAGACAGACAGATTTATCTATTTATATATTTTTAGTATCGTGTAAATGCTTGACATGTATATTCAGAGTATGTTCAGGCTGAACGGATGTTGATGAGCAGTACTTACTTTCCTCAATATTTTCGTCTGTAGACTCCATGATAGTTGTTTTTAACACATCACAAGTAAACAACAGTTTTCACAATAAGACGAGCAATGCTACTATGACTTTATCTGATTTGTTCGTTACGAAAATAATATGTCAGGGGTCAACAACTGTTGGTGTGGTTGGCTCCATAATCTATAAGTACCTACAAATATTCTTATTACTACTTATTTATTAGAGATAGGTATTATTATATACTGCATACTTTATTGTAGATCACTTTATTCTACACAATTCTCTACTACATCATTTTGTTATATATCTGACGGATTAGGCAGCATACGCCACGAAAACTCGCTGGGGCTAACTTTTTCTCCTACTTGATCTACTTATACTGTCAATGCTCAGCTTCTAAACACGATAATAGTGAAAACCGCAACCAAATCAGTTCAGTAGTTTTTACGTGAAAAGTATACAGACAGACAGACAGACGCGGCGGGAGACTTTGTTTTATAACATTGTATAGGTACATGATAACGTACAGAAACACTTAGTTCATTTATTTTAAACTAGTTTTCCGCCCATGTAATCTATATTAACTTTCGTCCCCTATTATGGTTCTGAGTTCGTGCAAAAATTCAAAATAAAAAATCACATTCAGTTTTTCTCGAATTTTATAATTTTCCGGGCAACATTTCCAATTTTTATTTCGCTAAAAGTCTTGTCTAGACAATTTCGAACACGACAAAAAAACAGCCAAATCGGTTGAGCCGTTCTCAAGTGATGATCTTTCATACATGCGGCAATTGATTTATTTTATTTATATAGATCAGAATGAAAATTGAAATACAAAAAAAATACCGCACAATCCAATATTGTCTAATTAGCATTCAGATAAGGCTTAGTTTTCGTAGACGGTTTAAGCAGATTTTTCCCACTGAGTGGGCAGTGAGGAAGTGAAATTTTGATATCCACTGCTCACCCGATTCCTGCACAGTCATATTGTGGGCAATAGTTTTTTCTTTCTTCACTGGTTGTCTTATACGGGGTACCCAGTGGAAGACCAAGGTCTCCCTCTTTTACCCGATGGTATTTGTGAGGCTATATCTAACGAGTGACGAGTTTTGTTGAAATATATTTAGATGGAAAAGCCTCTAAGTGTGGTTTGTCGGATATGTACTTAAGTTTTTTATTACCTACAGCTACCCACTATGATCCCTGAAAAAATCATTAAAATCCATTGAGCAATACGAAACCTTTTCTAGACAAAAGATTTGTTTATAAAAATTAGCCCATGTAATTTTAGCATAATATTTCTAAGTCAAAATTTAAATCAATTTTCAGAAATTCAGGCATATATAGACTTTTTGTTTGTAAAGCGTGTTCGTACTTTACAAGATACAAACAAACTTTTATTACAAAATAAACATTCATGCGAGATACTTTTAATATAGCAAATGTAAATATTTTTCATCAAAATGTGCATATACGAACCTAAACAACATCGCGTTTTTGTTCACTGGTTCGGCAAATGTGTTTTCATATGACAACAAGTACATAAAGGTTCACACTAATGGACTTACCTGGTTCATACCTGCACGGATATCTCCTTTAGGGGTTGATACAGAGAACCAATAATCAGTGGCGGATTTGCCCTAAGGCCCAGTAGACCCGGGCCTAGGGCGGCCAGATATTAGGGGCGGCCAATCGTGACGACAAAAAACACATAATTTAGTTTTTCAAACTGTTGTGCATGTTTCTTTTTTTTTTTTGTTTCCCTTAGATATATTACTATTATATTATTTTTTATCTTTCGATTTTAATAAAGTTATAAAAATATGTTTGATCCCTAGACTTTTTTGATGTGTTTATAATGTAAAGGTTATTATTTCGTACATATAAGTTATTTCGTACTTAGGAAGAATATTGTTGGCAAATTTGGCAATAAAGTAAATTTATTATGTTAAATTATGTAGTCTATATGATGGGTGCTGAGAAAGGGGCGGCTGGTACTTACTACATGGCCTGGGGCCTAGGGCGGCCAAGACTGCAAATCCGCCACTGCCAATAATCATAATTATCATAATTTATTTAGGAATTTTTATATAGAGAAGACGACATGTGACCTTGTCACCGCCTGTTTATTAACTGAACATAATACAGTCCGCCAGTCATCCCATATGCTTTTCACGCTTCGCTTGAAGGATCCCAGGTTGTAGAAAACGGGAAAGACCGACTCCGGAAGTTCGTTCCATTTTTTGACATATTAGTATATTCCTTGGGAATGAGTCACTGAACGTCATCGTTCGTCGTGTCAACTGTCAACCTATATCCTGTGCGAGCTGTGCGGGTGCGAAAAGGGGATGGAGGGACGAGGTCATGGAGTTCTTCTGAACACTCCCCATAATACAGTCGATAGAAGAAGCTAATAATAAGATAATAATTTTGTGTGGGCTTTGGGTCATTAATGATGCGGATCGCTCTTTTTTTGCAAACATTGAAGGCATCGAGGAGATACTGAGCAGAACCATCCCAGAAGTGAGAGCAATATTCAACTCACGAACAAACTTGGACTTTGTAAAAAGGCAATGCGGTCCAAAGTCCCGCTCTCACTGATCACACGCAGTTATTCCAGTTGTTGTGGGCCTGTAGATGGTCGACTGACAAACCCAGCGTGGATCGTGCTGTCATCCGCATAACAATGAATGTTACCCAATGAGAGCATATCGTTAATATGTCGAAGAAACAGAGTTGGAGACTGCCCGGATCCCTGGGGGACGCCAGCGTTGACCGAAGCAGTTAAGAGTGTAGTGTACCGCGTCCATGTACATACAAACGGAGAAAACGTTTTACTACCCCTAAATATTAATTAATTTTAACGATTTTGTAATATGTTACTGACATAATGAAAAACTACGTACGTATTTTTTCCTTTTTTCAAAATTCGTAATAGGTCAAAAGTTATAAGCCCCTCAAATCTCGGTTTTTTTGGTTCATAACTTGCTGGTAATAAACCGTCTGTATTTGAGAAACAAAGCAAAATTTCAAAAAAAGCAAAACGTACGTACGTAGATTATAATCTGCTAAAACGTTTGACACCAAAATTATAAGGTTTCGTTATAGTTTAGTAGGTGTAAATCGTTTTCGCCCAAAACGCAATTTTCAACGAAAAACATACCTACGAACACCCACGAGCTGCAGTGCTCTCTGTCGCACTGATGCCCGGGGGAAGAGTGCGATTGAGACAGAATATGATTTTCTAAATACCTATTTCGCTGCGTACGCTGAGCTACACGATCCTCTTAACCTTGAAGCAGCGCTGACTCCATGGAATAAAAGCCAAATGGACAAGCATTCCATCCCAGTCTGCCGACGAGTAGTGCCAAACATACTGGTGGAGGGGGTAATAAAGACACCGAGGGAACCACTAGGCAATAGAATAGAATTATCCAAAGAAGCATCTACCTTAACCAAGTACCCAACTTTTGAAATAATTGTACTCGATATATATTTTTTCAGCTACGATTCATTTATTGACTTAGACTATATATTTTATTACTTTATCCGAGTCAAAAATAACTATGTATTATTTATATAATAATTTCTCTATACAAATGACAAGACACAAATCTTCTCGTCTTATAGTTTTATATCTAAAATCCCTGAACTTTTTCCTTCACTTCAAAACTAATTTCAAACATTTATTCCTACGTACAATTTATTATTCCATCCTTTAAAAAAAGTAATAAAGTATGTATGTACGGATTCCTAAAATAAGATTTATCTATCGATTTACAATATTGGTATGAATTATGTATAAAGTATGATCAGAACATATTATTATGGCGTGTTTACTTACAGAGAGGGTAAAGCGGGTAAAGCGGGGGGAATAAGGTATAAGGTATATTTGCTCATGTAAATTATATTTACTTAATATCTACTGGTTAATTTTACTTCGCAAGGTATTAGGGGATTATACAACTTTACATATTTACACTTGTTGCTAAGGGTTGCTAGATATTTAAAAAGTTTAAAAATGGGTATTTGTGTATTCTATCACGTCTTATTGGAATAAAGTCGGGAGTACCTAGATGTCTAGATAGGTTCTATGAAAACATCCCTTCTTGACCCTTTTTTAATTTTTTCGAATGGAACAAATGGAGTTATTCTGCTGGGTACCTTAGGTTCCCGCAAGTAGCCTCTGAAACTAGTGAAAATTATATTATAAGTATAAAAGACTTCATTTCATGATAATTAATTTTGGTCGGTGGTAGGTTTAGAGGTCCATATTACACTATGGAACTAATGTATCCCAATTCTTCCTGCCAATTATATTTTTACCTAACCATTGGTAAGTTCAGTTGAGGTATTTTGAGATCAATTTAAGTTTTTTTTAAACTAGCATTTATTCCATGGAACACAGTATGAAGTTGCCGAGAGTGAAATTTACGATGCGCGTACGATGCAATCTTATTATTTATTATGTTAAATAGACAATTTAGTACCTGTTTTTAATTGTCAACTATAATAAGCAATTTTTTAAATGTAATTATTTAATTGAATTCAGATTTTAGCAACCGTATTTATAATCACGCAATTGTATTTCCATTAATTTTATTTGTGTGCTAAATAAACTTGTTTGTATTATGCCAAAAAAGTATAATTTCTAACGCTCGTACATAAGTGGTACACGGTTTTTTTTTCACTGTTGACAGGATCCCGAAAACGCAAATCAAAATTAATTTAACAATCAAATATTATATTTAAATGAGTTAATTTATAAATAGTTTCCAACTCCTGTCTACGATAGCCCTTCTTGTATCGTAACCCCAGATAATGACATTACCTACATCTACAAATCATATATTTTATTGACCACTTTATTGTGGCTAGACATGCAACGGTATACACCTGCTGGTAAGTGACAGAAAGTGACAAATTACATGTAACTTCTTCTAAAAAAAACGTGAAATGCGTTTTTTTTATGTTGTGATAAAGGGTAGCAATAGAACAGTGATTAGATGAAATACTAGCTTTCCACCTTAGTTTCGCTAGTGCAAATGTATGATCGGTTGACTTATTGGTTACTGCTCCACTACTTTGGGTCGTAGCGTGACGCTATAGCCTAGAACCCGAGATTAAAGCGTTGAAACAAACAAACTTTTCAGCATTATTAAAAGTTAGTGAATATCAGAAGATAATAATGTAGATAGATCTACTGTACGCTTTGCCTGACCTTTGCTTAATCCAATCCGTTTAATAGTGACGACGTGATTAAGTTAATTGTATTATTGACTCCTTTATGATATATATTTACAAAAACATAAACCGGATTCTAAAGTTTATTTTTACTTATCTGTCATAACAAAACTTAATTGGCCAAGTTGCGAGAATAACTCGCGCGCTGAGGATTCCGTACCATTTCGTTTAGGTTTTTCTGTAAACTATAAGAGAGACCCTTATTCCATATGTTTTTCAAAATTTTAGAGTCAGTAAGTTCGGAGATAAGGGGCAACGGAGATAAGAGGGAACGCTCAAATTTCGTATATTTTCTTTAATATAATTTAAACTATGCATTTAACGAGCCCTTTCAATTGATACGTCACATGATGCACTTGAAAAAAGTTTTATCTTTTAATTTTTCCCTCAAAATCTGATTATATACGCTATACGTCCATGATTGGGTCATCTAACTCTACATATTATGTACCAAGTTTTAACTTCCAGTAGATTCGGAGAAAATAAGCCGTGACAGACAGACAGACAGACACATGAGTGATTCTATAAGAGTTCCCGTTTTTTTCATCGGAGATCTACGGAACCCTAAAAACTGTGAATTCTGAGCAGGCGTTTATAAGAATATTATTAACTTACATAATTCATATCCATGCTAATATTATAAATTCGAAAGTTACTCTGTCTGTCTGTTACGCTTTCATTGCTGAACCACAGAACCGATTTTGATGTAAGTTTGTAAGGAGAAAACTTGAACCCTTTTTTTTTTTTTTTTTTTTTTTTTTTTACGTGGGGAAATGCATCATGCATACCCGCGCCCTCGGGGGTGAGGGAACGGGTTATGTGGGACTTTAACCCACTAAAACCCCACGGTACTCCATCTCGCCGGTTAGTCGGCGGGCCACGGGGACGCGTTAGCATTCTTCCGCGACCCGCCGCCGGGTGGCCGTAAGGCCCCATCTCGCTCTGGTTTTACCCAGAGCTGGCGCAGCAGCGAGTACAGCCTGCTGCGCCTTCCACCTTGGTCTCCGGTTGAGCAGCGGCTGATTTCCCCCTCAACCGCCACCGGAGACCGCGGCGACCCGACCGCGATGGAAAGTGCAATCGGGTCATGGTTCGAACGGCAGCGCAAGCTGCGCCACCGGCGACCGCCTCGGAAGGGCCGCACCCGAAGGCACGACCTATCCTGCCTCTTCTGGTCAGCTGCACCACGAAGCACAGCCGACCCCATCTCCCGACCGACCGCACGAAAAGGCACACACGGCCGGTCGCACCTACAACCAACCTTGGTCCCGAGTCGGCCGTGCCGCGCTCATAACGGCACGTCCGACCCCAGACCCCACCTCGAAACCGGCCGCACCGCGACAGAGCAGCACGGCCGGTAACACCTACCATCTCATTTTGTCTTCGGGCCGACCGCACTGCGACAGAGCAGCACGACCGACCCTGGACCCATCTCGAAACCGGCCGCACCGCGACAGGGCAGCACGGCCGGTAACACCTTCCATCACATTTGGCCGCAGGCCGGCCGCGCCGCGACAGAGCAGCACGACCGACCCCGGACCCCCTCTCGAAACCGGCCGCACCGCGACAGAGCAGCACGGCCGGTAACACCTTCCATCACATTTGGCCACGGGCCGGCCGCGCCGCGACAGAGCAGCACGACCGACCCCGGACCCCATCTCAAACCGGCCGCACCGCGACAGAGCAGCACGACCGGCAACAGCTTCAGTCTCGAGCCGAACGTGCCGCGATCTTAACGCTCTAATCGGCACGTCCGACCCCGGACCCCACCTCGGAACCGGCCGCACGGAAAACCCGCAGGGCCGGTAACACCTCAAACGACATTTGGTCTCTGGCCGGCCGTGCCGCAAACAAAGCAGCACGACCGACCCCGGACCCCACCTCGGAACCGGCCGCACGGAAAGACCCGCACGACCGGTAACACCTTTTTGGTCTCGGGCCGGCCGCACCGCGACATAGCAGCACGACCGACCCCGGACCCCACCTCGGAACCGGCCGCACGGGAAAAACCCGCACGGCCGGTAACAACTTCCCTCATCCTTTGGCTCGAGTCGGCCGCACCGCGAGCGAAGACAGTACGACCGACCCAAAACCCCATCCCAAAAACCAGGCCGCACGGCCGGTGACATCTTCATATTTGGTCTCGGACCGGCCGTGCCGCGCACTTAGCGGCACGTCCAACCCCAGACCCCCACCTCAGTACCGGCCGCACGGAAAGCCCGCACGGCCGGTCACATCTTCAACAACACCCCTCCAACCGGTAAGTGCCACCGGTTCCAGCTCGGAGAAGGCCGCGCTCGAAAGCGCGACCGATTCCACAGGTCGGCTGCCATGGGGAACAGCCGACCCCGTATATAGCCGCATCCGCAATGGACTCTGCTGGAACACCCAGAGCCCAGCGGAGCGGCATACCTTGTTCTAGAGTCAGCCGTGCCGCGGCGCATGACGACACGACTGACCCCAGAGCCCCACCTCGGAACGGCCGCACAGGAGACCACACGACCGCTCCCACCTAGCCGCTTATGCGGGGAGCCCTGCCGACGCCACAGAGCCCCTACACAGCGGCTCCACCTCGGGTGCCGCTTAGCTTCACCGTGGATAGTGTGGCGAGTACTACCACGGTTACTAAGCCCCCCCGCCACGACAAGGCGGGCACCCCCGGGGGGGACAAGGCGGGCACCCCCGGGGGGGAGGAGAAAACTTGAACCCTAGGGTAGGGTACTTTTTTAACCCACCCCCTAATAGGGTATAAGAGGGGATGAAAGTTAGTTTTATCCGAAAAAAAAAATAACCCTCCTATAAGAACCCTAATTTTCTTCGATACCGGTGTGGCCAGACACTTGTTGCAGAATTAATAACACAAACAAACAAACTGAAACACTATCTTTATAATATTAGTATATGTACCTACCTATATCTCAGTGAATGGCGTCTTTACGACGTGTTTTATGTTTTGATAAATACTCAACTGATAAACTTTAAACTGTTATGCAATCACTAGCTGTGCACTGCGGCTGCACCCGCGGTAATTCTTACTGCTCCGCTCCTATGGCTCGTAGCGTGATGTTATATAGCCTTCCTTAAGAAATGGACTATCAAAAGCAAAAAAAAAAATCAATTCCGACTGGTTCCAGAGATAAGCTCTTTCAAACAAAAAAATCTTCAGCTATATTTTGTTGCTGTCGGGAACTACCACTGTTCATAGTGCATACATAATATTGCGTTTCGGTTCAGATGATGAGTATCCATACTCTGAGTGTAACATGTCTTGGTGACTGTATAACTACAGTGTTATCAATATGCTGGCATAGTGGAGGTGACATAGATCTATTGAACTGTTGTTTGTCACCTTCATTCATGGACTCCCATAGCCACTTTTCACGAAGCAGATGGCGAGTCACATGTCGTGCTATGTATAAATAATTGGCCAAGAGCGAATCGAACTTTTTTTCTCTCAAATTTTTGTTTAGGTTTTCCTATAAGCGATGCCCTATATTTTTTACGCTTAATTTTCGTATATTTGCAACGGTTTGCAAAAAAGAGCGATTCGCATCATCAATGACCCAAAGGCTACACGAAATCTCGAGGCTCTACAGTTACGCAGAGACATAGCTTCTCTTAGCGTCTTCTATCGACTGTATTATGGGGAGTGTTCAGAAGAACTCCATGACCTCGTCCCTCCATCTCCTTTTCGCACCCGCACTGCTCGCACAGGATACAGATTTCATCCTCACACAGTGGACACGTTCTGCATACGAACGAAAAAATTCAGCGACTCGTTCCTGTGTCACACTGTCAAAAAGTGGAACGAACTTCTACGGTCTTCCCTCCTTTCTACAACCTGGGGTCCTTCAAGCGAAGCCATCTCTACATAGTGGGTGCGACTGGCGGACTGTATTATGTTCTGCCAGTCGCGCGCATTCATGGAGCAACCACCTATGCTTAATAATCAGGCTGTGGCAAGGTCACATGTCGTCTTCTCTATATTTTTTTTTATATATTTTACTATAAATTTTAAAATTATAAAAAAAATTGCATTTCTTACAACGAGCCCTTTCATTTGCTATATTACATGATGCACCTGAAAAAAAAAATTCTTATACATATGTACCAAATTTAATGATACCTTTTTGGTCCAGTAGATTCGGAGAAAATAAGCTGTGAGAGACAGACAGACAGACAGACACATGAGTGATCCCGTTTTTTCATCGAATGTACCAAACCCCAAAAATAACAACACGCCTAATCTAATCACCTTGGAATTTTACTTCTTAGACGCCCTTATACTCTGCTACAATATCGTTACACCCCCGCTGGATTACCCTCTTCAAAACCCTTTCAGTTCAAATCTTCACGACTTTTATACCTTGCGGTGTTACCAGATACACCAATGTTCGACAGTGTTTTCTTGTTACAATATCGTCGCTGGGTACCCTGGAATTCACCATGCAGTTCATCCATTCATAATATCAGATCTGACCATGCACTTTTGAACCTATCTTATCTATGTCAGTCTAAAAAATATCTAAACAACGGATCGTCATTAGATGCATTTATAGTTTGATAAGTAGAGGTTAATTAGATATATTCTAATGCAAACATCATACAAAAACATCATGAACACTGTGAAAATTTATGATAGATTCATCACGCTTTTTATCCCAAGAGGGGTAGGCAGAGACAATCGAATGCCATTAACTACGATCCTGACATACATCGCTTCGTCGTCGACATGTCGTCCTCAGCATTTCTTTTCGCTTCTGCCATAAAAACCTTTTTTGCCAATCTAACATCCTTCATTCTTACATCCTTACGAAGTCGCTGGCACTACCTAGTTTTATCTCTATAAGCTAGTCAGAGCAAAAGAAATAAAAGCTACAGCGGGGGATAAAAAGAATGAATACATATCGAGGGCGAGTAATACAATGAATCCTGTCCGATTGAAGGATTGATCCTGTAGTCAACATACCATGAATTGGCACAAATACACCAAGGGCACAGATAAATCTGTAACCGCTAAACATCAATTTCGTCTAGTTCCACAGGCTAACTGGCATCAAGTGGACACTGTTACATTGCTAAAAAGGATTTAGTAGGCGTTTTATTGCACCCTAAAGCAATGGACCGGCTTGATTTTTTGCGACTTAAAAAAAGGAGAGTGTACTCAAATCGACTGTTTTTTTTGTGTATGTTACGCGATCCCCCATTGTGAACCGATTTTGATGGTTTATTTTTAATGGACAGAGAATTCTTTAGGATTGGTCCGATTTTTGTTTTAGTGATAATAGGTTCGTTAGTTCTTCTTTTAAAAATAGTAAACCGACTTCAAAAATTGTCTACTGAAAAGCAAGAAATAATTAAATACTTCGTCGTTGAATTTGAAAATGGTTGGTGCCAAATTAGAAACTAATAACATTGAACAGACCTTCTTTAGAATCTATTTTAATTAAGCACCAATCGACTTCAACATACGTCGATATATTTAATTATTTCTTATTTTTCAGTAAACAATTTTTGAAGGCGGTATACTTTTCTAAAAGGTTTATTATTATCCCAGAAATCTTTCGGGATAAATTCGGTCAAATTTCAAATCTTCCCACGGTTCAAGCCGGCACGAACTGTTTTGTTTTCCGGGATAAAAAGTAGCCTATATCACTCCCTAACACTACAAAATTATCTCTGCACTAAAAATCACGTCGATGTTGACGTAAAATAAAAATAAACACCTCATAATATATATTTGTGCCAATTCATAGTGTGGCGACATGAAACGTAATATTGAATAGTAAAGGTACATGGATACAATATATGGAGTATGGAGTATGGGAACAATAAATATTTACTGTCATTTTGATACAGTTTTTCATACGTTCGCCTATATTATGTCTATGAAGTAATAATAATATTTCATACAACTTTTCATGCCATGCTCTTCGTATTCGGGTGCTTTTTATTCACATCACAAAAAAACATGGATCCGTTGCTCCGTTTTGTCGTTATCTAAGTTCAGTAAAGGACCGGTAGATGTCGCTGGATGATATCGACGTAATTGGTAGAGCGAGGGACTTGAAACTGGGTGGACCTTGGCTCTGCTCTGATCTCACTTGTGACAACTTAAAAAGCCAGCTCCGCATTTTTTCTAAAAATAACATTATACTGACGAGACAAGAACAGGTCACACTGTAAGGTAATTAAGGTCGTGTAAATGTAGTAGTAAACACAGCTTTGTTTTTAAAAATGTAATTTTCCATCAATTTTACATTTCTTTTATCCAAAAAGACTTCAAAATCTCCCAAGTTTCCTAATTTCCAACTTTATCCAGACACTTCCTCCCGACCCCCGGGTATCATCGATTATCATCTATATTGAGTGAAGAAATCCATCCATCTTGTAAGACGTGTCTAAATTTAGAACACTTGCTATTTTCCTCTAGTTTTACCAAGACGTAAAACTTTACTATTTTGAATTAACTTTTTGTAGAAAATTATCACGCCTTTTATTCTAGAATATGTAGGCAACTCTTCCGAACTGCATTGCAGTTAATAATCAAGATTTAATGTGTGACATAACATCATCTGTCAATTCGCATTAATTTTCAAAACTCTGTAATCCAAATTGTGCTAAGCCGTCGTAATTTTGTGAGAAGTATTCTTCTACAAAATCTATATATTTATATTCTGTATTTTGTGTGACACACACAGATTTGTAAGGATTATGCTTTCGAAACGACTGAATGATGTAGGATGAGACATTGATACGAGATGAGATAACGAAGGTATTGTCTGTGACTTAGAATATTTGTTTGACTGTCTGTCTGTCTTTCCTCCTTTCTACAACCTGGGGTCCTTCAAGCGAAGCGTGAAAAAGCATCTCTACATAGTGGGCGCGACTGGCGGACTGTATTATGATCTGCGCACTCATGCTTAATAATCAGGCGGTGGCAAGGTCACATGTCGTCTTCTCTTAAAAAAAATCAATGTTTGTCTAGAATAGGCTTCATAACGGCATAAACATATCTTCGCTGCCTTTATACCAGAATCGGATCACTAGTTTTAGAGATCATCCAAACTTTACCTCTTTATATAATAATAGTATAGAAAATATATTTGTATAAGATAATACGATCAAAGCCACGGGTCAGCAACAAATATAAAAGTAATTTCGTTCCCAAATAATATTTAAAGAAAGACCTCTGATAATTATAGACATTAGAGCCTTAACAAGGGGTGCCTGAAATTTAGTGTGCCAATTAGCCGCGCCTTCCTTTCAGCCTTTGTTTAAACTTCAATTAATAGGCGAAAGGATTTTTAGTCTCAATCTGTGATTCTATGAATACTAGACGGATAGACCTAACAGAGTATAATGTAGCTTTGTAGTCAAATAGTTTTCAAATCGGTCCAGTAGTTTTCGGGCTTACATCTTACAAACATAGAAACTCGCATTCTCTTCATACATTCTTACAGATTAATTTATTTACATAATATCTTCTTAGAGGGGTAGACAGAGACAAGCGATTGAACATATTTCGCTTATTCATCATACATTCTCGGCGATTGTGTGTACTTTCAACATAGTCTTATACAGTTATACATTTGCAAGCTATGATATGATATACCTTAGCCTTAGGCTACCGACAGTAAGGCCAATTTCCATTTACGAAGCTGGGGCTAACAGCTAGTAATGTGGGATGCTGGGGCTAACAGCTAGTAATGTGGGATGCTGTGACTAACAGCTAGTAATGTGGGATGCTGGGGCTAACAGCTAGTAATGTGGGATGCTGGGGCTAACAGCTAGTAATGTGGGATGCTGGGGCTAACAGCTAGTAATGTGGGATGCTGGGGCTAACAGCTAGTAATGTGGGATGCTGGGGCTAACAGCTAGTAATGTAGGACGAAGCTGGGGCTAACAGCTAGTAATGTAGGACGAAGCTGGGGCTAACAGCTAGTAATGTAGGACGAAGCTGGGGCTAACAGCTAGTAATGTAGGACGAAGCTGGGGCTAACAGCTAGTAATGTAGGACGAAGCTGGGGCTAACAGCTAGTAATGTAGGACGAAGCTGGGGCTAACAGCTAGTAATGTAGGACGAAGCTGGGGCTAACAGCTAGTAATGTAGGACGAAGCTGGGGCTAACAGCTAGTAATGTAGGACGAAGCTGGGGCTAACAGCTAGTAATGTAGGACGAAGCTGGGGCTAACAGCTAGTAATGTAGGATGATTAAAAACGAAGTCGGAAAGGGATCAACGGATTTGTAATAAATTTTGAACGAACATAGAATATTGGTTTGCGGGTAAAAACCTAGAATCGATAGCTATTACAAAAGCTAGACATTAGTTTTCTTTTCAAATAATTCAATAATAAATTCTCGTACAGCTTTTCTACTTGTTATCTATCTTCTATACTAATAATAAATCTGAAGAATTTGTGTGTTTGAACGCGCTCATCTCTGGAACTACCAGTCGGATTAGATAGCCCAATTGCGGTGCAGTAACACATCTAGTGTTTAAATGAACAGTGTCTCTGGCCATCCTTTATGGTATAAATGTCGTGATGTATTGTCTCACCCATTTATTCCATTAACCTTTTAAGCTAGGTAAACACACGAGGTAAAATTGAATGAAAACAATGACTTTATGTCAAAGTAAATTTATTTTCATTGTAGACAAATATTGTAAAAATATAACGTGTTTATATTATCTAAGTTAAAGAACACTTTAGTGACAGCCCAAATACTTGAGTCATCAGGTTTATCTGGATCTGATGGCAAAAGACCAGACCGTATGACCTTACTACCATACAAAAGTGGCAAATATCTGGTATGAGTCGCATCGTGTACCGACACCATGTATCCTAGCCATTGGTCCTGGCCATATATCTGCCACATCAATTAAAGCAGGCGAAGTAGCAGAACTGGCGTCCCGCACAGAAATAAAAGATACATATTTGTTCCTTTCGCCGTCGAGACGATGGGCCCTTGGACTGAGACTACGGCTAAAACTTTCACCCGCAGCCTCAGCAAGCCTCTCCGTCTGGGCACTGGAGACCCTCTGAGCAAGGAGTACTTTGTACAGAGGATCAGCGCGGCTATACAACGAGGTAACGCGGCAAGCGTACTCGGCACCCTGAGCACATTGTCTAGACTAGACAATGTTTAACCTTTTATTAAAGAATAATTAAAATAAAATATAAAAAAAACTGAATAAATTTAGAGTTTTTCTGTCTGTTTGACCTTTACTGTACTAAGCCGTTTTTAATTTAATTTTAAAATATGTAAAATTGTTTAAAAATATCTAATAAAAGTGACAAATTAACTTTTCATCTATGAGTGTCAAAAACTACACACAAGACCAGACGGCATGATGGTGTCGAGGCCCGCACGTTTTGGTGTGGGACGCCACATGCGTGGACACGCGGACTCCAAGTCATGTCGCCGCCTCCTTCAGCTATGCAGGAGCCGCAGCTTCTTAGGTGTTCTGAGGCGGCATATTTAAAAATTAAAACGTATTCCTCGCTGCTAGATCACTTTGAGTTTCTTGCTTTTGCGGTTGAGACTCTTGGCCCGTGGTCATCAGACTCCAAGAAGTTTGCTGATAAAATTGGTAAAGTCTGGTGATCACCGAGATAAGAGTTTTTTCTTTCGCCGCATAAGCTTGGAAATTCGAAGGGGTAACGCAGCGAGTGTTCTTGGCACGGTTGGACTTTCTTCAGAGCTGGAGGAAGTATTCTAACTTTGATTCCTCCACCCCTTTTCTTTTTAGTTTTAAGGTTTTTTTTAGATTAAATTTATATGTACTGTTGTATTTTCATAAGATGTTGACACACGTACTTCATTTCCTGATCGCCGTGAAACGTGTACTTACATAGTCTTATTTTATTTATTATACATTAAACTACATTATTTTTTGAAATTTTAAGAAAAGTACACGTTAATAAATTAACCAGACATCATTTCATTTTTGGTAAAAAAAAAAGTAAAGTAAAAGTAAATATTTCTTTCTTTCTTCTTCTTCTTCTTCACGGGTTGCTTTACACATCCCAAAACCGTGTTACGGGTTCCAGGGTACCCAGCGGAAGACCTAGTCTCCCTCGTTTAGCCGATGGTATTTGTGAGGCTATATCTAACGAGTGGCTAGTTCTGTTGAGATATATTTAGATGGAAAAGCCTCTAAGTGTGGTTTGTCGGATTATATTAAAGTAAATATTTATGTGAAAATATAAAATACACGTTTTTTTTATTTAAAATATAGACAAAATATTTGCATTGCCTTGGCTGAGCCTGATCAATATGACGTATGACAATAATTATAATATATATAAAGAGCTCCCCCCCCCATAATGTCCCAAATCTCCCAAGTTAAATAAAACAGTGTATTTTTTCAGGCGTTACGTACAGGTATATTACTCGGTACTTGGTAGTACATCGGTGGTTCTTTCAATGTAGTAGACCCCAAGTTACTCCCACCGGCGACTAGTAGAAGCTTTTTTTTCTTATGATATCTTAGTAGAGAGGGGATGTTAGTAAAACTGCGTTCTCCTTTCCTGGCGTACCCTAAAGCTAATTTTCCATCTTCACGCCTTCTTACACCGATATTTTGTATGGTAGCAGAACAGCATATGCTTAGGGTGTAAGCGTGGTTTGGCTGAAAAAATAATAGAATATTTTAATAACAACCCTACAATTACTATGTAATTATGAAATCCTGTTTTTCAATAAGTAATTTTTTAATTCAAATTTGGACGAGGCTTTTACCAACTAGCTACCCCGCCTTCAGCTTCACACGGCTACAAAATGGATTTACAACAATTATAATACCTACATAAATACGCTTATAACTAGGTATCTATTAGAGATAGATATATACTGCCATGGACTTTTTTGTAGACCATTTTAACTACATAATTATTTCCTACATCTTATATGTTATATCTCTGACAAATTAGACAGCATACGTCATGAAAACTCGTTCAGGCTGACTTTGTCCCCGACTTGATTCACTTCCGAGTGTACTGTTAATGCTTAGCTCTTAAACATGATTATATTTAGTACTTGTAAACCTTTTTGGTGAATTAACCTATCTGTAGAATGTAGGGACTGATGATTGTCGTAGTAGATAATATTTGTAAAACATTATACCAGGGCGGAGCTGCCTGGACACTTTATCACTAGCTTTGCGCCTGGGCTTCGTCTATGGATTTTTTTATAAAAATGTATCTCAAAGAATTTTCTGGCTAAAAACAGTCACAAGTGCCCAGCTATCTCCGTAAAATGAATCGATCTTTTGTCTATATTGTCGTGAAGGAAGAACAAACTTTCGCATATATAATATACTATTCCGCCCCCGGCTTCGCTCGTGGATATTTACGAACAAAATAAAATATACCCTATACCTACCCCTACCCCTACCCCTACTCCTACCCCTACCCTCTACCACTACCTCTATATCATCTATAGTTTTCGCAGCGCACGCGATGTAAGGAATTCTTAGGTCATTTTTTACACCTTGGGTTACATTATTGGAGTTTTAGTAAGGACCCCTAATATTTTTGAAAATAGAATATAGCCTATGTCACTCAGGGTGAATGTAGCTTTCCAATTGTGAAAGAATTTTTGAAATCGGCACAGTAGTTTTTGAGTTTATATATTCATTACAAACATACACACACACACAATAATACAAATCTTTCCTCTCTATAATATTAGTATAGATATAAGTTTGTATTAGAATAATCAGACATATAAGATGCCAATACATATATTATTGGTCAATCAATCAAAATAAGTTATATCAAATACCAGACATATAGTACGGGAGCTAATATCCACTATATGTCTCACACCACAATAATCTCTATTAACTCTGATTAGTTGTACACTCAAACACACAATTATTAGATAACAGATAAGTATTAGAAATAGATCCAAAAAGAAATAATCCCGTGGCTGTAATTTGCCCCTCCTCCGCCCACTTTCGCGGTATAAAAAGTAGTATATGTCATTCTCTGACCCCTAAACTACCACTATGCAAAAAATCATGTCGATCCCGTGAAAAACAAAAACAAATCTATCCCACGGGAACCATACATTTTCCGGGATAAAAAGTAGCCTATGTGCTATTCCAGGCATATCTCTGTGCCAAATTTCACCCAGATCCGTTCAGCCGTTCTGGCGTGATTGAGTAACAAACAAACATCCATACAAACTTTCGTGTTTATAATATTAGTGGGAGGTCACACTAGGGACCTGCCCCTGGCTTCTCACAGGTACAATGGGTTTACAGCAATTTGAATACCAACATAAATACGCTCAATATTGCCAACTTTATTTACTCTTAATTATCAGCTCCTAAACATGATAGGTCCATGTCTAATACTCGTAAACCTTCCCGGTGAATCAACCTATCTAATTCTGAAAACCGCAACAAAATCCGTTCAGTAGTTTTTGCGTGAAAGGTCACAGACATACGGACAGACAGACGTGGCTAGGAATTGTTTTAATAATTTGTAGTGATAGAAGAAAAGTAGTTTACGCTGGTTTGGACACATTAAAAGAATGAAGGATGAAAGATTGACTAAAAAGGTTTATATGGCTGAAGTGAAAGGAAATGCTGGCAGAGGACGACCTAGGGGTCCTTTTATTGATTATATAAAAAATGTATTAATAGATGGAAATCTTAAAAATACACACAATTGCCGAGCATGTATGAAAGGTATGATAAATATAAAAGAAGCGAAAGAGGTATGTCAGGATCGTAAAATAATATATTTATCATTTTAGATTTACAAAAAATTACAGCCGACAACGGAACTTTATAGTTTCACAGACAATTTGAATACCATTAGCAACTTTACATGCAATGTAATTTAAATAGAGAAGTTAGCACTTGTGTGCCCGATAGTACCAACCGACCAAATTGGGTTAGACACTCGAGTTCTACTTAATTGACCCAAAGGACTTTGACTGAACTTCAAACTATTATGTGTATGACTCTATGACCGAGATCCTCTAATTGGGTACAGACTCTCTGACGGATTAGACAGCATAAGCCATGAAAACTCGCTGGGGCTTACTTTTCCCCCGACTTGATTCACTTATACTGTTATTGCTCAGCTCCTAAACATGATAGGTCCATGTTTAATACTCGTAAACCTTCCCGGTGAATCAAGCTATCTAATTCTGAAAACCGCAAAAAAATCCGTTCAATAGTTTTAGCGTGAAAAGGTCACAGACAGACAGACTGAAAAAAATAAAAGAAAACATAGTAGAGTTTACAAGTGTTTTTTAAAAAGAAATATTTTCCAATTTTCCGTAAATTCGCTGTCTAATACTGAAAAACTGACTAAGTAACTTTATTTTATACTAGTAGCATCGATATTTAACACATTGATAAATTTAGTTTCACCAAAACCACTATTAGTGACGCCACAGAGTTAATGGACATAACGTCTAGTCCATTAAAATTAAGTATATATTGGTAATGGAACGGAGAGATTCGGGTTCGAATCCTGATAATTATTTGCATATAAAAATGTATATCTATAAAAAAAAAACATACGTTTGTTGTATGGGAGCCCCATTAAATATTTATTTTATTCTTTTATTCTGTTTTTTAGTATTTGTTGTTATAGCGGCAACAGAAATACATCATCTGTGACAATTTCAACTGTCTAACTATCACGGTTCATGAGATACAGCCTGGTGACAGACGAACAGACAGACAGTAATAGCTTCAAGTGTGCCTATAAAATTTGAAGAGTTCTCGATTTTTCCAGGATCCCATCATCAGATCCTGACCTGATATACCTAGAAAGTATACTCTTCAAGTAATCGGGGAACATTTGAATTCAGTTAAAAAGGTGTGTTGATAGATGATAGATTAAAAGTTAATGTAGGTACCTGACTTGAAGGTCTAAGTATGAAAGTCCCATCTTCATGCCCCTGTAACAACTGAAACGCCTCGACTCTATCAATTTCCATAAAATAATTTTCATTTTCCAAAGGTACAGGTAAAGGTCTATCCGCCATATAAGAAGTAGACGGACTCTCTTTTTTCTGAATTTCAGTAAAGTTCGACGATCCATCTTCTGAAATAGACTTTTCAGCGTCCGTTGGTTCTGAAATATTTAACTTTTTTAATTTTTGCTAAGTAACCGTACCAAGAAGTTTAGATTCGATTTAGCGATTTTTGATATGTCATCTTGTATACAACAAGTTAGCGCTAGTTTAGGCCTACTTTAACCTTTTTTACTTGGATTCTATCCCTACTTCGGCCATGTATCAACAGATTTTTTCGTTAGATTGTGTCAAATATATCATCTTATGAAGCTTGGGGCTGGTAATCTCTATATATTATTTCAAAAAGGTGTTATTTTGTAAAGACGCCATCTGTTGGAGATCAGTTGTACTAACGGTGCAAAGTGTAGTAAATATAAAATGTTTTGCACCTAATGATTAGTGAACAGAATAATATTTTTGATCTGATTTACTTGAAACTTGGAATAACTCTACAAGACAAAATAACAAAACAGGTAGTTGCAAATACGACTCGCGCGCTAAGGGTTCCGTCCCTATATTCCAGTATGTTCACTATTTTTTTTTTATTTTAGACTCTGTAGGTTTCGGAGATAAAGGGGAGGAACGGTCAATTTTCCTATATTTTCTTTAACATAATTTAGTATTTTAAAATTATAAAAAAGATATACTTGTATTTTTATAACGACCCCTTTCATTTGATACATCACATGATGCACTTAAGAGTGTAGTGTACCGCGTCCATGTCCATACAAACGGAGAAAACGTTTTACTACCCCTAAATATTAATTAATTTTAACGATTTTGTAATATGTTATTGTTATAATGAAAAACTACGTACGTATTTTTTCCTTTTTTCAAAATTTGTAATAGGTCAAAAGTTATAAGCCCATCAAATCTCGGTTTTTTTGGTTCATAACTTGCTGGTAATAAACCGTCTGTATTTGAGAAACAAAGCAAAATTTCAAAAAAAGCAAAACGTACGTACGTAGATTATAATCTGCTAAAACGTTTGACACCAAAATTATAAGGTTAAGAGGATCGTGTAGCTCAGCGTACGCAGCGAAATAGGTATTTAGAAAATCATATTCTGTCTCAATCGCACTCTTCCGCCGGTCATCAGTGCGACAGAGAGCACTGCAGCTCGTGGGTGTTCGTAGGTATGTTTTTCGTTGAAAATTGCGTTTTGGGCGAAAACGATTTACACCTACTAAACTATAACGAAACCTTATAATTTTGGTGTCAAACGTTTTAGCAGATTATAATCTACGTACGTACGTTTTGCTTTTTTTGAAATTTTGCTTTGTTTCTCAAATACAGACGGTTTAATACGAGCAAGTTATGAACCAAAAAAACCGAGATTTGAGGGGCTTATAACTTTTGACCTATTACGAATTTTGAAAAAAGGAAAAAATACGTACGTAGTTTTTCACTATGTCAGTAACATATTACAAAATCGTTAAAATTAAATAATATTTAGGGGTAGTAAAACGTTCTCTCTTAAAAACTTTTAAATTTTCCCCCAAACTTAACCTCAACATTTTTCGTCCAGTAGATTCGGAGAAAATAGGTGTGACAGACAGACAGACCTTATATAAGGGTTCCGTTTTTAATCAATAAGAAACTGCAAATAAAACATAGTTTGGTCCTTATTATTTTTTTCCTTTCTTTGTTGCCTTACAGCTCCCGAAACCATGTTACAGTTCCAGGATACCCAGTGAAAGACCAAGTCTCCCTCGTTTAGCCAATTTGTGAAGCTATACCTAACGAGTTCGGTCCTTAAATACAAGTTAAATAAAGCATATAAATTGAAGTTAATTAAATTTAAAAGTAAATTATACAGTTAGAGTTGTAGTAGAAGTTTTATAAATAAAGGCGTCTCATAAATTAGACTAAGTGGATCTCCCTGGAGTTTTGGGTTTAATTTGATTCTGTGATATATAATTTACATTGAATATCTGCTTTGGTACACCGGCTTAGGGAGAACACTTAACTAATTACTTATTTACTAAAGCTATACCTAATAAAAAAGTTTATATGACAGAAAGCAGAGGACGACCTAGGTGTATTTTTAATGAACATTGTTACAAGCTTGTATGACAGGCATGATGAATATAAAAGAAGCGAAAGAGGTAAGTATGCCAGGATCGTAACAAATGGCATTCGATTGTCTCTGCCTACCCCTCTTTGGGTAAAAGGCTTGTTGTTAGACAGATACCTAATATTATACTAAAGAGAAAACGTGCGTCGGTGGCCGAGTGGTAAAGACGTCTAGGCAGACCACGGGTTCGATCCCGGATCCCGGCCATGTACCAATGGGTTTTTAATTAAAAACTTATGTTCATAATCCGACAAACCACACTTAGAGGCTTTTCCATCGAAATATCTAAATTCAACAGAACATGGCCACTCGTTAGGTATATAGTCTCACAAATGCTATGGGTACCCTGGAAGGGTTTATTTATCAAATGCCACCCTCAGACCCTCCAGCTATATCTGTCAAAGACAAACAAACAAACCTTATAAAAAATATACCTTACCTTCAATAATATGTGTTCCATCACATTGAACAAGTTTACATAAACAATCCAATAAATAGTCTATGAAGCGATTTGATAAATTGTTTATTAATGGAACACTTATTTTTATACACCAACACATGACATTGTTTAGTTTTTATATATCTAATTGTTGCTGCTAAGTACACGTCGCTAACGGTTTTAAACATATAATAAAATAAACTCGCCAAGTCTGTCTGTCTGTGCTCGTACTTCAAAACTACTGAAACGATTTTAGATTGCGATTAGATAGGTCGATTCAAGGGAAAGGTTAACAAGTATTGAACATGAACCTATCATATTTAGGAGCTGAACAGTATCAATATTAGTGAATCAAGTCGGGAGAAAAATTACGTCCAGCACAGTTTCATAGCGTATTTTCTCTAATCCGTCAGATATATAACAAAATTGTATACGAAAGAATTGTATAGAATGAAATTATCTACAATAATGTCTGCGGCAGCATATCTATCTTGAATAGATAAGTAATTATAAGCGAAGATATAGAGTTAGGTGGTCTAAAAATGTACAGTCATTAGTTTAATTCAAGTTTTAGAAAGCTCCAGTGATTTACCAATTAATTGTTCCCAAATGACACGACGAAAGTCCGATTTAACAAGAAAACTGGTTTTAGGCTTCCTCTGAAAATATTTTCATGATTTTTTATACAAAAAAAAATGTAAACTTTAATCTTTCTATATGCCATAAAAAAACTCTAGCTTGCCACCTATCCTGTATAGGCAAATAGCTAAATGTGAACATTGTTACGAGTTTCTGACCACCCGTAAAAGACTGAAATGATACTATGTGTACCTACTACCTGTACGAGGAAATTTTATGAAAAAAAATAAATTTCATTTTTTTTTTATGAATTTTCAGTAACTAATTGTACTATAGGATAGATAGGAGATGTTTGATGTGTTAGATCTTAACACTATGTGTCATAAATTTGTAGGGAGTATTATTTTTATTATAATGTTTCTTATAACACAATTCTAAAGTATCACTTTCCACTTTACACTTAAACACACTTAGCACGTCCACACTTTGCTACACTAAAGTATATTAGTATCTACGAAATAAGAACAAAATATCGATAAAAGCTAACATGTGCTTACACTCATTTTGTATTGTTTTTTTAAAACTATATCAATTTTAGTGATGTGCTCCAACTCGATAAATATATCGATATAATTCGCCAAACTGTACTAAGAGACCTTTTGTCCTCGAAATGTGAGGTATTACCATAGGCTAAATGTGGAAATCCTGTCTTACTTCATACCCTGGGACTAATAACTTTGAGAACCGTAAAGGTACTTGTGAATATATAAAAGAATAACCAACTATTTTCGACCAAAATAAAATATAGCACTCAGGGATAATGTAGCTTCCTATTAGTGAAAGAATTTTCAAAATCGGATCTGTAGTTTCAGAGATTTCCCCCCTACATCTAAACTTACAAAGTGAAGTATAGAAGAGTGACATAAGCTACTTTTTATCCCGGAATTTCTTCGGCATGTATTATGTCACATTGCAAAAATTTCAACGAGCATCAGATCGACGTGGTTTTTGCACAGATATAGTTGAAGGCGGAGAGTGACTTAGACTATTTGTCATTCTGGAATATTCTAGTTAGATTTTTCTTTCTTCACGGGTTTCCTTACAGCTCCCGAAACCGTGTTATGGTTCTAGGGTACCCAGCGGAAGACCAAGTCTCCCTCGTTTAGCCGATGGTATTTTTGAGGCTACACCTAAGTGTGGTTTGTTGGATATAAGTTTTTAAGAGGATGTATAGAGCTAAATGAACCATTTAACATGACAATCAGTACTCATATCATTACGAAAAAAAATTATATTACAGTTGATCGTATTTCAGACCCTTGGTCTGTTCTCAAAATGTATTTTCAGAAACTTGGCCGGATAGAAAAAAATTGCAAAGTAGCCTCTGAAAAAACGTAAAATCTCAAATATCTTAGCTATTCATGAAATAAGGTTGATGATATTAAGTATGAATATCTGTTGTAAGCTAATAAAGAACTGGCCTGATTTCAATTTTCAATAAAGTGGCTATTTTAATATAAATTTAATGATTTTCCATTTACGCCCTTTTATTTCAAGCAGCGTATTGTCACTGCTTCTCTATCACTCCTACTAGCGAGTAGTATTTCTTACTCAATTCATCAGTGATCGCCGAGGCGCCTTGCTAGACGGTTGAGTGTTGGCAACAAAAAGCCGGAGCATGATGGGGGCGGTGTCATCTCTCAAGGTCTTTTTCTCTATTCAGCTTCAGCCGGGATCTGCCTAGTTAATACCAAACGTCTTAACCACTCGGATATTATCTGTTAATAATAGTCTAAGCCAGGACCAGTCACTAGTTATAGATAGTTTAAATTCCCAGCCCACATGTGACATGTGTGTATTCTTTCTTTTTGTTTGCTTTCCACTTTAATGATCACATGAGAGTGTTGAACTTCAATTTCATTTATATTTATACAAAAGTCACGACATATATTAGAGATAGATATATATGCTACCGCGGACTTTTTTGTAGATCATTTTAATCTACACAATTCTTTCCTACATCATTTTGTTATATCTCTGACGGATTAGACAGCATACACAATGAAAACTCGCTGGGGCTAACTTTTTCCAAGCTTTGATTCACTTATACTGTCAATGCTTGGCTCCTAAACATGATAGATCCACGTTTCACACTCGTAAACCTTCCCAGTTAATCAACCTATCTAATAGTGTAAACCGCAATAAAATTTATTTAGTAGTTTTTTCGTGAAAAGGGCACAGACAGACAGACGCAGAATGTTTGCCTGTATGTCTGTCCTGTTGGTGCGTCGGTGGCCGAGTGGTAAAGATGTCTGGTATTAACTAGGCAGACTCGGTTCGAGCCCGGCCATCTACCAATGGGTTTTCTATAATTAAAAACTTACTCGTATAATACATAATCCAACAAACCACTTAGTGGCTTCTCCATATAAATATACCTCAACAGACTGGCCACTCGTTAGGTTAGCCTCACAAATGCCATCGGCTAAAAGTTGGGTACCCTGGGACTGATAGAATACAATTTGAACCTTATCTAACTATAGTTTTAAAAAAATCTGAATCTCAAAGATCTGTCAAACTTTTTAATAAAAAAAATAACGTAATAAATAAAATAAAAAAAAGTTATTGTTTTAACCTAAAGTATCTGTGTGCCAAACGGCTATCCTGTACATCGATTAGCGGTTTTTTTTACGTAGGCCGTCTACTAAATTCCGCGTAAACTACTTTTCCTTATTTTAGTCACAACATCATCTTTCACTCCGAATTCTTGTCTAATGTAAAGATATGATGAATATAAAAAAGACAGAGAGGTATGTCAGGATCGTAGCAAATGCAAAGTCTGCTTACCCCTCTTTGGATAAAAGGCGTGATGATAAATATTAGGTCAGATTGTTCACGAACTAATCATTTAATTAACAGTTTAAGAAGTTAATAACTCACAAAATTTTACATAAAACTATTTTACTTAAGTAATTTTAGGAGCAAGTTAATTTTGCTCAAACTTAATTGACTTTTGAAATTTCCAATCATGTTAAATTTTTGAACTTGAAACTATTTACCAAGATTTTGGGGCTTTTGGCTGCGGATTTCATTAATTAATTACTTCTAGAATTGATTCTTGGGACTTACGAAGACCTCTACATAGAAACATCTTGCGGTAAGGACCTGAAGTAGCGTCCTGAACTGACCTCAGTCATAAAGGACCCGCTTTAGCAGTCACCAAGTCAAGTGGATTGTGTTTAGTGAGTACAGATGTTAGAGTCAGATGTTATATACTGGATACTCATCACCTGAACCTAAACACAATAGTATAATACTATGTCTGTCTGTCTGTCCCAATCACAAAATAAATAAGTACCACGGCCGGGAATTGAATCCGAGACGCTTAGCTTATTTATACTAACAAGTAATGAACCTTGTCAAGAACTGTACCAATAAGCTACAGTATCCTATTATTAATGTTAATAGGCACTCATTGGTTCCCGAACATCTCAGAAACCTTTTGTACAAAATCGTCATTAAGGGAATTTTATTAATATTGCCCTTTGATCCGATACTAAAATTTGAAACAAAGCTTTTTATATATCAAATTATAATTTTCATAAATATTTAATGAGAACAAAGTCATTATTAGAGTTTTCAGAAATTGATTTTAATATCGTCTGGGTTGTGGTTTTTAATATTCATTGGGTACCCCAATCTCAGTGATCTCTTAAATCACTGTTCACTCCAATCTCGTCAATTCGTTCAATCGTGATGATGATGATTAGCAAATTTTCTCTATTCTATCATCACATCTTTTTATCCCGAGAGGGGTAGGCAGAGACAATCGAATTCCATTTGCTACGATCCTGACATAGCTCTTTCACTTCTTTTATATTCATCATACTTTTCATACATGGTCGGCGATTGTGTGTACTTTTAATATTGCCTTCGATCAATACATTTTTTATATGTTTGAACATATAAAAGCACACCTAGGTCGTCCTCTGTCAGCATTTCCTTTCACTTCAGCCATATAAACCTTTTTAGTCAATCTTTCATCCTTTGTTCTTTCAACGAGTCCAAACCAACATTTTTCTCTAATGACATCTTTCCGATTTTTCTATGATTGCTTAAAGTTTCATTTAAATTAATTCAGCTGTTTCGGAATTTATTCTGAACAAATATTGGTGCAAACAGATTAGACAAAACCATGTACAAATCGTGCAAATATCAAATCTCATTTAATAATTGGTATTGATTTTGAAATTATTATTATTAGCAACTGCGACGAATTTAAAAATAATTACCGTCAAAATGCAACTAACCAACAACTAAGATTTGAAAATGACAAAAATATGACTGTTTTTGATGCCATTGACACAGAAATGTAATTTACTTGCGAAGAATTTAAATACAACTGATAATGATTACCAACCTTTTCGGTTTCCAAACTTGTTTTCAAACATTTTCAAAATAATGCCGACAAGAGATTCGTCTTTCTCCTTATAGACAACATCACAGTAGTCAGCGATGCTATTGATTGGTTCCAGATATTCTTCTACTTTAGCCTGTAGAGTACGTAAAATAAAAAAAAATTACCTCATACTCCATAATATAACTTCGGCATTTTTTCAGGTGTTTTTAGGGTAGTCTAATATTTTGAAAAAAAAAACGGAATATAGGGTCTTTCTCATAGTTTACAGGAAAATCTAAAGGAAAATCCTGTCTTAAAGTTCTGGCCAATTATTTATATAAAACATTGCCTATGCTCATCTGGAATAATGTAGCTTTAGAAGAGTGAAAGGTTTTTCTCAAATTCGTACAGTAGTTTTCGAGTTAACTTTTTACAAAGTCACACTCTTTCTCTTTATAATATTAGTATCTTACCTCTTTCTTTTCAACTTTATTTTGATCTAAGGCCGTGTTTACATGTACTGAATCGTACATATCATTGCTACTACGTTCTTCTTCATTAAGATTTGCATTATCTTTAGGATGATGCTTAAAAAACTTAGCTATTTTAATTGATTGAAATAATTCTTGTACTCGAACTATATAAGGCGCTCTAGCACTATTTCTATTTAAATCATTAGCTTCTTTAGTTGTATTGTCATAACATAGATCTTCATAGAAATGATCTTCAAGGTATATTCCATCCATGTCGTCGGCGTTAGATAAAGATTTTCGTCTAGTTTTAGGTGCAGGAGTTCGGTATATATCTTCTTGGTTGTTTTGTTGATTTTTCATGCAATAATAGCCTCTATCGTTAAAAGCTTCATTCCGTTCATTCCGACTTGTAGATGTAAAATACTTAAATTTACTTAAATCAAAGAACGGATATTCATAAGAGCTCAATCTAAATAATCTACTTCTTTGTCTGTTTGTTGGTTTAACGACATTCATTGGCACATACGCTGTTTTGTTGTCTGGAGTTTTCAACTTTTTAGTTTTCTTATTCCGATATAAGAAACTTTTCGGTGGTGCTATTTTGTATATTATCTCTTCTATATTAGTAGAGCTTGTAGTGAACTTCTCTTCAGATACTTTAGTTACGCTAACTCTATTGCCGTTACTTTCAACTGTTATAGTTTTATTGTGTTTAATATTTACAACGGTTTTGCCAACTTCAGCTTTAATATCAATACTCTTATCATTTTTATTTGCAATAAATTTATCTGGATTGCATTTGAAATCATTAATAAAATTAATAAATCGTTTACCGTTCGCTTTGATCTGCCATCGTTTGATGTTACCTTCTGTAGCTGCCTGTAAACATGAATAGAAATTTAAAGTAAGCAAACTTTGTTCAAAGATATTTTCGATCTAATGAAAAGGATTTATAATAAATATCAGATAAAGTACATTAAAATTTGATTAATCGGCACCATCTTAAACATTAACAAATTTACTTAGAATTTAGTAATTAAAACAAACACGAGATAAACTTATTAGTAAGTAACATATCTTATAAACTTTAATAGTAATTTAAAGTTGTCGTATTTAATACTAATTGTAAAAGGTGGCAAACTAATTATTATAAACCTGTCATATTTTAGAAACATATTATAAAATTTATATTCTAAGAAACCATGAGTTGACTATGAAAATTTAACCTTGTTGTTTTTCAATCATAAATGAAACTTTAGCAGGGTTCAATGTCAAAGTTATTGACTGATACATAATTAATTTATTGATTAAGTCACAAGTAATAGCTACTAAATAATTCAATAGTTTATAGTGTCTGTCTAATAAATAAAATCAATATTCACCATCAGAACTTTTCCGTCCAATTTTTTATCTCGAACAATATTTTCGAATTCGCACAAACCATTACGTTTTATCACTTCCACTATTTCATCGACACTGAGTTTTTCCATTTTATTTTTATTAACTGACGCGTCCATTTTTTGTCAGCACTCCTTATCCTGTTGAAAAGTCTGAGAATTATTTTGTGGATTTCTTATCATAACACTAATATTGATATTTCGTGTATTATAGTTACCATTACGCAGTTCCAGTTTCATAATTGACATGAGCATATGAGGATATTTCCACGATTATTTGTTAAATATAATTTTAATTGATTTCAACATTACTGCTTCTTATTCGCCTTTTTTGAACTCAACTATAAGTTTTAATTTGTGTTTAATGGAAGTCCTACTCTTTCTTATCCAAACAGATATTTTATCAACTTACCATCTATTATATCCGTTTAAATAAAATTACAAAAACTAGATAAGCAAAAATAATTTCAAAGATTCTCACCAATTTAAAATATGACTCTGTCCTTAAATATAAAAATGTTTCCACATTTAAAATATGTCCCAAAATGAATACATCAAACAAGTATTTAAGTATTAAGAGCACCTAATTAAGGTTTTTGTTTAATTTAGCTAACAAGTCACGGATCTGTCGACTACTCAAACGAAACTCACGACACAAAGAGGTAGGAGCTGTGTTTGTGTAATTAGCTTGATTGAGAGTGGAGATGTGGCGTAGTGGACGGGTGACGGGTGCTTCAGGGACCAGGTTCAATATGCAAACATTATGCATTTGTATGCAAACCGTACTTAGACGCTTTTCCGTCTAAATATACCTCAACAGAACTAGCCACTCGTTAGGTATAGCCTCACAAATAACATCAGCTAAAAGAGGGATAATAATTAATAACCCGTTTCACCCGTGTGGTAATAGATCAAAAAAGAAATAATCTCGTGGCTGTAATTTGCCCCTCCCCCGCCCGCTTACGCAGTATAAAAAGTATTATTTGTCATTATCTGACCCCTAAACTACCACTATGCAAAAAATCATGTCGATCCCGTGAAAAACAAAAACAAATCTATCTCACAGGAACCATACATTTTTCCGAGATAAAAAGTAGACTATGTACTATTCCAGACTATAACCTATCTCTGTGCCAAATGTCATCCAGATCCGTTCAGCCGTTCTGGCGTGATTGAGTAACAAACATCCATACAAACTTTCGTGTTTATAATATTAGTGAGACTAGTGGGATTCGCATAAGTATATACGCACACTTTTATACGTACAATTTTCCAATTTCCATATTTAAATACATTGACATAGGTATATACCTTCACGCTTGTTTCCCATTGGAGTAGACAGACGGGATGAAACACCACTTCCTTTGATCCTGTCTATATCTATATTTAATATCGTATACTTGACCTTTTTTAAGGGCATCATTTATTTGATTCAACATTTTTTCCATCCTTTCAATGTGCTATCTATGCAAATAAAATATGTATCTGTCTGTGATTTTCTAAATGTAATATGCCATTTACACGATGCTGAAGCATAAACGATTTTGGAATTGTTTTTGCCTGTTTGTCTACAATGGGCTCCGAAACGGCTCTGTGTATTTTGATGAAATTTTCAGGGATAATTGTGGGTATTATGACTTTAAAAAAATATATTTACCATATACCATATTCCACAGATGAAGCCGCAATGTAAAGCTAGTATTTTAATATATGAAACTGAAACTTTTATTATATATTCTCTTTTTGTTCATGTCATCGGTGTGCCAGGGTACCCACCGGTAGACAAAGTAGTCCTCTTTTAGCTTCATTTTAGATGGAAAAGCCTCTAAGGTTTCAATTAGATATAAAAAGTCCATTGGTACATGGCTGGGTTCGAACTGTGATCCTGCTATTTAACTTAACTTAACTACTCGGCCATAAATGTAATAAATTACCTACTGCTCTTATAAGTACCTACCCAAATTTAAATGAATGGACAAAACTTACCTTGTTTACCCCTCATAGTGAAATCAAATAAGAGCAAATATAATAGTTCTAAATGACATCATCGAGTACATTGAACATACCAAGACGTTATATCATATTGTCCAGGACATATATGACTCATTCCTGGAACAGTGCTGTGTTTGTTCAATTTGTCACAGACGGTTTCAATACCAAATTTCCACATATTCTCACGCCTGAATCCCATTTGTATATACAGTATTCACATCTTCTGAAGTATGAGCCATCAGTACACAGTGAATCATGGTTTAAATAATACAAAGAAATAATTCAAAATATATATTTGTCACATAGGTATCCATAATTTGTATGGCTGATAAACTATAATTTAGAAATATAGTTAATTATTCAATATATCTAAATGAAATAGCCATTACTTGAATAGGAAATATGGGTGGTAAAATAAAATATTGTTTTACCCTTGTTTTCTCTTTCATAATCCATCACAAAGCTCTTAAATTTGTTTAAAGCGCTGTTATACCATTAAATTATATACCTACATCGCGTTTTTTTGTAGCTTATTGAAAATTCAAAATAAAAATTATTTTATGATATTTTAATTGGTCAAAAATAATAAAATTATTATTATTTTGAATTTTCAATATAATAAACTATGGCTAGATTTTTGGAAGATTCGAAAGGTTCACAATGGGACAGTTTACCATACCTAATTTGAAAAAAAAAATTTTTTAATCAAATCAAATCATTTGACTGTTATACAATTATCATCTTAAATGACAAAAACTCCACCCATTCTTGAGTATACAAATATTTACTTATGACAGAAGACAGAATAGGTAATTTGGTATATAATATTTTCATGAATTAGGTACATATTTTTCGCTTTATGTTTAAGTACCTATATGTTTACTGAGATAAATAACAATCCAAAGAAATGGGTAAGTTAATTTAATTAAAAATAAATATTAATGAAATTGATAAAATGTAAAAATCTTAAAATAATCAAATAAAGGTATTGGATCATGATATGGAATTTGATTTGTAATTTAATTGGACCGTGCGTTTTCCCTTAAAAATTAGAAATATTTCTACAGTCATTTAAAATGAATTTCACTGAATGCCCAAACTTAGTTAAAATAATCAGTGCTTAAAATGTTACAAACTATATAGCTTTCCACCCCTGGCTTTGTCCGTGGATATTTTTGAATAAAATAAAATATAGCATATAGGCGCTCAGGCATATCGTAGCTTCATTCGTGAAATAATTTTCAGAATCGGTTCAATAGTTTGAGAGATTACCCCCTACATCCAAACTTAAAAACTTGCAATATTAGTAGATATAGTATATCTATCAATCTATCTATCATCACGCCTTTTATCCCAAGAGGGGTAGGCAGAGACAATAGAATACCATTTGCTACGATCCTAACATACCCCTTTCGCTTCTTTTCTATTCATCATACCTTTCATGCATGCTCGGCCATTGTGTGTACCTACTTTTAATATTGCCATCAATCATTACATTTTTATATGTCCAATAAAACTCTAGGTCATCTACCAGCATTTCCTTTCACTTCAGCCATATAAACCTTTTTAGTCAATCTTTCATCCTTCATTCTTTCAACGTGTGCAAACCAGAGTAAAGTAGTTTTCTTCATTTTAGTCACATCATCTTTAACTCCGCATTATTTTCTAATTTCCCGCTTTCACTCTCCTTTCAATTTCCTTGTCTATCTTTCCACTTCTTGTAAACATTCTACCTAAATAAACAAATTCATTAATTCAGACGATACCACATAACATCCTAACCTAAATTATGTTCAATCTTTGTCGTTGACCTTTCCGCGCATGACATCATGCTGTCTGCAAGCCAATAAATAATGTAGGTAAAAGTTGGAAAACTGTCTTAATTTATTTACTGTACTTACTACAAAATAAAAGAAAAATATGGTACTTACCAATTCGGAAGAATACTCTGGGAAATAAATAAAATCATCAAAATTGGTTCACAACTCGGTGTACATACCTTACCTCCTTCATTTTTTAGAATTCGGTTAAAAAGACGTAGATTAATCTTGTGAAGGTGAAGATGTAGTAAGGGTTAATAAAATTGTTAAAAGGTAAAAGGTGTGTGCATTGGTCTATAAGGTGCTCTGGTATTAACTATGCTGCAGACCATGCTTTCTATTCTGGATCCTGGCCATGTACCTGTGGGTTTTCTAATTAAAAACTTATGTACATAATCCGACAAACCACACTCAGAGACCACCAGAAACAGCTTCTCCATCTAAATATACCTCAACAGAACTGGCCACTCGTTAGGTATAGCCTCACAAATACCGTGAACAAGGAGAGAAAGAGACGAGCATTGGTCTTATAAACATGCAAACAAACATAAAGAAATTATATTAGTTTTATCTTTTATTTCATTCAATAACTTTACCACAAATATGATAGATAACATAGCACTATGATTCAGACATTAACTGATACTACAATTATCAGAAGATATCAGCACAAAACATTCAATATCAAACAGTGTCATAGATAACTTCATTGTGAAAACACAATACATTGAGAATATTGAAGTGAATTCTAAAAACCTAAACATGAGTTATTACCCTCCTCCTGGATTCGTCTATCCCCCTTATCCTCCACCACCAGGTAATTACTTATTTGGTAATGCACCACCTCCTGTACCATATCCTTATCAATATTACGTTCCTGGTACAGTCATGATCCCAGTCCCAATCGGTCCCATGCCTGACCAAGCCCAAAACCCGACATATATCACAAATTATATATACCATGGACACCATGGTGCCTCAAACGAAGCTTCAAATCAACCAGCTATTACTGATGAAGTATCGGTGGTGGAATGTTCTGGAGATTTCGATTGGGTGCCTACAACTGCCACTACCGCTAACCATTTGACTGGACGTGCTGTTGTCGGAGGTCATGAAGGTTGGGATGGTAGTCCTCTATGGATTATAAGGACTTGGCATGAAGGTGGATTGCATCCAGGGAAGTTAGCTGTAAGGCATTCATCAGCAACCATACCGTATGAAGGTAAAGAAGTGGCCGTGCAGAATATTGAAGTGTTATGTGCTCAACCAGAGAATTTAAGATGGATAGCAGCAGCCAACGGGAATGTACCACCTGGTGCTATTTCTGCTGGTAAAACTGCATCAGGAGAGCCGTTGTATGTTGGAAGAGCAAGGTACCAATTGTCTGTAACTCCGGGTGCGGTGATACCAAGTAAGAATAGTTGCGTCATATCGTTTGCTGGAACTGAAGTGACCCACAAGATGTATGATGTCCTGTGTAGAGCTAGTTAAAGGTGATGTAATATTCAAGGACTAAAGTTTTTTTTGATAACTGCAGACTAATCATGATTTTTTTTATTTATATATCATTGATTTGTGTTTTTTTTAATTTAAGTACCTAATATACACTGTTTTATGTAAGTATATCGTTTAGAAATAAACTAAATACTTCCTATGTTGTTTTCGTGTATAGAGTAGGTTTTATTATTTAACCTTTATACATACATAGCTTTGTCTTGTATTATATCAAATGTAACATTTTCCTTGTGTAAATTAAATACAACATTTTGATGATAACTTATTGTGTCGTAGGAAATTATTGTGAAATATGCGTGTTATATATATATTACATTATACCTCAATGGTTATATATTAGCTCTAGGATATTTTTTAATTCATTTAAACACAAAAATAATACAAATATAATATTTAGATAACCATTTTAATAATAAAAATACATAAACTATAAAATATTATAACTTATAAATAGAACTAAACCTAAATATTAATGTCCTTATTTTTTTCAAAAGTTACTACAAAGTCTATACACATTTTGAGTTTAAAAGTGTTGCTTTTTTATTCCAAATAAATAAATCCCCATTTGCTTTTCTGTATTAATGTCTTTATGATATAGACGGATAATTACTTAAGCTAGGAGTTAGATTACCACTTGTTGATGGAGTAAGCCAGGAACCAGCAAGAGAGGGAGTCATTTATGATAAAGTAGGTACCGATTACATAAGACGAAGGTAGGTTTACCTCAGAGCATATTGACAGATCCTACATCTGAAAAACTCCCACTTTATTATAAATATTGTTATTTTTGTGTAAGTATATTGTTTTGGATTGCTGGAGTTGACATATCCAACGGATAAAATCTCCAAAATAAATAAAGATTAAAAAGAAAAGTATGATTAGAGATTAAGAGCAATGAAGCTTAATAATAGAATAGAATATAATTAGAATTTTAATGACAGTAGGTCATGTTTACAAATAAGATTGTCTGTCATTTCTAAATAAATAACAATTTATGTTTCTGTTTTTGGATTTTCTGTCTGTCTGTCCTTAATATCTTAAAATATCCCAAGATACAGTAATGTATTGCCTATATAAGTTAATGTATTTCTTAACGTGATCGGTGAGCATGTGATATAAAAAAATACGTATAAATTATAATTTATATGTCTGCCTGTAAAGTTGCAAAGTGTTTTATGTAAGCACCACAGCTCTATATACACATCTGGCTCCATCCATCAGTGCCGGCCACACGAAGGAACGTATCAAGTCTGACCGTGTGTCCGCCCCTGATAACCTCACATGCTTCTCTGGATTCATTACCACTGAAATGTTAAAAATAAAAAACGTTAAAATATAATGTTGCCTTTTTCAAACTTATTCAGATAATTTTTTTTCGTGATATCGGTTCCTAAGGTACCTAACAAGTGGCCAGTACTGTTGAGGTATATTTAGATGGAAAAGCCTCTAAGTGGTTTGTCCGGTTTGTCGGATTATATAAGTTTTTAATTATAAAAAGCCATTGATACATGCCCGAGATCGATTCGCGGTTCAACTAGTTAATACCGGACGTCTTACCCACTTACCCACGCACGATATTTTTGAGACATGCTAGCAAATTTGAGATCGAAAAATCAATTAATCGTCTGGCTTCGCCTGGGTTATTACATATTAGTGCTGCCAATGCTGCCATACAGACAGACATGCGGCGTTTAGTTTTATGCACATAGTTGTAAAATTTATAATAAAACGTCTGGTATTAACTAGGCAGACCACGGTTTCGATCCCGGATCCCGGCCATGTACCAATGGGTTTTTTTAATTAAAACTTATGTACATAATCCGAAAACCACACTTTAGAGGCTTTTCCATCTAAATGTATCTCAACAGAAATGGCCACTCGTTAGGTATAGCCTTACAAATACCATCGGCTAAACGAGGGAGACTTGGTCTTCCGCTGGGTACCCTGGAACCGTAACTTAAGGCAACTCGTGAAGAAAGAAAAAAATTATAATAATATGTTCAGACTAATAGAAACGACTGAATGGATTAAATTATGTTCTTTCCATAATCTCGATATCAGGATTCCAACGATAAATAACTCTCTATATATATCTATCATCCCAAGAGGGCTAGGCAGAGACAACACAAACAAAGCCATGAACAGCTATAGTATAGTTTTTCATTACATAGTTCTTGAGTTAAAATCATACATACATACAAGAAGTAAATATACCTACTCCTTCTAAAAATAACTAGACAACTGGCTGCAAGTGGCTGTGTCTGGCCACACCACAAGATATAATGACCGTGAAGATGTGCAGGTATACATACCAGGAGTAAAGTCGGTATCAATTCGTAGTGGAGGTTGGTTAACACTGAGCACCCAAGCTGTTCTGCAAGAAGCTGCTACTAAGGAGTGTAATGCTGAACATGAAGACAAACATGGGTACTCGCGTAGTGTTGATACTACCTGGAACAACATGGTTTTGATAGAGTATTGGTAGAACGCTGGACTTTAAATCGAGGGGATCCGGGTTCAAATCTCATTTGTGACGACAATTTTAAGCACCATTTTTAAAGGTATACTTCTTTAGGCGCGTTATGAAAAAATAATAAGTGCGACCTATGAGGTTAACATACTTAGGACCGCCACATCTTTCGTGTAGATTCGATGGCCAAGGAATGCCGGGTCCGAGAGTGTCCAACACTAGAATGCTAAGCAAATTGCTGCGCAAAGACAGTACATGGATTTTCCCGGACATTGTACGGTTGGACATCTCGAGCCCATTGATCTTATAAGACGTAATAAAACTCGAGCCGGGAATTCCTTGGCTGGCCATTGGTTCGGACCCGTCGTTTATGGCCTTTGAATCGAAACGAAAGATGTGTAGGACAACTGACGTCAAGTGGACACTGTTATTTTTTATCTGGCCACACCGCATGGAATAAATGAACTATTTTAACATATTTTTATACGCCCCTATCTATCATCACGCCCTTCATCCCTTGAGGGGTTGACATTACGATCATGACTTATATCTTTCGAATCATCACGTCGTCTACATATATTCTTCTCACCAGCTATGCCTAAAGATTTGAGTGGTTGATATCTTTACTCTCTTTTAATAACACATAGCCTATCATATGTATATTCTGATAATAATGTAGATTTAATTAGAAGTAATTAGTCGATAGCCTAATTGGTAGAGTGTAGACTTTAAATCCGGAGGTCCCGAGTTCAATTCCCACTCGTACCAAAAATGCTAAGCAACAATTTTCTTTAAGAATCTGTGTCCGCACTCATTCTAAAAATAACAGGTATGTAGAAGTGACATATATAAGTCCATTAAGTGCAGCAACAGGCTTGCCACCTGTTCTGTTCAATATGGACAACTGTCGTCAAGTGGACACTGTTACTGGTATCTCTGGTCACACCACAAGGTATAAAGGTACGTTATGGTGTGTTGTTGTTGTTGGAAAATCATCCATCATCATCATCATCAATTTTTCTAATCAGTCCAGTAGTTTCTATATATAAGTAAGTTCAAACAAAGTCGCACTTTCTTTATGCGTACCTGATTTATGACAGTTCTTTCAGCATCCCCTAAAGGAAAACTAGTAGCAGTTTCCTGTAAAACTCTTCCTGCTGCAAGAACCAGTCTTGAAACTGACTCCTCACTGACGTCTCGGGTTTCTGTCATTCCCAACATTGCCTTCAGTTCGCTCATTCGGCGCTCGCGCAAGCTGATTATAGCGCGAAATGACAACTGAAATTTCAAATTAATCCAATTAGGTAAATATTATGACATCTATAAAGAAACCAGAGAACAAACTAAACAAACACATCTTTACAGCCTTTATACTTTGCGGTATAATCAGAGACACCAGTAACAGTGTCCCCTTTTTGCCAGTTGTCCATATTGAACAGCACGAAAGGTTCGTACACGCAATAGTATGAACTAAGGTCAGACTAAGTTTGACGCCCCTATGTATGGCGCAGGAACAAATTACTCACACACCGGTTTTTATTATTTGTTGTTTTAAATTAGAGTATGCATTACAACTATACGTTAGACATTTGTATTGCCATTATTAAAATCGAGCAAATAAGTTTTTAATTTTTTTTATAGAGAAGACGACATGTGACCTTGCCACCGCCTGATTATTAAGCATAGGTGGCTGGTCCATGAATGCGCGCGACTGGCAGATCGTAATACAGTCCGCCAGTCGCGCCCACTATGTCGGCCCGTAGAGATGCTTTTTCACGCTTTCGGACCCAAGGTTGTAGAAAGGAGGAAAGACCGACGCCGGAAGTTCATTCCACTTTTTGGCAGTACGACACAGGAACGAGTCTCTGAATTTTTTCGTTCGTATGCAAATAATTGGCCAAGTTGCGTGTACGACTCGCGCGCTGAGGGTTCGGTATATTTTATTCGGTGAGAACTTCAAGACAGGCCCTATATTCCCAATTTTTTTTCCAAAATTTTAGACTCAGTAGTTTCGGAGATAAGTAGGGGATTTTTGTATAATTTCTTATAGTGCAGAGCTCTTTCACTTGATAACTAGCTATTTCACATGATGCACTTAAAGAAAAAAAATGTTTCCCCCAAAATCGAAATTGTCTACAAATGTACCAAGTTTCAACATTTTTCGTCCAACCAAACAGACACAAGACTGATCCTATAAGGGTTTTCGTTTTTTTCATCGGAGATGTACGGAACCCTAAAAACCTACTGAATGTACCAGAGCCGACATCGAACCGTAGTCTGCCTAGTTAACAACAGACGTAAGACGTCTCGGTGACCACTCGGCCACCGACGCACGCACAGTATCCCGTATCTATAATCTCTGGTGAAAAATGTTATACTCACAACAGCAACAGAGAAAACTATTTTGTATTTTAACTGTGGCGAATGTTGCAGCGGCTGTAACGAAGCTAATGCTGGCAGGAGTTCTGATGATGCTCTTGAAAATAGTGATGAGTAACTGGATACCAGCTTGCTCCTGAAATATGTCAACATGGTGTCTTATTAAACGCATAATATAAGGCATGATACTGGTGAGATTTAAGAATGGTTTAATCTTTAGAGCTCAAGAAGTGCGGAAGTCAGGTTTGTTTGAAAACTACACTTTGAAACCCTTATTACTGGTCCTTATATCTCTTGTCTCGAGTAAAAATTAAACCCAGGGCCTCTGGTTTCAAATCAAACTCTTTACCATTGCGCTATGGATTCTATATTCAAAAAACAATTCAATGAACCCTAAATCCTTCCATCTTCTTCTTTTTTCTAGAACCATATTTTCCTTCACGGGTTGTATTACGGCTCCCCAAACCGTGTTATCGGTCTTAGAGTACCCAGCGGAAAACCAATTGGCCATGCTACATATTTATAATATACTTTTTTTATAATTTGTTTTGAAAATATAGCCCATTTTAAGAAACTAATTTCGATATTTTTGTTTTTTATCCATTGCGTCTATTTTTAATATGTTTTACAAATTTTACCCGCGAAAAGTAAACGTGACGTCACAAGAATTTAGAACAGGATTATAATCTTGGCCACTACACATAAAAAGTGACAATCAGTCAAATTAACGTCAAGCAAACGTCAGTCAAGGTCGACTAACCTAAAAATTACTCTTGTTTATATACTCGTGTTTATATTTATTTAAATTGAATAGTTTTTTACAATGGCAAGTAAATAGTGTTTCATCCCGTCATGTCCTAATAACAAAGAAAATAATTACACGTAAAATATAATTTATAAAGATGTCATTCAAAGATTGACGATTGCCCTTTTTTGTAGGCAAAGGTATCATTTTTTCATACTGCTTAAGATGACGTCATACATCGGTCAAATTAAGGTTATTGTTTGTTATTGAATATCTTAAAAAGTATAGACTTAATTTAAAATCTGATAAATAGAAATTGTACTGAAAGCTTATATCTCGAAACGGTTTCGAGATCTTCGTTTCTGTTCAAAAAGTTAGCATGGCCAATTCAATCTCCCTCTTTTAGCCGATGGTATTTGTGAGTCTTTAGCTAACGAGTGGCCAGTTCTGTTTAGATATATTTAGATGGAAAAGCCTCAAAAATCCCTAGTAATTCTTTTTTATCTAGGTTATTGATAATTAACGGTATTGGATTGTTCCGATCAGGCACAAGAGCCCCCGAATACCTAGCGGAAGTATGTCTTAATTATTTATTTGATGATATTTTAGAGGCTGCTAAAAAGTAGTCAGATGATTGGCACTTACCTATCAGGTTGTAAAGGAGCTTGCTCATCGCTATCAGAATGATATCCATCACTTGAGGAATCTACTGGGGATCTTGGCACAGCCTCGTTGCTCTCACTCATCAGACTTAGAATTGCATCGCAACCACGAGAGTAACTCATCAAAACACCTGCTACTGGCCTGAAATATATAAAATTAGACACATATAGAAGCCGATAGAGTCAGGTTCAAATCTCCTTGTACCAAAAAACGCTTAGCACCAATTTTCTTTAGGAACATGTGCTTTAATCGAATTCTTCTGCCTCAGAGGACACATGGAAATACACCATGTATTCATATACTGCCACTAATATTATAAACGGGAACGTTTGTATGGATGTATGTGTGGATGTTTGTTACTCTTTCACGGAGAAACTACTGAACGGATCTGGATGAAATTTGGCACAGAGATAGATTATATGCTACTTTTTTTCCCGGAAAAATGTATGGTTCCCGTGGGATAGATTTGTTTTTGTTTTTCACGGGATTGACATGATTTTTTGCATAGTGGTAGTTTAGGGGTCTAGAGAATTACATTATACTACTTTTTATACCACGAATGCAGGCGGGGTAGGGTCTAATTACAGCCACGAGATTATTTCTTATTGGATCTATGGACAGAACCTTGTACTTTATAAAACTACGAGCTTTTGACTCTATGCTAATAATGTGAGGTCTCTACCTACTCTATAACGTAGTTATAGCCGTAGTATGAATGTTAAGTGAAAGTAAATAAGTAGGTAGATATCGAAGAAGCTTTCGTCTGTGTATTAAAAGTTGCATAATATTTTGACCGCTCAAAGTTAGGGCGGTAACACATTATTTAATATTATTTTTTTATGTTAGAACATTTGTTCTTGAAAAAATATTTAGAATAAATGTATGCGGAAGTGTCACTTTTTTACGTGAAAACGAAGCAACGGTTAGATTTAATAGCACAGAGATAACTGGAGGGGCGGAGATACTTCTTATACCGGGATAGGAAGGAGGAAGCCGGGGATAAAAACTATCGAAGCTAGAAACATGAAATATAGCAGTGGGTTTTATTGCATTGAATAAATAATAACACAAAAATGTTGTTAAGGAGACGCCTCCTAACTTTTGTCCTATACAAAAACGGACTTCAGCAAATCAAGTATAGTACAAAACTTTTTTTAAATAAATGTAAGAAATATCAATATCAGCTACACCTAGGTTTTATGAAGCCCTGAAAGCCATCAATTTCACGCATATTTTCAACCGAATTTGCGACTCGAGTTGTTATGTATATTTTTTTAACATTTAGAGTAAAGATAATTTCACATACTTTAAGGATCTATTAACTAGAACTTTCTAATTCTAATATTTTTTGTACAATACTTGATTTGCTGAAGTCCATTTTGTGTATTTTATTGTACAGATTTTGTTTGGAAATTTTCTTTCTCTATTTTCGCGTAGTCTATGTGCGAATGGTGAAAGAGATGCAAAATTTTCGAACACGTGCGTTTTTTAGTTCGTTACGCGACCAAAGAGAGCTCTTAAAATAATCTAATAGTTTATCAATATTTCAATTTTGTTTATGTCATCTGGTAAACAAAATTAAATATCCTCCAAGCCATACCAATAATGCTATTATGTAACAACGCAATTCGCGATAGTGCAGGGAGTATTGTATGTTTAATTGTGCGCGCGAATACATTTATTTTGAAAAGAGTCCGATTGAAAAAAAAACTACCTTATATTTAGCAAAACTACCTATATGTTTTGGCATAAGCGTTCATTAATAAGTCCTAAGCGAATGATTCAATTTACACACAAATTGGTAAGCATAAAATAAGTGCTAAATAAAAAATTATAAATCTGTAACCGGCCTTAGTTATTGGATTTGAGAGAAATCGACATCAAGTGCATTCTGTTTACCTGTGACTTGTTACATTATGTCATACTTGTTCATTATATCATAATATTTATTTCGCATAATCATGATCAGTGACTATTTTTTCTATCTATTACTTTATATGTATACCTACTAGCTTTGCGGCTTCCCCCGTGGATATTTTTTAACAAAATAAAATATAGCCTATGTCACTCAGGGATATCGTAGCTTTCTATTGGTAAAAGAATTTTCAAAATCGGTTCAGTAGATCCAGAGATTACCCCCTACAACCTCACAACACGGGTTGCCTTTCAGCTCCCGAAATCATGTTACGGTTCCAGGGAACGCAGCGAAAGACCAAGTCTCCCTCATTTAGCCGATGGTATTTATGAGGCTATACCTAACGAGTGGCCAGTTCTGTTGAGGTATATATGGAAAAGCCTCTAGTTGTTTGTCGGATTATGTACATAAGTTTTTAATTAAAAATCCCATTGGTACATAGATAATTTAATTCCTAAATATTTGTTTAAAGATTATGCCAAAATGTTCACTTTCCCTTTCTCGAGAAATGCATATCAGAAGAAATAAACAGACGTACTTACAACCGCTGATATTCGATATTTCGCAGCTTTCCCAGCTTTAGTTGTTTTTTCAGATTTACCCCCTTTTGTTTATTACTTGTTACCTATCTTTACGATAGCTACTGAAACTAAATATCACCGGATTAAAAACGAAAAGTAATTGTTAATCAATCAAAATGAATCACATTTAAGCGTGTGAAATATCCATACACGAATAATAATAAATGTGGTAATATGAACAGAAAAACGTTACACAATATCATTTAATCACCTTCCATCATAACCAATGAGAGAAATGCTGAGAGTTTGATATTATCTGATACTAAGGTTACCTTTGTTCTTACTTTATTACTCATTTCTAATACTCCATTGTGCTTTTCCTTTCATACTTTTTACTTTAATGTATCATCTTACATTTTATATACTAGCTACTAAATTTTCGCTCCTAGGTGGAAAATTTTGATATGCGAAAAATTTCACGAAATTATCTTTCAGTAACAGCATCCAGTTTACGCCAGTTGTCCATGTTAAACAGAACAGGTGGCAGGCTTGTTGCTGCACTTAATGGATGTATCAATTATTTAACAGACTTGAATATCTGTTATTATTAGAAGAAGCGCGGACGCCGGCTTAACCTCCCCTCCGAAGCACGAGGAGTCGATTAAAGCACATATTCTTAAAGGAAATTGTTACATAGCAATTTTGGCACGAGTACCTCCCGGTAGCAAGTCATCGTCTCTACCAACTAGGCTATCGACTCATATAATAAAGTTACTTCTTAGCGCATTTTTGGCCATTTGTGGCCTCTCTTAGTCTTAGTATATACTAATCTATGGGCTTAGTAGGTACTCTAGGTATTTCGGCATATACGGCCTAAGCAAAACTTGTAAAAACATAGTGTTACCACTCCTAAGATGTCCAGCTCTCCTAAGTCATCCTTATTCATTGCTACCTAACGAGTGTCAAGCTCCGTTATCCAATCCGTTTTTTTAATAAATTAACCTAACGCCCACTTCATGCAACCATTAGGTAATAGATGTTAAATTGTTGTATCATTTACTAAAAAAACACCTACCATATTAATAAAGCAAGTTTCTGAACTTAATCGACTTTAAATACAGGAAATTACATGTGAGGAAAAGTTCTACCGGAACTAGGTTTAAGAACCGGCTTTGCTTGTAGAATCTATTACACCCTGAGTAAAAAGTAGCTAATTAAATCTGTGCAATAAAATTTCGTTTTAAGGTGAAAGAAGAGCAAACAAACACAAAAACGCTGTAATTATTTTGGAAAATACTTTTGAATGATAGCCTAATTAGTAAAGCGTTAACTTGAAATCCGGGTTCAATTCCTACAAGTGGCAAAAATAGTAAGCACCAATTCTCCTTAAAAATGGTGATAGTGAAGTGATATAGGCTACCTGACATACCTATGTGCCTATATCGAGCAAAGTAGCAAGTATAGGATGTATATATATCAAGGAACAAAATCAGAATGACGTTATTTCCCTTTCCCTGATAAAGATCACTCTACATCCTCTATAATTATTTACAGAACTGACTTTTAATTATCGCGCCACGCTCTTAATTACTGTTTTTGTAATATCTAAATAAATGTTCACGCTTGTGTATCATTGAGGTAAACAGACAATAGCTGAAGTGCTAGTTGTAAACATTAGTGCTTCGGATGATTAGATAGCTATACCAAATGTAGACGTTGTTACCAGTGTATTAGCAATGATGATTCTTTGGATGAGGAAAGAGCATCTATGCAGGTATCTGTGTGTATGTCTGTGGGATCGTAGCTCCTAAACGGATGAACCGATTTTGATTTAGTTTTTTTGTTTGAAAGGTGACTCGGTGTTCTTAGCTATGATTCAAGAAAATCTGTTCAGCTGTTTGAAGATCATCAGCTCTTTTCTAGTCATTGAAGGGATGTGAGCAACTTATTGGTCTGATCAATTCGAAATTTAGTATCCCGTGACTACAATGATATTACAATAACATGGTAACCTTGGCCTGATGCTGCTGGATCTTCTAGAAGCCCAACTCTTCACCAACTCGGGGTTATTTTTTATTTTTAGTTATTACTATTATTTTAAACTAGATATCCGCCCCGGCTTCGCTCGTGGAGCCGATATGAACTTTTTGCGAGCAAATTTTCAATTTTCTTTCTTTTAAAACCTTACTCAGACTTTTACAAATATAAAAAAAAAAAATAGCCAAGTGATGCGCTTACCAACGAACAGCATTCAATTTTTATTTATATAGACTATCCAGCGACATCTACCGGAAAAATTGTCAGTGGATGCCCATGAATGTCTCTGTTTACCCCGATTGGATGTAGGCGTATACATTTCGACAGTTATAAAGCAATTTGTTTTGGGATTTAAGTCTACGTAACATTGTCGTATTTTTGAAAGTCGAAATAGTGAAATTTTATAAGTTATTATATTCTTAGTTATTTATTGACTATTGTTTCAGTTATTGGTGAAATAAAATAGATTGTTTCATCAACATTTATTTCTCAAATCTTCATGACTTTTATGCCTTAGGGTATGGTCAGTGACACTAGTAACAATACTAAATATCCATATTAAACAAGACAGGTAGCATGCATAAAAACTGAAGGTAAAAAAATTGTCGCAGGATCGTAAAACCAACGTCTGCACTCTTCTAAAAATAAATAGATACCTAGTTGTGCAGCAACAGGCTTGCCACGTGTTCTGTTTTAAGAGGATCGTGTAGCTCAGCGTACGCAGCGAAATAGGTATTTAGAAAATCATATTCTGTCTCAAGCGCGCTCTTCCCCCGGGCATCAGTGCGACAGAGAGCACTGCAGCTCGTAAGTGTTTGTAGGTATGTTCTTCGTTGAAAATTGCGTTTTGGGCGAAAACGATTTACACCTGCTAAACTATAACGAAACCTTATAATTTTGGTGTCAAACGTTTTAGCAGATTATAATCTACGTACGTACGTTTTGCTTTTTTTGAAATTTTGCTTGGTTTTTCAAATACAGACGGTTTATTACCAGCAAGTTATGAACCAAAAAACCCGAGATTTGAGGGGCTTATAACTTTTGACCTATCACGAATTTTGATAAAAGGAAAAAATACGTACGTAGTTTTTCACTATGTCAGTAACATATTACAAAATCGTTAAAATTAAATAATATTTAGGGGTAGTAAAACGTTTTCTCCGTTTGTATGGACATGGACGCGGTACACTATACTATTAATGGACGACTAGCTAAATGTGGACACTGTTATTGGAGTCATAATGTGGTTATTTTGTTTGTTTGTATAGTTTTTAGCTTAAATAAAGATAAATAAAGATCCTTGGACCTCCGAAAGAAAATTGTGATCGATAAGCTACCCTTCGACATAATGGACGATATAATATGCAAACTTAAAATCGCATACCATTTGCTGTATTTGTTATAGCGAGTTGTCCATATTAAACAGAACAGGTGGCAAGTCTATTGCTACTGATCTACCTGCTCCATGAAATGTATATGAAAGCACAATTTTTTTAAACATTTTTTGGTTTGTAAACCAGCTTTTAATTGAAAATCCAAAAAATATCTTACCTATTATCATTAAGATCCAAAGAATGCTCCGATCTCCTGATCTGGCCCAAACACGCCAGCACAGCTTTATCACTATCAACCCTGGCTGCCAAAGCTGATATCAGGGCAGGCAACTGTCTCAACACTGGTTTGTCAACAGCAGTCAGTAAGGACTTGTTATCAATCAGTCTTCTTTCAATATCAGAGAGTGAGAGTGCCAGAAGACGTTGGTGGGATGAACTTGCTGGTTCCTGGTTCATTGTTAATGGTGACTGCAAAAGAAATGGGTATAAAGAACTTTACTAAGGTTTTTTTCAAACCCTAGACCAATTCAGGTCAAACCCCGTCCTTTATTGCCAGAATCCTTTTCGTTTGCTTTCTGTTCCGGGACTATGGGCTTGTACCATCATTTGTAAAGCAGGCACTATTGAAGTATTTTACGAATACGAAAATAAAGTCAGGGCTTCATAAGAATGCGCAATTGAAAATTAATTAATTAATCCTAACTGGAAATGTATCTACACGTTGTAAATGGTCTAATGGTGATGAATCGCTTCGGATATAATATGGCCTTCTTCGTAGCCCCTCATACTATTTGCAAGGTCCAGCAAGGAAATAAACCCATGGTTTTCTGTGTAATATTGATGAGGATATTCATGGACATGTCATGCCATACGTACCAATTCTTCAAGTTTATGCAGCGCCTGTTTGTAGACATCCACGTGTCTCTGCAACTCATTTTTCATTGCAACATGCAACGATATGAGCGCACCACTCTGGTCTGCAGTTAAGCCATGGGTGCCGAGGCCTGTGAGACAAAAAATATGGGAGTTATAAGGCTTCTAAGGTGGTTAATATTAATGCGATTTTTTTTAAATCTGAACGATTATCTCAACATAACTCAAACGCAGCAAGCCAATCGTTAGATTCTTTAAGGGCCTATGGTCAAGGTTATCTTATAACTGTCAAAAATATGGCAAATGTCAGTTAATCCTGATTTATACAACATTTGAATAATTGATAGTTATTATTTTAATTTGAATTGAGCCATATTTTTATTATTTAGGGTTCTAAATAGCCATAGTTTCCAAAACGAGCCTTGTTTTTGCCATATTTTTTATAGATACAAGATGACTGAGAGCCACGGACCCTTAATAAGGCTTAAATTGATACCCAGGGGCAGGTAGACTGAATCTCAACTGTAATTGAGATGGCCATTTCAAAGGTTGCTAGTATTCAAACAGTAAGCCTTAATTTTTTTTCTTTCAATTCTTTACATTAGTTATTATTATTATATTATTAACCTTTAACCATTTACGCGCCTTATTTTTTTTCGGATATGCAAGACCAAAGATTTCCACTTGCATCTTAAATATTTTCATGCATACCTACTGTTCGATTTCGGGTGGTCTTTATTTCCCATTTTATCTTGTTTAATCACTTATCACCAGTTCGATCTGCACCATATTTAACCTTGGAAAGGTCACAAGGTTTAATGGATTTGCGGATTAATTTTAGATAATTCTTGATTTAATGGTAGGAAGGAAACAAGGTCGTTATTATGTTTATCGGAGTAACCATCTGACGATACACATTTCCTGTGTTCAGTACCTATCTTAATGTAGGGTAACTAATTTAATAATAGATAAAGCCGTGGGTTTGGTATATTTGAATAGCGGTTGCCCGCGACTTCGCACGCTTTTAATCCTACTCCATTAACCTCAGTACCTACTACACCTATAAGTACGAAAATCTGTAAAATACGTGATGTCTTTCATTAGTCTGTAGACTATTTCCTCAGTTCCTCTTGTTGTCGAGTTATTTTAATGTTTACCTACAAACTTTAATACCGCCTACTTCTTCTTCGTCCGCTCTTCCTGGTGTCGGCTTTCCTAAACTTTAATACCCATTTTCATTTTTATAATTTTTTTGCTTGATCCAGTTACTTATACTATAGTTATTTATATTTTTTACAACCCATCGGTAGACAACAAGTCTCCCATAATTAACGAATGGCTAGTTCTATTTGAGGTATTGAGATAGAAAATCGTCGTTTGTCAAGCCTACTGGTAGGTATAATTATGACCGTTGTGGAGATTGAACCACGCATTACAACTCGGCCATCAATATAATGTTTCAATTCATACCTTTGTTAATTTAATTATATGACCCAATGCATAAACAAATATAAAACATCTATAGAACATAGTCATCTACCGTGACTTCTGCTAATCCGAGAGACACGAGTTCGTGAAAAGCAGAACTAAAAATCAGCAGGAGATCTTTACGTAACCAAAACTGGGTTACAAGAGTTATAAAATTTGTCATAACAACTTTTTTGAAAGCATTTTTAATTAAATATTACACCATCGAGGCTTTTGCCAGAAACACTGATAACAATGTCTACATTTGCCCTTAATTAGGACATGTGGCAAGTAGTTGTTACTGTTAATTGATAAACCACTGATAAATGAAAGTTCTATTTTAAAGCGCAAACGCCAGCTTTATTTTAAGAAAGTTGTTGTTTTGCCTGAAATGAATATTAATTTTCCATTAAAAATTGCATCATCAAGGTTTTTGATAACAATATCCATATTTAGCAAGTTTCCCAAGTGGCAAACTTTATGACACTTTAGATACCACTTCTAAACAACTTGTAAATAGCATTTTCTAAAGAATTACATATGCCATATTTACGTACCAAGAGAACTAATTTGCCGTGACAAAACGGCTGCTGCACTATATGACGCTATAGCTAAAGCACATTGACAAAAATTAAAACCTTGATGATAGAGGGAAATGTTCGAAGGTGTGGTGAAATAGAGGAGCTGAAAATGAGGTGAGGATTGTCTCTGTCAGCTTCATCAGGGATAAAAGATATAATAAGAATAAACCCTTACCCTGTACAGCAGTATCCAATTGTCTTCTTCTATCATCTATAGTAATCCTTGTATCAGGACGGTACTGAGCGATCACTGCAGCTAACTTTGACGTCCGGGCACGCAACCCTGCACCTTGCTCTGCTCCCAACAAACCAACAAGCCTCCATGCCACTGTTTCACATTGAACTTCCGGCCTTGGTGTGACTTCTAGTGCTATTAACCTGATGACAAACAAAGGAATATATTAGTCTTGTCTGTGAATACATCCTGGCACTTTTCATCAATTCGGATGCTTTTCCCCCTTTTCTAACATCACTAATATAATCTATTATTAATAAATGATAATATCTCTACCAAATTCCATCCAAATCCTTTTAGTTGTTACGACGTAATTGTAAAATCTGTGGCAAATTGTTTCAGTATTCCTAATTAGCTGATCAACAGTTTAGTTGCTTAATGTGTTGGCTCCCTCTAATGACAGATGATAGGAGAGTAAGAGAACAAATTATAACTAATCAGTTGATCAACAAAGTTTTATAGAATGCCAGAAAAAACTGCCCTGAATTGAAACATTCTGGTAAATCATAGGATTTCTTTATATTTTTTCTAAGAAAACAATGTACAATTATAATCAAATAAAGTCAACTCAATAGGTCATTACTGTATTTGAACCTCATATCAACTGGTGATGAGAACTGTGATATGGGAAAATGCGCACCTACAGTTATTTGGTTTGTCATACACAATTGTAAAATACCATCTAATTAGATAAATATACTGTTGTTTAAGGAAATAGAGTCAAGTTACTTGTAACACATACCTACCATAAGATAGAAATTCTGGAGTCTAAGGTTTTATGGCAAAAAAAAGTCGTAACTCTGGATATTATGATATTAACATGATAGACAAATCAAACAAACAAACACACCATTGTAAAATACTTGACAAGTTGTCTATATTAAACAGAACAGGTGGCAAGCCTGTTGCTGTACTTAATTAACCTAGATGTGGCACTTCTAAAAGAAAATTGGTCGGCTCTTGGTTTCTTAGACCAACGCTGTTTATTATGCAATATCGACACTAATTTCTTCATTTTATCTCAAAATACCTCAATGGAGCTGGCACTCTTTACGTATCCTCAAAAAAATCATCTACCAATTAAGGGTTACTCTTAAATTGTCTTTCACTCTGTACCAAGGGGCCGGTATCATGATTCACGGAAGGAAGCTGTAAAGCACCTGTAATTATGTTTTGTTAAAAGTTCCCACACATTTCTTTTGTGTAGAAGACAGTGGCCACGATATCATAATTACAAACCAATAAAGAAAGTCATTTATGTATGGAGGTCAAGCTAATAAAATTAAAAAAAAACTAAAACACCACTTTCGCTGATCAAGCCACCTGCGTAGGCGCAGCATTTAGCGTGTTTGGTAGCTATTTGACTATTTGTTATATCGTTTAGACATAAGTTTCGATTTCTCGAAAGGTTGTGACCTTCATTTTTATGGACATATTTTATTTGCAATAAATATTTAATATACCTTTCCTTTTTATGATACACCTTGACACCATGTCGATAGTCCATGAATTTGGCTGATGATACGTCAATCGATTTCAGTAGATCCATTGACCAGATGGATGAGATTTTATTTGGTTACCTAACGAGTGGCCAATTATGTTGATGAAATGACTCTTATTACAGAACTTGAATAACAATTTGAAAATACGTACCTACGCTATGATGGATGCAAAAAAAAACATTTTCAACTTGTGAATTCGCGATCTCATCTCCCGATCCTGATGGATCAAGTGAATAGTTGTTCATTTCCAGGCACAACAACAGCTACATAAAATAGATGGAAGGTTATCAATAACATTGTGCTAATTATTTTTCGTTGGACTCTGTAAGGCAAATCTATTTGATAGTTTAACAGGAACTCAGCATCTGGCCCGAAGCAAGATATTAGGCCCCATGAACATTATGGGAGCCTAAGCATCGGGCCAACTGGAATACCTGGACACGTTTACAGTTACAGCTCTTCAGGCAGAAGACAGCAGCCGATGGTGGAATATCACTGAGGAGAAGCTGATGAGTCAGTTCAGTAAGTGAACGATTACAAAAGCTGATAAGTCTTGCTGCAGATTTCGCGCTTTTGTTTAGGTAGAACCTTAGATCTTCCAATTATTCACATTACCATAACATTCATCATCATCCAAGTTTGTTTGGAGCCTGTCAACACTTTACACAAGTACTCTATGCATGAAAGCATGTTTCCATAATTTCGTGTCATCAAAGTGACTGTTTCGTGGGTATACCAATGGGTGTTGAGTTATTACTTGACCGCGATGTGAAAGTGTCTACCAATCTTGTTTGACTGGTTGCTGTTACCATGCATGTTATTAGGGTTGGCACTTGCTACATGAAGAAAAAATATTGTATGTTTGTTTGTTTTTTAGGGATTCATAGAGATAACAGATGTTAAAGAAGGTCCATTAAGTGCAGCAACAGACTGGTCCCCTGTTCTAACTGTCGTCAACTTACTGATGTCTCTGGCCACACCGCAAGTTATAAAGGCCGAGATGGTGTATTTTGTTTGTTTCTATACTGTCAAGTCATCAGTGAAGAGCTCTATACTCTTTGACCACATTTTTACTTTTAAAAGTATTAGGTGAAGATACATTTCATCCACATTCAGTCAGTCTTCTTTTTCTTTTATTGTGGTTACACCAATGTTAATCGATGATTTGCCAATGTCAAGTATTATAGCCTTTACAGAGTATATGCCGATTAATCGGTATTTAAGGGTCCTATATTGGGAATTTTTCTGGGATAAACTATTCCCAATTTCTCTGTAAATAATCCACCTGTGTCACTGTAATTTACCATATAGTTACTTATTGAATATATCTAAGTGAAATAGCTCTTATTTTTTCAATGGGTTTTATTGAATAGGAAATATGGGTAGTTTAACTTTGCCCCTGCTGTCTCTTTCATAATCTATCACAAAACTCTAAAATTTTTTAAAAGCGCTGTTATACCATTACCCTTCAATTATATATGTCGAATTTTTTGGTAGCTTATTGAAAATTTAAAATAATTATTATTTTATTATTTTTGCCAAATTAAAAAATCATAAAATATTTTTTTTTGAATTTTCAATAAGCTACAAAAAAAAAGCGATATATATAATTAAAGAATAATGGTATAAGAGCGCTTTAAAAAAAATTTTGAGTTTTGTGATAGATTATGAAAGAGACAGAAGGGGCGGAATAATCCTTTATTCTACCACCCATATTTCCTATTAAACAAAACCAATTGAAAAAATAACGACTATTTCACTTAGATATATTGAATAAGTAACTATATGCTAAATTACATTGACACAGGTGGAGTATTTACAGAGAAATTGGGAATAGTAATATCTCCATACAAATTCCCAGTATAGGACCCTTAAGATGATCCCGCCGACCGTGATATGCCCCATTAATCTCTGACTAATCACAACCATCACAGCGCGGATGGGATTAAACTGGATTCAACAATATGTCAGAACAGCTGACAATCGTAAAGCTGTGACTTCACATTTATTATTTTCGCAGGAAATGCGGGCTCTCCGAAGCGTTGAGTTATTGATACTAAGATTCAGGGCTGGCAAAGCATCCATCAATCATACAAATCCAAGCCAACCATACAAAACTGAGTATTCATTCATTGCCAACCCTATTTTGGAGGGCACGGGGCGTTCAAAAATGTTACTTTTTATTTAATTTCGCTGTTTGACGGCGTTTATTATGTCGATCTAGATAACACTATAGTTCTACAAAACCGTGACTAAAGCACATTGTTAAAGGTTACCGAACTACGGGAACTAAGTTACCGCCTTTTTTATTGATTTGAACACGGTATTCCTTCACCTAAGATTCTAAAACGAAAGTGGGAGACTGTTTGTATGAATGACGGCGCTGTAAGAACCACTAAGCGGATTTTAATTCGGTTTTCACTGTTATAATCTGTATTTCTCGAGGAAGGATATATACTATCTATCCGCCCCGGCTTCACCCGTGAAAATTTATGAAAAAACTATTTCTGTGAGAAAAATAACCATTTATTTTAATTATAAATAGCCCTAAAACAGAGCTGAAAAAGTTTGAAAAAGCTCTCTTGGAATATGCTGCCTAAATTTAATTATGTAGGAATTACATTTGAGACTTAGAAGACCTGATGATGGACTCTAACCTGAACTATAATAATAAGTGATCCAACCATAGATCGTCTTCAGTTTTCCTTCATTAGTACTTATTAATACTTTCCTACCTTAGTTAATGGCCTTCATCAAGTTTCCTACAACAACACACTTCACGATTTTTATATCTTGAGGTGGGGCCAGAAACAGGCCCGCTGCGTACGGGCGTGCAGGGCGTGCACCGCACAAGGGCGGCATTTTCAAGGGGGCGGCAAAACCAGATATCGAAACGAAAAATTCTCATATTTTTATGTCTTATATATTTTTATCATGTCATAATAACGACATCTATTGGTCAGTTTATTGATGTGAAAATTCAGAAGACGCTTGGATGTGACCTACGGTAGGGGAGATTACACGCGTTTTGGCATACGCGCTGGGATAACGCGTTGGCATGAGGCAAGACCAATCGTCTCACACTTCGGAGACGCTTGGTTGTGACCTACGGTAGGGGAGATTACACGCGTTTTGGCATACGCGCTGGGATAACGCGTTGGCATGAGGCAAGACCAATCGTCTCACACTTCGGAGACGCTTGGTTTTGGCCTACGCGTCTGGTCGTGTATTTCTTCAATTATAATAATACCTACTGTTGTATACTAATTTTAATGTTTCACGCTGAAATAGTTAGCGGCGGGCCTGGCCAGAAACATCTGTAACAGTTTCCACTTGACGCCAGTTGTTCTGAATATGAAACAAATAGGTAGCAAGTATGTGGGCCTACTATAGAAATGCGGACGACGGCTTCAGGGGAAGTCGATTTTGAGCTTACAGCATTTTCAGCACGAGTGGGACTTGCTTTTTCTGTCCCCATATTCCGTATCTCTGTTGCTAACAAAAACGTGTTGGTAACCGTCCACAGATTAGTAAATATGACAGGCCGAGGTACATCCACTGTGTACCGTGCAAGCCCCGCTCTTCTCGGTCTATCGTACATTATTTTCTAACCTGTGGACGGTTAACCACTTATACACTCTATCTACCCAACAAAACAGAGTCGTAACGATGTACCCAATTCCCACGAGTAGTATCACAATTAGTCACATCATGTATGCTACGTCATCTATATAGAAACATTTAATTAATACTCGTCAACTTTCACATACCTCATCACAGCTAAGTATAGCTACTGTAGCTACCCGAGCGAAACTACTGATTGGTCGATAGTGCATTAGTATTGATGTTGACGGTCCCAGATTCAAAAACACCCAGATCCAAACTGTCTTCTGAACTTCTATTTATGACTAACTAGCTTTCGGTTTTGTTCATGTAGATTTTTTAAATCCGACAAAATAAAAACTAATTTAGAATAAATAAATGATTATGTCCTGAATCCTGACTGACTGAAATCATGTTATGAAAGGGATTTATACTGTAGGGATTTCTAGAAATTCAACCCCTAAGGGAAGAAAGGGGGTGGCAAAGTTTGTATGCTGGGCAATAATATTTTTCCGTGCAGATTTGCTTAAAACTTTTTTGTTCTATAATAAATTAATTAAACTTGTTTTTCGGCGTTTTCCAAAATTCAAACAAAAAGGGGGTTCAAACGTTTGTGTCTGTTTGTTCGTCTTTTTCTCATGTCAAAACAGAGCAACGGATCTTTTTTGATCAGTTTTTTTGCACATAGATAAAATAAAAATAAAATACTTCGGGATAGATTATTATCTCACATTCCAAAAGTCCACAGGCAAAACTGGGGCTGAAAACTAGTCTGAAATAATGTAACTTCATAACCACAGAACACATAATAAAAAAACACTACTTAGCAAGTGGCTATCTTCAGTATTTCTTCTGCTATATTTCAGAGCAAAAATGATAACCACACAAATAAATCATATATATATAATAAAGATATCTTACCATATTTTTTCACAATATTTTTATAACAATACAAAAAGGTTACACCGGTTTTCATACAAAGCTACTTCTCATTTCTTTATAATGTTATTTATAACAATTTTAATTCTTACACACAAACTAACACTCATTTTTTATAATATTAGTGTAGATATGCAGAAGAATTGTATTGTGGTTGTTTTTTAGTTGCACAGGAAGTACCGATGTCGGAAGTACGTAGCTCTTTTTTACTATCGTCATTGTTAGCTATTTTGCCGCTATTTCGCATGAATGCTATATGATTTCAATAAAAATCGTATAAAAATTTTAATAAGTATATTATTAATCACTATAAGATACTAAATTAATGAATTATTTTTCGAATAATGATAATACACTTTCACATCAGTAGAAAGCAAAAAAAAATGTATCTTTATAAATCTGCATCTCTTTTATATGGTATCTCAAAAACTATTTAATTCTAAACAAAAACCTGATCATCTCTTCTGGTGACAAGAGGGCTGGCTGACTTGGCTCCTTCCTCGCTCAACAAATCAGCATCGCGATTCAGCGGGGAAATGCAGCTAGTCTTCTTGCCACTACTCCACGTGGACCTGGTTTATTCAGTTATTTTTTTATTTTAGTTATTTAGGTACCAAAGCATCTGCATTTTTTTTAATATCGCTATAAACGATTCCGTCAAATTACCTAATGTACTTTTTAATCTATTACATACAATATACTAGGTTTCCGCCCTGGCTTTGCCCGTGGAATTATGGACAATAGATTTGTTTTTCTACCCCTTTAAGATATTTAGGTTGTTGGTATATCTCAGTCTAGCATATCTCACTTATAGATTTATATTAATTTTGAAATCATAGATAAATACAGAATGTATTCATGTTACCTACCTACACATGGTTAGAGCAATCATACAGACGTTCTCCGGGAATGTGCAGTATAAAAATACTGGTTCCATGAGACACTTTGTAAAAGAGGTTATCGACAAAAAAGTGGATACAGAGTCCAGCAACTTTCAAGAGAAATAAATCAACGCACGCAACTTTAAATATTTTTAAATGAAAGTGTAGACAACCGGTTGTTGGGGGCAATTATCTGCAACTACGTCCGAAATACATTATACTATATAAATAACTACATAGTACAAAACGAAGCCCCCGCCGTGCCTATTTGTCTGTACTTGATACAGTCCAAAACTACTGACTTTATTATATTATTGTTAACCCATCGTTTTTATGGTTCTATACCCAGAGGGTGCAAACGGAAACCCTATTACTAAGGCTCTGCTGTCCGTCAGTCGGTCACAGGGCTTTATCTTTTGAATCGTAATAGGTAGACACTTGAAATTTTCACGGTATGTGTATTACTATGGCCGCTATAACAACCAATAATAAAAATTATTGTAAACCTATATTGTACCCGTGCGAAGCTGAGGGCGGGGTAGCTAGTCAGTAAGTTTCGTCAGAAAACGCTATAAATTATCTAAACAAACATCCAGATATTGTCCGAAACACATTCGAACATTTTTTTTTTCAATATAGACCATAACATAAAACATATTCGTTAAGTACATAAAAAACCAATAATTACTATGAACTCTGTTTGCGCCAGTTTGTGGCGACTCAAACTAAATCCGCACTGATTGATCGCGTTTGACTGCTGCTAATTGACTGACAATCTCTCATGGCAGAAAAATCCGTTCGGCAGTTTATTTGTATTTAGTGTGATTTAGACAAAAATGCTCGCTTTTACGACATACTAGCGCACGCACGCATCGTAACTATTTTATATTTCGCAATACGCACATGGAGGTCCCTGGAGCGTCAGGTTAGTGCACATCCACTGGGCAGAAATACTTTGTTCCACAACTGCGCAGGACTTCCATATATATCCTGTCTCCAGGTCTACCTCATTAATACAGCGTCCACTAAAAAGCCGAATAAACTCATATACTTTAACATAGTCGAGTATGAGAATGGGCCTTTTACAATCCACGTGTACGAAGCTTTCTCGGGCCACATTTTATTCTTGTTAATTACTCATAAGTATATTATAATTAAGTTACATAAAGTGTTAAGACAAACTACATAAATACACGTAATACAGTAATACAGTGATGATCCTAAACACATGTGCTGCGAAAACGTGTTTAGTTCATTTTTAATATATATATGTATATTTATAATTAATGTCTAGAAATTTAGAACATGTAGTCAGACTACCAGCGAGATGGAGTGACCAGAGGGTAGAGCGTGGAAGAGAACTCCTGAGGATAGGGAGAAGTGGCGCAATGCTGAGTAGGCCTACGTCCAGTTGTGGCTGAAGAAGAAGAAAGACTCATCAGTGAATTTCGACCATGGATTATTTTACTAAAAGTTTAAAAAGGTGCCTTATTATTCCTTATTATTATGCCAATGATGTCCGTCTGTCAAGTGGCTTTAGTTTTCAAACTAAATGAGATAAAGACTTCAAATCCGCACATAATCAATATGTGGGGTAGAATCTCTAGGTTCGTGGGGTTCAAATACCTAAAATGTCAGAGGGCTGGCACTGGCTGGGACAGCATCGCGATTCAGCGGGGAAATGCAGCTAGTATTCTTGTCACTATTACACTATGCCCGCTTGCACCAATGTTAGGAGCGTCCTAAAGTAACGCGTAACCCATTTAGGTTGTCCTAGCGAGGAAAATTTGCACCAACGTTATGATGGTCCTAAACACGATAAGAGGATCTTATCTTTATGACGTCGATTTCGTTCATCATTTTCCCTATAAAATCCTTGATAAAATGAGCAACAGTGACGATCTTCTCGACTTTTTGGAAGATCTAGAAGGAGTTTTACCCAGATCAAGGATAAATTGTAAAAAAAATCGTAAATAATAAATGAAATTTTTTTACGACGATTTTTTTTAATATCGCATGTTGCATATACTTATAAAATTGAAATGTAAATGCTAAAAATTATTATGGGAATAAATGGCTTTATTATTGGTAGCATTATATTATATATATCCAACCAAATAGATGAACGTTTAAAATACACCACCGATCGGTAAGTTTACACAGGTAACGTTATATATCTTCCTATTTTTAAATTGTTTTTGTCACTTTTTAACTTTGTACCCTTTGTTTATAGGTAGGTAGGTATATATATTTTTTTAGGAACAGCAACGGTTTTTTTACAACAATGATATCAAAAAATATGAAATACATAGAATACTACGCATAGAATCACGCAGGGCAGCCAACCGTAAAAGTAAAAATAGATTGATCAATCACTTAGTAAGGAAGCTCCTATCGTAGGACGATCCCGGCATTATTAGGTTGGTGCAACCAAAGTTGATACTTAGGACTCTCTTATATTAGGAGAGTCCTTACTAGGAATATCTTTGTGTGACTTTGGTGCAAGCGGGCATAAATATTTTTTATATTATTGTATGCGTAGAAGCTTATGATTAAAGAAAACATATAATAAACAAAATAACTAAGACGAGTAGTAACAAAAAACAATAAAAAATCTCGCATATAACTATTATGCTCGTCATCATAACACATTTTGTTTGAGTACCTACTTATTAAATAATGCAACCTTATATGAAACCCACTTTAAATCCATTATTCATGTAAAGTTGGTAGTTAATCACAGAATGGTCAGACAGACAGTTATTGTAAACCTATTTGGCATATACCCTATATAATTATCCTTAGGACAAGGATACATATACATGGGATCCCGAAGCACACAAGCTTTATAAACATCTTGCTTCTAAAATAATAAAAGTATCGGGAGACCGAAGGGCTGGTACGTACCTTGGACAACGTATCAGCTTGGCGATACAGAGAGGGAATGCAGCTAGTGTTTTGGGGACCCTGCCGCAGGTCAGCGATCTCGAGAGGGTATTTTATTTATAAGTAGTTTTTAAATGTATATTTATATTTTAATTGTTATACTGTTTGTTCCTTATTTAACTTTATATTGTAATAAACCCTATATACAATGTTTCCCAATGAAGATAGGAGCATAACTTCGTTTTTCTAGTCTTGTGTTATTTGGCAAACAAACTTTGCATGCCTTTTTACATAAGGTATCACTTAAAATTTTAATATTTTTAGATAAAACTCAATCAACAGACCTGGTTAAGCATCCTAAAAAATATTATAGATGAGAAAGACTAGCCTTATATCAACCTGGAGTTATGTGGTTCGGTTCTCGGGTATAAAATATTCAAGAAATAGGGGCAAAGGAAAGGAAACTCATCAAGTAATAACCGGGCGGTGGCCACCTGTCTTGTGAAGGAAGTAAAATAAATAACTTGACACACATACGTGCAGAACGAAAGTGAATAAAAACTGGTTACTTACGATCCTATTTATGGTACTTTTCTCTACAAATATCATAATTGTCGTCCTGATTTACTTACAAACATAGTCTACCTAACTCATAATAAAGTAGCTTTAAAAATTTTCAAATCAAACTAGTAGTTTTCTTTTTATTTATTTTTTTGTTATTCACGGGTTACCTTACAGCTTCCGCAACCCGATGCCAGCCTCAGGGTACTCAGTGGAAGACAAAGTCGTCCTCATTTAACCAATGATTTTTGAAGTTCTGAGGTATGTAGATGGAAAAGCCTCTTTGTACAGTTTGTTGGATAATGTACATGGATTTTTTTATCGGATGTAGGAATCGAACCCGCGACTTTTCAGTTGCAAGCCGATGTCTTACCCACTCGTCCACCGACACGTAGTAGTTTTCTAATTTTCTTCTTACAAACAAAATCACACACACTCTCTTTTTAATATTAGTATTGTTGACAGGCTCATATTTCGGTCATCTTAGATGCTTATAACATGACAGGAAGCATACAAATCTAGAGGCAACTACCTTTCCGCCACCGACTTCGTATCGTAGCATTCTATTCGTGGAATAATTATTAGAATCGGATGAGTAGTTTCCAAACTGTACCTCTTTATAATATTAGGATAGATTTAGCTTGGCAAATATTTAACAAACGCACAGTGTAATCGACTCTCCGATGCGTTCACCTCGATAGAATGAGCAAAATAGTGTAACCGTCGAACCATGAAAGATTCTCTGATAAAAACTAAACTAACCAACACGTACAATATGAATAAATAATCTACTTTGTAAAACTACTTGCTTCTTCATATTTACAATTGCTAATTTATGTATGGGATCAATTATCGCTTATTAAAACAAGAATTTTGATATCTATAAATATCTATCTATCATCACGCCTTTTATTCCAAGGGGGGTAGGCAGAGACAATCGAATGTAATTTGCTACATCTTGACATATTTCTTTCGCTTCTTTTATATTCATCATATCTTTCATACATGCTCGGCGATTGTGTGTATCTTTTAATATCGATGCATCGATCAATACATTATTATATATTCAATAAAAGTACAACTAGGTCGTCCTCTGCCAGCATTTCCTTTTATTACAGCCATTTGAACCTTTTTCATCTTTTATTCTTTCAACGTGTCCAAACCAGCGTAAACTACTTTTCTTCATTTTAGTCACAACATCATCGTTCACTCCGTATTTTTCTCTATTGACATATGCTTTATATCACACATTCTACGTAAAGACCGCATTTCCACTGCATACTTTTTATATTTGTATAGATTCTGAGGGAAAAAAATATATGACGTCATGATAATTAATTTTTTTCGCAACATCACTCAATCGCGTCGTAACCGGCGAACGTGTCGTAAATGCTAAACGGGTTGGTAAAAATCCTAGAAAACTTACCACAAGATTAGATTCGTTCAGCATTCAATACCCCTTCAATTCACTAAGGGACTTTTGAAGCCGATGGAGGAAAATAATTGAGTAGAGGCTTATGGGTTGGTGTCACGATCCTCAGAAATGAAGCTAATAAGAAATAAAGAATTGCTATACTGAATCAAATGCATATAAGATCAATTAAAACATACCTGCTCAGCAAAGTCTCCAAAAGATGCGAGGAATGAGGCAAAGCTTCTGCCAAGATATCAATGGGCAGGTCAGAAGCCACTGTCAAAAGGACCCCTGGCCCTAATCTGGAGACCACGGTTGCTGCTTCCCTGAACTGTCGACCTTCGGCCAAGAGTAGAACCCTCCGCAAAGCTAGTCTAGGGGATGCATAGGTGCTTCTCTCCCTATCCCGCTCTCTTCTAATTCTTTCTCGACTTTCGTTCATTGCTTCGCCTTTAGAGCCTTTTCATTTTATAACTGCAACAAAATATATAGATATATATATACCAGCTGTTGACAGGTGTTTATCATTTAGCTTCATTATTTTGATGCTATTAAATGTGTGGCCAGGTTCTGTGATTGAAAGGAAACTCTTAGTGCGTCGGTGGCCGAGTGGTTATAAGACGACCACGGTTCAATCCCGGCCATGTAGCAATATAGCAATAATTAAAAACCATGTCCGACAAATCACACTTAGAGGCGTTTCCATCTTACCTCAACGGAACTGGCCACTCGTTAGGTATAGCCTCACAAATACCATCGACTAAAAGAGGAAGACTGGGACCGATAACACGGTTTCGGCAGCTCGTGAATAAGAAAAAATGTATAATGGAAGGAATCAAACCAGGTGAAGTCTGGTCCACATGTTTCAGTTTCGATTTATTTTATTGCCGGATACCAAGAGAATCATGATTGCATTGAAAAAGTGACAGCTTTGAAGAGATATGCTTGCACATCTTTAAATTAAACATTAAAATTATATCAAATTACACAATGGGTCCATGGTCTGTAGAAATGAAAAAAATCATGAAAAATTTAGATACACGACTAGTCCACGCCTCGAGTGACCTAAAGACTGGCTCTTACCTCGCTCAAAGGATCAGTTTAATCATTCAGCGAGGTAACGCAGTAACGCAGCCAGTGTTTGGTAACCATGCCACAGGAGGGGTTCTGGAAGAAGTATTCTTTTTATATAGTTTTTATTATTGTACATACATACATTTTAGTTAATTTGTAAATTTTTATGTTTCTTTGTAATTTGATTTAGTTTAATAAAAGTGCTTAATTAAACTAGCTAAATGTTGACATTGTTACCAGTGCTACTGGCCACGTCGGAAGTCATATAGAGCGTGAATCTATATAGTTCCTTATCGATTCTAGTGAAAATTCAGAGAAAGATGTCTTATCTAGTTTAAATTCTATAGTACGGAGGTAGCCAATATTTCTTTCTTTATTTTCAATAACTTTCACATTCGGGATTTGAAGGCTGGACCATCTGTTACAAGATTAAGATCACTAGAACTTTAAAACATTTCAAGTTTTTCACGACATACTTTTAACTGTTAGTCACTGACAGTAAACTCGACGCAGGTTGAATTAAACTTGTACAGATTATATCAACGGTATAGCGGTCATTACCTGTCTACCCCTTAAGGCAGCGTGATTACATCGTTAAATTGTGTTAAAAAAGAATCAGATTTTTTTATTAAAAAAGTGGTCTACTCGAAATAACTGTTTATATTCAATTTTCGTTAGTCTAGAATTCTAGATAGAAATGGCCGACCTAAGTACTATTTTTTTAAGTACTATAGTGCTGTACGTGGAATGTATTATATTGTTCCTCATTGTTTAAGGTATCCCCGTACCAAACTCATCAAAAGCCGTTCAGCCGTTTAGCCGTAAAAACCAAACAGATAGTTACTTTCGCATTTATGATGATTTGAAATTTTAGTCGCCAGTCATACCTACCTATGATCCCTGGTTCATAATAAACTTTGAAATGGCTATAAGAATATTGATGTATCCTTTCTAAGTCATATTTACAGAATATAGCCTATGGCCGTTTGGAATAAGTAACTGATTTTTTTTAATCGCTCCAGTAGTTTTCGAATTTACTTCTTACACACAAAAAACAGATATTTCTTTACATATTTTTTTGCTGTTGCCTTACAGCTCCCGAAACTGTGTTGTCAATCCCAAGGGTACCCAACGAAAGGCCAGTTCTATATATTTAGATGGAAAAGCCTCTAACTTTATTTCTAACAAACAAAAAACAGTCACTTATTATATTTAAAGTTTCCCACCGCTGTGTTGCACTACGCCTACCCCTACCCTACTACTACCCCTACCACTACCACTAACTTTGGATATTGTTCATACAAAAATACTAAAATCACGATAAAAAAATGGGGGGTGGGAGTAGGAGGGTGAAAAATAGTTTACGACCTATTCTCAGACCTACAAAAAAAAATCATACAAATCGGTCAAGCCGTTTCGGAGGAGTTTGGTTACACTGTGACACGAGAATTTTATATTATAGATATAACTGAAGCTTTTCTTATAAGTACGTATTTTGTTAATTTTATTCAATAGATAAAACTATAATTTTTGAAACAGCGGTATGCAATTCGGTATGTAAAGTAAAAGTTAAGGTATGCTGAATCCAAAACCGTTTCGAGATATTGGTTTAATAATCCGTATTTTTCAAAAACTAATAATTAACTTAACCTACATTTCACCTATGAATGACGTCATTCTATTCTATTTTTTTTTCAAAATGGCTCCACCAGGGTCTTGATGATTCCGCCAATGTCAAGTATTATAGACGTCACAGTAACAATAAGCCGATAATCGGTAGGTAGAATGCTCCCGCCGGCCGTGATATGTCCTATTAATCACTGACTAATCACAACCATCACAGCACGGACGGGATTAAATTGGATTCCCCAACACGTCTTCGCGGCGCGTGCGCTTTCCACCAAGGCGTGTCGTGGAATCTCGAATGACGTCATTATATCAGCTAAATAAAAGCAAAATATTTACTTGTCAATTTGTCAACCGATGTTACCCTGTTACTAGATATACTACTATTTCAGTAGTTTTTATAACTAATTTAGTTTATTATTTAGGAAGAATGTTTAAGCATTTTTATGGTAGGATATTCTTTGACCTTTGTATATATTTTATATCACAACAACTATGCAGACTTCGGTATAAAAGCCGTCAATATGTGTTTCTTTGTTGTTGTTTTAATATGTTGTATGTAGAAGTGGTAGGTTTTGGTAGATTTTGTAGGATTTAGAGACGGCAACACTATTGTTTGTTAAATGTCAAAGTCAAAGAACACAGATGTTCTTTTTTCTGTACCAACATATCAAAGGTATTGAAGTATTCAGCCGACAAAATGACGTCATCAGTGCTAAAACTTTGATAATTTATTATAGAAAAACTACTGTACAGAAATCAAAAATATTCAAATAAGTTTCTTAAAATAGCTTAATCTTTAAAATAAAAATATAAAAATCGTACCTTAGCTTTTACTTTACTTACCGAATTTCCCATTAGAAGTTTTCACTTCAACAACCCTGACAGTATTATCATTACCACAAAATACTTTAGTGCTACGGTTTAGTTTTACTGGTAAGAAGACTATTGGGAACAAAATTCCCAGTAGACTTACAGTAAGTCTATTGGGATGAGAATTCCCACTAGTCTTACTGGTAAGACTATCCGGTAAGACTACTGGGAACAGCCCAGATTTTATCCGTAACAAACTAATAAAATATTTTTATTCCTATTGATTCATGGAGAAGTTTTAGGTATAGGTATATATTAAGCAGCCAAAACTTTTACAGCCAGTGCGCTCTTTTTCAATACGGCGCCCAAACCGTTAATATTGTACCTACCCGAGCAAAGCCGGTCCGAGTCTCTAGTTTACTCAAAATGTACCCAGAGACAGTAAGCGTTGATTTATAAAAAAAATGTTGGTAACTAATGGACCGTGGGTACCGTTCTGACAGACAGACAAAGTTACAGTTACTATAATGACACTTGCTGAGTTTAATTTACACTTTTATACGTGTTATACAATGTATTATCTAAACTTATTTACTCTTTGACAATAGAGTCGATAGCCTAATTGGTCAATACATGAAATCGGGAGGACCCGGGTTGCCAAAAATTCGACACCTCGCAATTCTACTAAAAATAACAGATATAAGTGATACATCTAGGTACATTAAGTGCAGCAACAAACTTGCCACCTGTCGTCAAGTGGACACTGTAACGGGTGTTTCTGGCCAAACCGTAAAGCGTGAAGCATTGATCAATATAAAAGAAATTTAGTAGTAGGGCCACCGGTAGCACAAACTAGTAGTAGGAAAATGGATTGGATGGCAATAGTACGTAATAGCACAAAATGGCAATAGTGAATAGTGGCATCTTATTAATATTCCGTAAGATACATATACTAGCTTTTACCAGCCTCTTCTCCCGCATGAAAATAAGGCAAAGAATCATGTTAGAAAAAACCCCCCAAAAAAAATTTAAAATGAATTAATCGATAGATTAAATATCTGTCTCTATCACAGAACATTATAACTATAAATAACACATTGCGCTGCAACATATAATTTCGGCATATCTCCAGAATCTTCCTTGGAATGTAGCCGAAAAATAGAAAAAAAATAGATAGATTAGTTTTTCACAACATTGTAATTACAGAACAAAAATGTTGATACACTGGTTTTCAAGGTACTTCTACCTTCTTTATAAAGTTCTGTGGTCTCTATCTACCCCTATGAATAAGAGTAATGAACATGTTGTAGTTACATGATGATTAACGGCACCATAAATATTGGCCTCACACCTTTCTACACAGTTTTCACGTTTGTTTGACAAATTTTGAAATAACTTATGTCATGGTGCAATATAACTGTGGTGCCTCTAATATTGCTCATCACCTCCATTCATGGGACCTTATTCATATTATTTTTATTTTATTCATCATACCTTTAATACATGCTCGGCGATTGTGTGTACTTTTAATATTGCCATCGATCCTTATATTTTTCATATGTTCAAAAAAAATACACCTACAAACAATCCTATTTCCAGCTTTTTAGTCAATCTTTCATCCTTCATTCTTTCAACCATTATAAAAGAAGCGAAAGAGGTATATCAGGATCGTAGCAAATGGCATTTGACTGTCTCTGCCTACCCCTCTTGGGATAAAAAGCGTGATGATACATATCTAGGGAGAGGCAGATTTTATTGGTTCATTCCAAAATGCTCCTTCTCCGTTAAAATATCAATCTGTACTAAAATTATAAAGACGTTTTGTAAGTTTGTAAGTTTGGATGTGGGGGTTTTCTCTCAAACTACTGAACCAATTCTAAAAATTATTTCACTAATAGAAAGCTACGATATCCCTGAGTAATATAGCCTATAAAATATTATACACATGTATATTATCCCATTCATTTACCTTTTACGACTTTAAATGTGGTAGACTAAAAAAGGGAGACTTGGTCTTCCGTTGGGTACCTACCCTGGGACCGTAACACGGTTTCGGAAACTGTAAGGCAATCCGTGACGAAAGAAAAATCAAATAAAAATGTTAGGCTCCATAATGTAAACGTCCGCTAATTTTACCCCTAAGGGCCTAACCTAAGCCTAACTTAGGGTGATGTAAAATAAATAAATTGCAAAATTAGGACATTATTACATGCGATATTTAAAGCATAAATAATTGTTTATTTAATTGGTTCTTATTTTTATGTTTTTACATGAGTACATTTCATAAAAACAAAGCCATCTCTAAGCATCACTTTTTACTTGTTTATGCAAAAGCACATATTTGCATAGCTATAGTAAGGTAGTTACAAAATGTCATGCCAGCTTTTTCATACAAGTGGTAAGTCATCTATCTCTCCTCACTAGGTCAATGTTAGAAATTTTCTTGTTTTACCTGTTTCTCCACAAACACACAATATATTTATTTTATATACGCACTCGTGTATATTTTAGTTTCACTCTACATATGGTCATTGGACAGGTTTAGAAAACATCTAACGAAATAGAAAACGCACTGGAAAAGTTTAACAAAAAATAACGTATTTACTTATTTTGTAGATTTTAAGGAATGTATTACTTAGATATTGTATTAAAACCTAGTACAGTCGTTTTTAGGAACAACTTTTTCAGTATCATGCTTTATAGCAGCATTTTTTTAAACTGTCTTTCAAAAGACTCGCTCCTGAAAAGTCGATGTACTTAATATTAATATAAAAGTTCCTAAGAGAATTTATATTGTAGAACAAAGTGTACTGTTTGTACCTTGTACCTCAAAGAAACTCAAAACTAGGAAGTTATTTAGCCTCAAAAATAACATTGGCTAAATAAGGAACGTGTCTTTCGCTGGGTACCCAGGGGTCTACTGGCCTATAATATTTATTTTACAAAATATTTATATTTTCGAACCTGAGGCCAATATTTAAAGATATTTTAATAAAAAAACTTAAACTTACGTTATAAATCAAAAAAATCCAGTAAAAGAATATCAACACAAAAAAAGCTTTTAAGTCCAACACTAAGCACTTTAATTTCACACTTAAGGCTCGAGCGTTCGTCGCGATTATAAAAATTGTTGCGTGAAATATGTTGTTAAACACGTGCACGAGTCACCGCGGTCGCACGGGCTGTGACTCTATACAGATTATACTACAGTCTGATAGATGGGGATGTTGGCATGCAATACGGAACCAAACCATTGATTGATTGTATTATAAACGAAGCTTTGGGATAGTGAGGGTATGTGGCGGAAGTGGCGTTATACCAGACATCAAAGATGTGTACTTTAAACACTCACTCACTTATTAAAGTTTATTATGGTTTAATTTTAAATTGTTTAGTAAAGTAGCATCGCTTATGTCTTACAAAATAATAAAACTACAAGTGAGATATTGACTTCTTTTACTCTTTGAATTTATCTCTAACCCCTCAATGAAACGGTCCTTGGCAGTCGGCCATCTTACTTCTGTCAAAAATATGGCAAATCTCAATTAATGCTAGAAAAATTAGTAAATATGGCTTAATCCAATTTAAAATAATAACTATCAGCAATTTGAGTTGAAAATGTTGTATAAATATACTAATTTTTCTAGGATTAATTGAGATTTGCCATATTTTTGACAGAAGTAAGATGGCCGACTGCCAAGAACCCTTATAATCACTAAATGCACCCAGGTAATTTGCTTTGGGTGCCTTAAGTCTACCAAAGGAAATTATCACTATAAAAAAATCTAGCCTCGGTCTCACATGAATACTAATAATAATGAATAATATTATAAATGCGAAAGTTTATTTGTTTGTTTGTTGGAGTAACAGGTCGAGATGAATTACAGAAATAGCTGGAGGCATATGCCTTTTTTATAGATAGCACGACATGCGTTTCACCATCCACTTAGTGGAAAGTAGCTATGGGAGTCCATAAAAGGAGGTGACAATCGGTGAGTTCATATACTCCTATGTTTGTCACAGTGGTTATGCACTAGCCAAAACAAGGGAACTGTGTTTGGTAAGGCCACTTCTTATCCCGAAAAAATATCTCATTTCCCCGGGAAAATTAATTTTTCATAAACATTTTTTCTACCCGTGCCACAGTTTTACTTACACATTTTAAAAGTAAAAGTATTATTTAATACAGTTACATGTTTCATGTTGCATGCCACCATTCATATTCTCGACAGGTGGTGGTAGTCTCCCAAAGTTAATGAACTTCACTAAAGCTTCTTCTACACCAAAACTTTGTTATATGTTTGTTATATCATTTATTATTATTTTTAATTATATTCATTAATGTGTTTCCATCTCACGGTCAAGATACCTTCCTTCATTATGTACACAGTATAATACTTGTTTTACAGCTGAAGCGATTTGAATAACATTAGCTATTTGAGTAGATTATTTTATTCTACACAATTATTTCTTACATAATTTTTTTATCTATGTATCTGATGGATTAGATAGCATACGCCATGAAAAGTCGCTGGAGCTAACTTTACTTATACCGTTAATGTTCAGCTCCTAAACATGATAGGTCCCTTCCCGATGAATCAAGTTATCTAATAGTGAAAACCGCAACAAAATCCGTTCAATAGTTTATATGCAGTAAAAAGTGATAAGTGACTAGATCGAAACTTGTTTTGGATATGTCATGGTTTATCAACATTACTGATATGTTTATATAAAAAAAACTTTACGGCCTTTATATCTTGATGTGTGACTGAGACACCAGTAACAGTTTCCACTTTTAGCAAAGAACAGGTGTCTGTTATTTTTAAGTAGGGCACTCATTGGTTCGGCATCGCACCGAAAATTTCCCATTACGTTCATTACAAGAATTGGACGAGCCTGTGGTTGATTTCGGTGGACCGTACGATGCGCCGAGGATTGGACAAATGTGTGGCCATCTGAAGGAGTGTTAATGCGTTATAATTATTAAAAACAAACAAACAAACAATTAATTAGATAGAGGAAGAGTTGTATGTAGCGTGTCAGACTCACAGATATAAGATAACTGTTACTTTCACCGGTGCATCGTGTTGCACTTTGCACTATTCACTTGTAACCTGGCTGTCGCTTTCTACAAAGATAATCACTACATAACTCCTAGTTAAATCACTCTGTTGCAGTTTCATTAACAGCTGTTAAATAGCATCTAAATATGAGTGATCACTTGAAACCTATGACGATCGTCGTCTAGTACAATTCAGAAAATAAAATAATTATGAACTTAATTATATCTATTGAATTTATAAGTTAGGACATTCGATTTATGAGAGATATATTTATGAGAGAGAGACGGTCTATATTTAAATTTGTGAGAGCTAGGACGTTCTATATTTTAATTTATGAGACCTAGGACGTTCAATTATTAAATTTATGATAGACAGGATGTTCGATATATTTTATTTTATGAGAGCTAGGACGGTCTATATTTAAATTTGTGAGAGCTAGGACGTTCTATATTTTAATTTATGAGACCTAGGACGTTCAATTATTAAATTTATGAGAGACAGGATGTTCGATATTATGTATTTTATTTTATGTGAGCTAGGACGGTCTATATTTAAATTTGTGAGAGCTAGGACGTTCTATATTTTAATTTATGAGACCTAGGACGTTCAATTATTAAATTTATGAGAGACAGGATGTTCGATATATTTTATTTTATAAGAGCTAGGACGTTCTATATTTCAATTTGTGAGAGCTAGGATGTTTTAAATTTGAATTTATGAGAGGTAGGATGTTCTTATTTAAATAAAAAAAAAGCTATGACGTTCTATATTTAAATATATTATACCTACGACGCTACAATGTTCGATCTTTTAATTTATAAGAGTTGACACATTCAATATTAAGTTAATGCCAGTTCTTGTTAACTGACCTATACCTACGACATTTCAAACAATACACAAACCTACAAACATATATTTGTATGGAAATTACAAAATATTAATTACTAACTTTTTTGTAATAAATACCATGGTATTGGTGCAACATGACTTGCATCTTCAAGTTAACTGTTTTTGTGATGGCCCACGTCATAAGCGGTGGCGATTTTAAATTAAAGAATAAAGTCTTTTTCTAACCATGTTAAATGAGAAATTGTGGATCTCTCATCTCACCTATCTTAATTATATTAATCCTTACTAATATTATAAATGCGAAAGTGTGTTTCTTTGTTTTTTTGTCCTTCTTTGAAGTCAAAACAGAGCAACGAATCGGCGTGATTTTTTGCACAGAGATAGTTGGAGAACCGGAGAGTGAGAAATTCTTATCGCATTTCAAAAATTTCCACGGAAATCTAGTACCATATGACGACTTTATAATTTTATTTACAAACCATGAGAATATATATATATATATATAATATAAATATTTTATTATATTGCTATTGGTGGACTGTATGAGGCTGAGAACTCGTAGAGTGATCACAAAGTCTCACACAGCATTATTTTATCGCGAAAGTTCATGAATTATACCGTACTACCATGTTCAGACATCAATAGAACTAAAATTACTATTTTATGGGAAATTATTGATTTGGTATTTATCAGTAGTCATTAAGTAAATAAAACAGCATTGTTATTATTATTTTTTTGTATAATGAAAATCATATAAATCAATACGAGCTCTATATATCCATAATTTTTCTGGGATAAACTATTCCCAATTTCTCTGTAAATAATCCACACGTGTCACTGTAATTTAGCATATAGTGAATATAGATATATTGAACAAGAAACTATATGCTAAATTACAGTGACACAGGTGGACTATTTACAGAGAAATTGGGAATAGTTTATCCCAGAAAAAATATAGATATAGAAGCCTTAATAAAATAATTACAAATTATATAAAATTAAAGCTAAAAGTGTCCTAGTTTAGAGAATCGCGTTGTTCTATATCCCACAAATAACCAGATCTTAACCTTCAAAGTTCTCAACATTCCATAACCAGATTCCCTAAACCATGGCTATATAACAGTTGTAAATAATATAATAAAAGGGAAATTAATATAAAGAAAGTCTAAATATAAATTTGAAAAGCAAAACCTTGAGTTTTTAGGGTATGCTTGATTTGTATCGTTCGATATGTATTATTTTTTTAATATTTACAGATGGATCAAAATAATAAATAAAGACCGTCCTGAACATAAGCTACCCTGAGGCGATACGACACTACTGAAGCCCAATCAGTTAGTACATAATCACCAAAACTCAATAATTAAAAACCAAAAACGCCTTAAAATTGCACAAGGCTGCTGCTGTCTACTCGCTCGATCCTTATTATTTGTGCTTGATAAATTCACATAAAAATAGTTATCGTGCTGTGTAACAAACATACCTAATACAACGTTTTGTTAGTCCTATGTTGATAAGCTAACAATATCAATAAGCTAAGAGTAGTCCTGGCTTATCTTATTAATATTGCCGTTGGCCTAACCGACGTAGAAAACATAAAATAAGTTATTCTACTTTTCAAATTTAGTGAAACATAATACTAAATGACATAACTAAACATACGAATACAGGCCATGTTGTTCATGTTTAAATACACATTAAAGAAACACAAGAAACATGACCTGGATGTAATGATGGCGTTCATATATTTATACACCCTGAACTACACTATGAAGGTAAACTGAAGTCTTCTTTGTCATGCTAAGATCTTAAAGCAATGATAAAAAGTCAAAAGTGTAGCTTTATAGTTGGATGTAAGGTCATTACGTGTCTCTGGGTGTTTGTTTTATATCTAAATGTCAATGAGTAGCTTTACACGAACAACATCTATATCTCCATCGAAAATTGCGCATATCGTGTCATCGGATAAGCCCAAAACTCGGTCTGTGCGAAAAACAGAGGATTGTATATTTATCGCACAGACCAGGGTAACATTCTGTTATAGTTCAAGATCCCGTAGCGATATTACTTATTTGGTCTTTTTATCAAATAAAATTTCGACAACAAAATACAAAATAACTAATTTCTATCATACAAAAGAATAATATAAAGAATGTTAAAATAATCGTTGGCCTGCTTGCATTCCCTGATCTGCTAGTAGCTGCCTATTTTTGAACTTTTATTTTTACACTTTAACTTTTACATTTATATAATTGAAATAAGATAAAAAATAATTGCAATAAGTTTTGCTAGGTCGTAATATATTCCGTCATAAGAATTCCCTATTGCTACCGAATGGCACATTTTCAAAAGCTTCCAAAAAAATGTTGAACTAAACTGTGTAGGTACCTATGTAGGAGTGCGGACCATCAAATACGGTTGCGCGTCACCAAAAAGGCAATTCTAGCGACTTGTCTCCTTAGTGAGTAAAATTTCCGAAGTGATAACAACATTTGAAGCAAAGTTTGTATACAACAAATGGAGCCTATCTTTATGTAACCAAACTATCTTCAAATATATACTAATTATTTCTACTATAAAGTCGTAAAGATTTTGAATATAATAGTATGCAATTCTTTTTATAAAAAAATATAAAAATACTCTAATTTATCTATCTAAGTTACAATTTGTTTCTATCTACTTTTATAATTTTAAAACATAACATACGTACGAGAAAATAATTGCTAAGAAAATTAAACGTCTGATATTGAAGCAATTGCTGATCTAAATAAGCCAAAAATAAGTATGTATGCAACTCAACTATACATTGGGGAAGATGTGTTTCCATTACAATGGTTATAATATTAAATTAACTAAATTAATTATATGAGCATATTATGTTGACAACTGATGTTTCATTATTACTTAGAGTCTGTAATTGTTCGCGACTTCATTTAAATGTTGTAACAGCTCTAGATCTAATTGTAATGCATGAATATAATGAGCCTGATGTGATGATACCGAATGATGACGACTGATCTCTAATAATGGTGTCGATGGATGAAGATGCAGATGATATAATAATAACAAACAAACAAACATTCATAAAATAAAACAATTGCCATTTTCTCTATAAAACTGAAAAAGGTGTCTAAAAATATATACTTCTCCGGATATTTCATAGGATCTGAACTATAGAGATAATATCAATAGTTTGTTTGTCTGAAAGTCGGTTTACTATTACTACTGAAATTAATTGAATTAAATTATTAATGATAATGACGGAGCTAAGAATGTACACATTTATTTAGTTGCGAACAACAAGTTTATTGGTGTCAACATGTCGAAGGATAAAATTTAAATTTCCATCAAAGTATGCCAATAAATACTCTAATGAAGATAATTTTATCATAATCATAAAATAAAAGTAAATGTAGCCAATTGGTTATAAGGAACTCCAGGTAAAACTTTACCACCCACAAAAAATAAAATGTTGATGACTAAAACTAAAACAACATTCCTTAAGAATCTGAAGAGGTTATTGGTTTGGACACATAACAACAATGAAAATTCAAAGCGACAAGGTACACAAAGTTTGAGTAAGAATTTAATTACTCAAATTTAATTGTACCTATAATTATGGCTCCAAATTATGATTGAAACTTCAGCGTCTAAGGCCACAACATTTAGAAACATGAGAAATGCTTTAAGGACATAGAGATGGGGTGTGGGATGAAAATAATTTGTGGATGAAGAAGATTGTAAACTGGTTCTCCTTATATTGTTCCATCTAATCGTTGACGGTGATAGTCAACTGCCTACTCCTGTTGGTCTCAAAACGATCCATGGTCTTGATGTCCAGAATCATGGTCAGAGACAAGGCGAGAACCACGACCATTATGAATGTGACGAACAGACCCGACCTGAAATATCATCATCATCAATTAAATTTACAAATATTAAACCGAATAAAAATAATTAATCTAATTTTATTAAAATAAAAGAGAAAAGAATATAAGTATTTTTATGTTTTCTTTTTGTATAAATATGTAAAAATATAATTTAAAGAAAAGAAATGAAATAAAGAGAATATGAATCTAATTTCAAAAGAAGTATTTTTTTTTAATAATACAATATTTGAGAAAATTATTCCTAATTCCTTCAATACGTACCATATAGGCGCCGTGGTAAATCCGACACAATCAAACGCGTCAGAGAATCTCGCCGTGCTGTCCATGTACGGTTGCATCTGTGAAACATTTTAGATTCGTATTGTATTTCCGCTCTGGCTGCGCTCGTGGTTTTTAGTGGGACAAGAGTTTTATTCAGTTTCTCGGTATAGTTATCGATAATCATTTAAATTGGAAAGAACACGTTGAACATGTATGTAGCCGGTTGAATCGGTTTGTTTTTGCTCTAAAAAGGTTGAGACAGACTGTTTCAATTCAGGCTGCGTTAACAGCATATCATGGATACGTGTCGTCTGTACTTAGCTATGGCCTAGTGCTATGGGGGAACTCGGTGGACCTCGATAGAGCATTTAAGGTCCAGAAAAAGTGTATTCGAGTGATGTGTGACGCATGGTTTGATGATAGTTGTAGGCCACTTTTCCAAAAGCTTAAAATATTACCATTACCCAGCATGTACATCAGAGACATGTGTGTTTTTGTGGACTCCCATCCTGAATATTTTAAAAAACGCGGTGAAGTTATTCAGAGGCAAACTAGAGCCAAAATAATGAATTTATTATACCAACCTCCTTGCCATAAATATATTTATAAAAGGAACATTTATAATATGTGTATTGTTCTCTATAATAATTTGCCTAATGACATTAAATTATTAAATGGAAATGACTTTAAATCTAAATTGACAAAATGGCTCCTCGATCATTGTTTTTATGCAATAAGTGAATACATGTGTCACAAAACTGGATAAAAATTGCGGGAATTTATTGTAATTGTGTAGATTTTATAACCAATGTTTAGAGTCAAAATATGTACCTACCTATATTTAATTAATGTTTGCACACCTGCTTGCAGGTTGAATACCTACATGTCCATATACTCACCATAATCTTAAGACCTATATTGTAAGTATTCTTGCAAATAAAACATTTGATTTGATTTGATTTGATCAGAATGATTTCTAGCACAAAAGTGTCACTCTTCGGTCCTGCAACTATCTCTGCGCAAAATCACATCGATCTGTTGCTGTATTGATGTGAAAGAAGGATAAACAAAAAAACTTTCCCATTTATAGAATTAGTTAGGATAATGAATCTGTGAGTATACTTCCTTCCATGCCATGATTTATGGTAATATTATCGATATCATTGACAACATAAGAAAGTCTCAGAACTCTTACTCTTAAAGTCTTAAGACGGTTTCAAGATTTACCTGAATGTTAGGCAACGTTAAGGTGGCATAATCTGACGAGTAGACGAGCGGCTGTGAGCAGTGGTAAGCTCGGCCCAACACAGCAGTAGGTGCGAAGGGCGGGGCAGGGGCTAGCAGGTTCAGGCCACTAGTTTCTAAACCATGCTTCACCTCAACACCGACAGCACTCCACCAACCAGCAGACTGCTTGAAACTGAACTCCAAGGTGATCTGAAATTTAAGTATTTTATTATTATTCTTCTTATAAGAAAGTGATCCATTAATTCACACATTCACATTCACCCCCATTTAATTAGAAGATCTTGTCCATGGAGTGGTCGCCACACTATTCGCCCGTAATATGATCTGTTGGTACGTTGGTTTCCTTCATTTAATTAAAGTAAAGGAGTCGATAGAATATTTGGGAGTCCCGGGTTCTAGTCTCACTTACGCCAGAAATGCTTGTGGTTCAATCGATTTCTCGAAAAAGTCTGCCCCTATCCCCCCTACTTACTTCTCTTAAACTTTACCTTTCATTAAAATTATCGTATCGGACCACATGCCCAACATATTTGCTCTTCTGTTATCAATATAATTTGACTAACTGTACCAAGAGAACTTTCAATCTTTAAATACCTCAACAGAACTAGCCAATCGTTAGATAGCCTCAAAAATGTCATCAGCTAAACGAGGTACCTGTATATCTGTAGATACCCTGGAGCCGGTTGCCACAAAAAGTAATAAAAAATGCTTACACGTGTGCTCTCGTGTGTAAATTTAACGAACAAGCTGGTATAAAGTCTGGTAAATTTCACAGTAGGTTCTCCCACAGCGTTGCTAAGGGAGATCTCAGAGCCGTTAGTCCAGCGCAGTACGGGCCAGCCGCCAGAATACATTAAAACGCCTTTGCCAGGAGATCCTACAATAAAGTACATAATATCTTCTTCAAAATATATCTATTGAGTGCCGATAGATTTGGACAGGACATGTGACAAGATTAGATGACTGAAGATGAACGAATAAAATAACTAAATGGGTTAATAAGATATGGAAACCAAAAAGAAAATAAAATAATTAAATCTTCAAGAGATACCTAGATAAGTGGAAAGAAATAAGATGAAATCGCTTGCTTTATATGGATTAATATATATATAATATATATATATATATACATATATATAGATGTTAATAAAATTGTAAATATTATAGTGAATAAAAAAGTAGGTATAATAAAAAAGGCATAGGCACTAGGCAAGTCATGTCGACATAAGTGAAAACTGTATAACGTATAATAACGCCATCTAGTGAGCATTTCATATATAAATGTATCTTATCTGTCATTGATAGTAGGGTCCAGCCCGGTCCAGTTTAGCGCATAGATGACGCTGCTAGAACTGTTCCACGGACTATGTTTTAAGATATCATAGCATGTCGGTGACGCGACCCCATAAGATTTTCCCCTATCAAAAATCGCTCAACGTAGATGGCGCTACTATAGCTGTTCCACGGACTTTGTTCTAAGATACCATAGCATGTCGGTGACGCGCACCCATAAGATTTTACCCTATCAAAAAAAGCTAGTCTCCAATGATGTGTAACATCTAACATCAGTAACCTTTTATATTATTAATAATCTTCTTTCTTTTTCTCCCAATTTCTCTGTTCTGTTTTGAAAATGTTAGTGTTCTCCTTGCTAACGCTGCAGCACACGCGCGAATTGTAGGCCGCACAAGAATCATTTAAATTGCGCGCGCTTCTCCCTAGCTACTTCCTATTACCCATTTCCGTTGCATTTCCCGAAATGAGTCCCATAGAGTAACTTATAATTGATGAGTCCCACCCAATGCCATCGAGAGCTAAGATATTGCACATCAATATCTTTATTTACTTTTGAATAAAACTAAGAATGTAACTTACCGGAGGCGTTGTAAACTACGAACTGAGTCGGCGCTCGAGGCGAGGGTTTCTCACTCGCTAGTTCTGCAGACGAAGTGTCCTCCCTCTTAACGCGTGACCAAGTATCGCCCTGCTCCAACTGAGAACTTTGCTGAGATCTAGAGTTACCTGAAAAATATTTCAAATATAATCAATAATTAAAGTAAGAATAATTTTGAAATATAAAGTAAAAAATACTATGTAACTAAGACAGATAAGGGATATAATATAGATAAAGTAAGACACAATGTGATAAAAGAAGAATTTAGACTAAAAGAAGATGTAGTGACTAAAAACAGTGAGTAGATGACAAAAGACGACATAGAAGAGCATGCATATCAGATACAATATGAATTTAAATGAGATCGGGATCGTAGCGAGTAGATATATTTTGTATGTATTTACCTAGGACTCCTAAAACTCTTCCCGCACCATAGATATCCTCTAATCTTGCAAAAGTCTCAGTCATCTGTGCATCTCTCTCTGACCAAGGGCCTTGTAAGGTTAATACCTGTATAAAATATAAACATATAAAAAAGTAACCAAAGAAATCGTTACATAACTTAAAAATATTTGCAATAATCTTTCTATCATACTATATGAAGATGAAGATTCGGAAGAGGGCCGAGGACAGTAAATTATTTCTGTATATTTTAAATAAATAAATCCTAAATGGTATCATAATATTTTTTATAATACAATAATATTTCTATGTACTTAATTTATTTTAAAATTTACTTCATGTTTAGTCATAATGTCATAACTACAAATTAAATCATTACACAGTTGACCTTTGATTTATAATCTTCTTGCCCCTACTTTGGAACAAATAACTGTTATAGAATAATCTCTTATTCTATTCTATCTAATTAAGTTTTAGTATTGATTTTAATTTGGAGAACTACCTTTGCAGATGGCGCTAGCAGCGTAATACGCACATTCAAAGGAAGGATCAATAAACCTAGTTATTTCTAATATTATTATTATTCCCGCATATAATAAGTCTTCTTCTTTATCCGGCCTTATCCCATGTTTAATTGGGGTCGGCTCTCCTAATCGCTTTTCGCCAGCACGATCTATTCTGGGTCGTCAGTGGGTCCAGTTCTAGGGCTTTGAGGTCATTATTTATTGCTGAAAGCCATGAGAGTCGGGGTCTGCCTCGGCGTCTCGGTCCTGACTCAATATTCAGCACTTTCCGGGCCATGTGGTCTTCCGGCCTTCTCATCACGTGTCCATACCAACGCAGCCGTGTTTCGGTGAGCTTTTCCCCGCATATAATAAGTAAAAAAGGAATGTTTAACACTTACCATCGTCTCGTTGCTAACATAATCAGGGTGTACGTCCAGGAAGTCTTGAGACAACACCAAACTACTTTTGCCCTCTAACATCTTCCTTAATCTTGGAAAGTTGCCACTAGATAGGGATACCGAGTCCTGGTTGTTAAAGACCACAATAGCTGGTTGGCTGCCATATATAGTGGTCAACTCATCCTGTTCTACGAATGAGAGAGCTGGTCGTCTGTATTGCTCCAGACTCTTGGGTCCCCAGAATAAGAAAGGGCCTTCTAGATTGGCCGAAACTGATAGGAGGAGAAGGTTAAGAAATAGAAGAACTGAGTACATTTTTGATTTGGGATATAAGGAGACGTTGGATAGGCTGATGTTACTGCACTTCTGCGACATGGCCCGCCCGAAGATCAATATAAAGGAAACTTCCAGGGACGCAGTGCGCATGCGTCGACAACGCCCGCGGTTCAATCTTCCTATATACACTTGATGCTTCGTTTGTGTGAGTGATTTGTTTACGTTTGTTTATTTTAAAATAGGCACTTTTCGTTGTTTATTTCCTATATTTATACAAATTATCGACTTCGTATTTAATATTATTTGTTGTTTAACAGTATAAATCAAATCCGTTACAACATTTTATTGTTCTCGTCTCAATCTAAATAATAAATGATGAAATAGACTGTACTGCTTAAAAGATAGGGTTGATTTTCAAATAACACTAACATTTTTAAATTGTTCTAAAACTTAAAGATTAGAACTTTTTAAAGATTCTGTTTACAATTTGGGTGATAATTATTTATTTTAAATTTTAAATCTAGTGTATTTTAGTGTGCGTCATTATTATGTAAAATGGGACGCATGCTCAGATTTATGGGTGCATCTAGGTTGTCTATAAGGTTGTCTGGATGCGGTACTGACGACCTAGATCTAGAAACTTCTAAAATGGCGGAAAAATCTGTCATTCGGAATTGCAAATGTTATTCAATAAATTAAATCTATGGGAACAAAATTATAAGATTGAAAATAATTATTGGATCTTGGCTATTTTTTTAAATTGCTGAAAATGCTGAAATCTGTACAATTTACTCAATATATTGAAAATAATATTTCTTTTTCAAAATTCCTGAATACTGAACCAATCTTTATGAAAATAATCACACTATTTCGGAAGAATATTGCGACTAAAATATAACTATATAGTTTAATTGTTTAGAGTTGCTATTTATCATTAAAAAATTAACTATATGAACGTAGTACAAAGAGGATTTTCCATCTACATACCTCAACAGAGCTGGCCACTCCTTAGGTATAACCTCAAAACATCTTCGGCTAAGTGAGGAAGACTTTGTCTTCCGCTGGGTACCCTGGAGACAGCAACGGTTCCTGAAAGCTATGAAGTAATCCGTAAAGATTTTTTTAGAGAACGTAACATCTTTAGCTCTCGTGTATGTATCATACATTTGTAGGGACTAACTTTAAACTCAAATAATCAAATTATTAGAATTTTTCATATCCTTTATATTTATAATTATTTGCTTTTTTTTATTTACTCACAATAATAAAAAATCCTTAAAATTAATTAAAACATTAAAAATAACTAAATAAACCCGCGTGGAATAGTGACAAGAATACTGGCTGAACATTTGAATATTCGAATTTTTAACTAACTGTAACACTTTTTCGTCCGTCAAAATTGCATATCCAGATATCTAGACAAAAGCTAGATATTCTTGCATCCTAGGTCATACAGTTATCGATGAGATCTCATCCCCCTGTATATAACAGGAGGGGAGGGTTGCATTATGTAAAAGTCCGCGCATGCACTTTCATTGAGGACGCATCTAGCATACCTATTGATTGGGCCGGTAGCTCCCCATCACGTCGGAAATTAGGGCTTGTTCATAGAGCTTACATTCATTTATTATTACTACCTACCTTTCCACCCTGAAGAATTCCCGAAGGTTTTCCAGAATAAAAAGTAGTCTATATCATTATCCGGCCTTTAAACATGTGTGTGCAAAAATTCGCGATGATTCGTTTCTCCGTTTTGACGTAAATGAAGGTCAAACAAACTTACTTACAAAGAAATAAAAAGAACACAGGTCTTTTTAACCGAGTTCAAAAAAAAGGGGAAGGTTCTCAATTCGGACCGCATTTTTTTAATGTATGTATGTATACCAATTACCTACTCCGCCAGTTGTAAACCGATTTTCATGATTTATTTTATTCGACAGGTAATTCTTCTGCATTAGTCCCATTTTTGCTTCGGAGGGCACTCAAAGCCGTCGTCCGCAACTGTTCTAAAAATAACTGATATATTACGTCTGTTAAAGAAGTGACACATCTAGGTACATTAAGTGCAGCAACAGGCTTGCCATCTGTTCTGTTCAATATGGACAACTGACGTCAAGTGGACACTGTTACTGATGACCAGGTCCTCGTGGAATAGTGGCAAGAATACTGGCTGCATTTCCCAGCTGAATCACGATGCTGATTCGTTGAGCGAGGAAGAAGCCAGTCCTCTTGTCACCAGAAGAGATGATGAGAATCAGAGTCATTCCATCGGGTCTCTTGCCGTCTTTTCGGATTATTCCCGTTGGCTCTAGGAAAGCAGGGATTTCTAATGACGCAAGAGCCCTTTTGATGGTATCATTGAGGGAGCTGTGGCGAGAAAGCCTGCTTGCACTTTTTATGTAGGAAATTGATCAATCCTTATTCCACACTGTTCGCAACATAACCTTAAGCCTATAGATGTACCGACGTTTTGAGATGGAAGGGCGTGTAACCAGTGACCAGATTCCTTTTCTGATGAAGCTAGAAGCCGAGCGCGATCGTGATCACTCAGTTGAAAGTTTGTCTGTCAGTATATTTTAAATATTTGTCATGTATGTTTTTATTTGGACAATTATAATATGAAATAGGTTTGATGAACAAGGTCTTATAGTCAGAGGGGAACTTAATTATATCTAACAGAATATTCTAAGTAATATTTTGATCAAGTCTCGGTCTTTTCCTGCTAACCACTACCTACATAATATAAAAATATGTCTGTTTGTCTAAATGGATTTGGATATGATTTTAACTTTTTTTTTTAATTATTATGACAAGAGGGCTGGCTCCATCCTCGATCAACGAATCAGCATCGCGATTTAGCGGGGAAATGCAGCCAGTATTCCTGCCACTATTCCACGCGAACCTGGTTTAAAACTCATTGAAAATGTCCGCGGTACTTAGCATAATTTAAATAACACAGTAAAAGATAATGTGTGTACCTACAAATATTTGTAAAAATAAAATGGCCGGGTGAAGCCATCTCCGATCGCTAGTCTAAATAAACTTACCTACATAAATAACAAAATTACAATTCCAAGTAATGTTGTTCTCGACAGCGTCTATAGGGTAGATAAAGGTCACATATATTCATCCCCTGTTAATAATGTAACAATAGCTTTCGACCCTCGGCTTCGCCCGTGAAAATGTTTAACAAGTTTGTAGGGAGAGCGTTGGACTTTAAACTGGGGGGAGGGGCCTTGCGACAATATTCTTGAAGAATAAGAAAGAAGATGAAGCTTTTATCGACTAATCGTACTTCGGAGGGCACATTCGACGTTTTGTTAATCTGACCGTATGAGGCAACTGGCTAAAAGTGGAGACTGTGTTTGTCATAGAGTACTAAGCCTAAGGAGGGGTCATAGACGGGCTCCCCCTGTAGCGGATATTAGTACAGCGGCTTCGTCCGTGTGTAAATGAGTTCGCGCACACGGACCGTCGCGCGCATATCGGCGCAGCTATGTCTCTACGGTAACGAGAGTAACAAGCCCGTACTAGCTGTCCGATCTCTCTTAACTTATTTATTTAATTTGCATTTTATTTAACATTATCATTGTATATTTAACGTTGTAATATAGTTTACCTTTTACTAAATCTATCTATTATTTATACAAGTTTTCAAGTTAGCTCCCCTGTACATATAACCTACAGTTGGTGACCCCAAAAGAACACACAGTATAATGGAGAAGCAAGAAGTAATTGGAGCTGGCAAAGCCAGCGACTTAGAAACAGTTAATTTATACCGTGTGGGAGTGCGCATACCACCTTTCTGGCCCGAAAAACCAGCATTATGGTTTGCACAGATAGAAGGTCAGTTTGTGTTGTCAAATATTACGACCGACTCCACTAAATTCTATTATGATATTGCTCAATTGGATCATCAATATGCTGCTGAGGTGGAGGATATCATTACATCACCTCCTGAGGTAGACAAATATGCAAAGTTAAAATTAGAATTAATAAAAAGACTTTCTGCCTTGAAAGAAAAACAAATAAAACAGCTACTTATGCATGAAGAGCTTGGAGACAGAAAACCCTCTCAGTTTTTGCGCCATCTTCAACATCTGGCAGGAACATCAATTCCGCATGATTTTTTGCGCACTATTTGGGCTAGTAGATTACCACACAATATTCAAACAGTTACAAACAGAATCAACATTGGAGACGGTGGCTGAATTGGCGGACAAAGTGTATGAAATTGTACCATCAACACCTGTGGTAGCAAGTACGTCGTCTGCAGAAACCACAGAAGTGGCAAAACAAATAGCCCAATTGACCCAACAAGTGGCAACATTAACCGCTAAGGTTCGCTCACGCTCACGTTCCTCCTTCTCGTATAAATCTCGTCGTGATAACTCCTCGTCAAATCACTCGTATTGCTGGTATCATCAAACATTTGGTGATAAAGCTCATAAATGTGTGGCACCATGTAACTTCACGCCGCATGCGTAAAACTCGGAAGGCAGACGCAAGTAGCGGCTACCGACTGCCACAGTTATTCTACAGGCCGCTTATTTGTTATAGACCACACATCTAAATTACAGTTCCTAGTTGACACGGGTTCTGACTTATGTGTTTTCCCGAAGTCAGCGATTAAACAAAAACGCAACAGAACCGACTACGACCTTAATGCTGCAAATGGTACTATCATACCCACATATGGTTGGATTCAGCTGCACCTAAATTTAGGACTGCGTCGTGACTTCACTTGGCGTTTTGTAGTAGCGGATGTTTTGAAGCCAATCATAGGAGTTGATTTCATATCTCACTACAACCTCCTAGTGGACTGCAGAGGACAACGTTTGATCGACAATCTCACAAGCCTGTCTGTCAACGTACCACGCCAAATGTCATCAGAAGACGTTACTTCAGTAAAAGCTATAGTTGGTAGTACTATTTACTACGACATTTTGCGAGAGTTCAAAGAAATCACTTGTCCAGCTGGAACTCACATTACTCCGCGGCACAACACTGTACATAATATAAGGACTACTCCAGGACCACCAGTAACGAGCCGTCCTCGTCGACTTGCACCTGATAGGCTACTAATAGTTATAAAAATAGTTTGACGATATGTTGCAAGCAGGTACATCACGAAGATCCGACAGCTCTTGGGCATCACCGTTGCATCTAGTACCTAAGAAAAATGATGGCTGGAGACCATGTGGAGATTATAGAGCTCTGAATTCTCGCACGGTTCCAGACAGTTATCCAGTCAGACACATTCATGACTTTTCTTACCAATTGGCAAATAGTTGTATGTTCTCTACTATTGATCTGGTCAAAGCCTACAACCAAATACCAGTATGTCCTGAAGACATTAAAAAAACTGCCATTACAACACCTTTTGGACTCTTCGAATTCCCATTCATGACTTTTGGATTGCGGAATGCAAGTCAAACTTTTCAGAGGTTCATGGACGAAGTTCTGAGGGAATTGGACTTCTGTTATAGTTATATAGACGATATTTTGATTTTCTCATCATCTCCAGAGGAGCATCAGTTTCACTTACGTCAAGTGTTTGAAAGACTTCGTTCATATTCTGTCTTAGTGAACACTGCCAAATGCGTCTTAGGTCAACCAGAGGTTACCTTCCTCGGTTTTCAAATATCCGCTGAAGGGGTTCGACCACTACAATCCAAAATAGATGCAATTCAACAGTACCCAATTCCTAAAACTGTTAATCAACTCCAAAGATTTCTTGGCATGGTAAATTTTTACCGCAGATTTGTGCCAAATTCTTCTAAGATTCAAGCTCCACTAAATAATCTTTTGGCTGGACCCAACATTAAAGGATCACATCCAGTAAATATTACACCAGATCTGATGTCGGCATTCGAGGAATGCAAGTCAAGTCTGGCTCAAGCAACTCTTTTGGCCCATCCGAATGCCAGCGCTGAATTAACAATATATACTGACGCGTCAGACATTGCTATTGGTGCAGTTCTGCAACAACGCTCTTCAAATGGATGGAAACCATTAGCATTTTTCTCCAGAAAACTTAAGCCGTCTCAAAAGAACTATAGTCCGTATGATAGAGAATTACTCGCTATCTATGATTCTATTCGCCATTTCAGGCATATGGTGGAAGCTAGAACTTTTTGTGTATATACGGATCATAAGCCACTGACATTTGCTTTTACTACACGCAGGGATAATTGCTCCCCACGACAGTTCAGATATCTTGATTTTATTTCGCAATTCACAACTGACATTCGACACGTATCTGGAAAGGAAAACGTCGTTGCCGATGCCTTATCTCGCATCGAGAGTATAACAAGACATTTGGATTACCAAGCCTTATCAGAGTCACATGATTTAGACGCGGAGCTACAGCAACTACTCAACAATAATACTTCTTTACGCTTGGAGAAGGTACTTATTCCGAAATCCAACATAAGGATGTACTGCGACGTGTCTATGGAAAAACACCGGCCCTATGTCACACCTCCATTTCGCAAGAAAGTCTTCAACCTACTACATGGTCTAAGTCATCCAGGAGCATCTGCAACCGCACGCCTTGTCTCTGAACGCTTCGTTTGGCCTGGTGTGCGTCGAGATTGCAAACAGTGGTCGCGAGAATGTCTACACTGCCAAAAATGCAAGATATCTCGACACACCACTTCAAGTCCTGCAGCATTTCCTCTTCCATCACAAAGATTCACCAATATTCACATGGACATTATTGGTCCATTACCAATTTCTTGTGATTACAGATACTGCCTCACTGTCGTTGACCGCTTTACTCGATGGCCTGAGGCGTATCCTCTCAAGGATATTACAGCTGAGTCCTGCGCCAGTGCCTTCATACAAGGTTGGGTGGCGCGGTTTGGCTGCCCACAACGTATTGTTACTGATCGGGGCAGGCAGTTCGACTCGCAGCTATTTCGCAACATCGCATCACTCGTCGGCGCACAACACTCGCTCACGACTGCCTACCATCCTGCCTGTAATGGGTTAGTCGAGCGTTGCCACCGTCAGCTTAAATCAGCCATCATGTGCCACAACAGCAGTACTTGGTCAGAAGCCTTGCCACTGGTGCTTCTCGGCATGCGTAGTGCATGGAAAGAAGATTTGCAAGCTTCTTCGGCGGATTTGGTTTATGGAGAGCCACTTCGTCTCCCCGGAGAGTTTTTGTGTCCTGGTGCAGATGACCTATCCAGACAAGATTTGTCAAGTTTCACGTCACGACTAAGAAACCAAATTGTCAAACTATCTCCACAGCCAACCACTTGGCACTCAAATAAGACGTTTTATATCCCTAAAGAATTATCTTCATCATCACATGTATTTTTACGCCAAGGTCCACTCAAAAAATCTCTTCAACCACCGTATTCAGGCCCCTATAAAGTCCTGGAACGTGGTGAAAAGACCTTCAAAATTGAGATTCAAGGCAAATCCATAACGGTCACTATAGAGAGGCTGAAGCCAGCTTTCATGGCGACCGCAGACATTCCAGTAGATCAGCAAGCCGCAGCTCCACCGCCAGTTATTTCGCCAGATCCAGTGAAGAAAACTCGCAGTGGTCGGGTAGTAAGGTTTACCGATTACTATCGCCCGTAGCAAGCCACGGTCTCGGCGGGGGAGTACTTGTAGCGGATATTAGTACAGCGGCTTCGTCCGTGTGTAAATGAGTTCGCGCACACGGACCGTCGCGCGCATATCGGCGCAGCTATGTCTCTACGGTAACGAGAGTAACAAGCCCGTACTAGCTGTCCGATCTCTCTTAACTTATTTATTTAATTTGCATTTTATTTAACATTATCATTGTATATTTAACGTTGTAATATAGTTTACCTTTTACTAAATCTATCTATTATTTATACAAGTTTTCAAGTTAGCTCCCCTGTACTTATAACCTACACCCCTTTCGCCAATTGTTTGCTCTTTGACCAGTTAAACTGACCAATAAGTTACCTTAGGTTTCGTTGATATCGTTGTGTCGCGAGACAGAGCTCTAGAAAAATAGTTAATTGTGATGTTTTAAATGGGAAAGGCTATCTAGGACGTCTAATTTGTGGGAATTTGTTTCCAATCATTATTTATAATTATTATGTTTGTATTTTAACATAATCATCATATAACGTGAAATCCATTGCGACAATAAAACAACATAAACCTTTTAAAAAAAAGTGCACCGACTTCAAAAATTTGCACTGAAAAGTAAGAAATAATAAATATTTCGTCGTAGAATTTGAAGACGGTTGGTGCCAAATTAGAAACAACTTCCCAAATTCACTAATCTGGACAATTCATTAGGAACCTGCGCTGCACCTCATTACTTTTAAACGCCAGACCATCGTCACGAAAATTGACAACTTCGTGTCAATAGCAACCGTTGCTAAGGCTTTTTCTGATACATAATTTTCAGCCGTAAACAGAAATTAATTACTGAATTTCTGAAAAACTACTGAACCGATTTTTGTCATATGTCTGTGAGATAATGTCGACAAATCATTATGTCTTAAAAAAATAAGTCGTCAAAATCGGTACATATTTTATCGAGATATCAAGAAAAATGTACTTATAAAGTCAGTTTTTTAAAAGTTTCTGAAAAACTAATGAACCAATTTTTATGAGATAAAAATGGGACCAATCCGGAAGAATTATCTGTCGATTAAAAAAGAAACCATCAAAATCGGTTCACAACTGGCGGAGCTATCGATGTACATAAAATAAAAAAAAAACCGTCCGAATTGAGAACCTTCTCCTTCTTTTTTTGGAAGTCGGTTAATAAAACTACAGTGGTACAGGGGTTAGTACGGTGATTTTCCGATTCACGCCTCCTTTGGTATTACTCAAAGTAAATCCAACCAGAACAATATTTCTCAACATACATACTTTTATGCGACTAAGATTATGTCACAGATTTACAAAGTAAAACATCCAGTTAACAAAATAACAAATTTAATAACTACCCTAAAGTTTACAAAAGCAGTCTTGCAAAATGTATCACCAATGCAATATGGACAAGCAAAAATAATCTTGAATTAGATATTGATGAGGCCGCACCAGGGTAGCTGCTAAAGGTACTTTCTGAAACAAAAAGGTCACAATAAGGTCGACCTCAAAATACCTTAACAAATCTCTTTAGATATCGTATTATTTATTAGTATTATGACAATGTGGGACCCTTACTAAAACTCGTGGCTTTGTTTTAGCTGCTATACCACTTATATTGACTCAATTAAATAACGAGTTATGGCAACCGTTGTGCCTGGTACCCTTGAGGTTGACGACAAGGTTCTTAGAACCATTCGACTCTCTCCATATTTTAGGATTCAAATATATCACATTCAATATGGCCTTTTTCTCGCCAAATTTATGTATACTCACTTCTTTTTTCATTAGGATCCGTAGAACCGCATTGTCGATATGATATGGTGCTCTTCCTTTTTGTCACAACGTAACCATGGATGACGATACTGGGAGCATCTAGACGACCTGATGCTAGAAGTCTGCGAAAGGTAAGTAAGAATATGAAAGTTCTACTGCAATAATGGTTTGGGTCAGGGAGGGACAGCAAGCACCACTTTTCTACAATGAGCTGATTCATGAAAGGATCTGCTTTTACAATCTCTGTATTCTGATCCAATACTGTATGCTGGAGGGGTTTAGAGGCCCAAAGGCCAATTTATCTCGCTTTTTTAAATCCTGGTTACGGCCTTGCGTTTGTTTTTATTCAGTTTGTTTTTAATCAATGTCTTCTATAGTGTTTATGTTATTGAATTACGCCGCAAATTCAAAAATTCAATGCGTACGTAATAACTATTTAATCGGTAGATGTACCATAAAAATGGGGGCGAAGGTTAGAAATTGGAATGAATTACAGAAAGTGGTAGGGTCTGGGTAAGTGCTCTTCTTTCTTACCTAGTAAAATCTAACTCCAACTTGTTAGCTACAGGTCCCGTGAAGTGCAGTAGTAACTGTATACAAGCCCCACCATGCAACACCCTAGTTTTTCTAGAATCAACTCCTACCATCCACGGTGGGACTCCCAGCACCCGTCTGATTTCGTCCAGAAATTGACCTCTGAAATGGATGAAAGTTTTAAAACAGAATGTTCCTGTACATACAATCTTTATAAAACTGTTTGGGTCTATACCTAAATTTTCAGATATGGGTGGTTATTAAAAATCATAGTAACTTACAAAACAAATCGTGGTGGTTTTAGGATGTTGACATATTTGACGATGTCGGAGTCAGGTTCTATATTAGCACAGGCGAATCTCTCTCCACTATGGTCAGGACCCATGATGACTATAGAGCGACCCATAGCACTCACGGTGCCTTCAAGAGGAAAATTGCTGTCTATAAACATTTGTCGTTCACCACCTAAACCTGTAATTAAAAGAAATGTGAAATTTTGAGATGTGAGAACATTTTTGAAAGGAGAAAATTGGACTTACAGAATTGATGTTATATTTAGAATAATCCTAGGCTAAGTTGGAATCGTTAATTCCGAATGTTATACGAGCCATTTGGAATATTTGACATGAAACAGAAATGTGAGAAATCTATCTGCTCCAATAAAAATATCGTAGGCTTTTCCAAAACTTACTAATAGGGCCAAGTCTAGAAGACAGGTCGCCCACGTCACATCTCAAAGGGTTGTCAGCTCCACACTCCTGGTTGTAGAGGTCATGCTGAAAAATTGTTTAAATTAATAATAATGTAGCGTTAAATATGTTGTAGCGTTGGACTTGAAATCGAAGCTTCTCATATCATTAGCCCATTTGTGTGGCTCATTAAAATGGTAGGATCACACATTGACTGTATTAAGATGAACTTTAAAGCGGTAGATGTAACCTGTATTTGGCTCCTTATTTCATCAAATATTTAAATGCTGTATCTTCCATTCACAAAGTTCTTTCAAATTGTGATAAAATAACGCCTGAATTATTAAAATAGTATTTTGCCTTGTTGAATTCCCATTAAGCGCAGGGTTTTGCCTTCTTTTGCAGTCAAGAATTTTAAGTGCATAACTGTTGTTTTTGTATTATGCTATATCACTTGCCCGCATTCCTAGCCGCGTATTTCCGTTCTATACAAGGCTAGTACGCATGGGTGTGAAACTAATCGCGTACAGTTTGGAATACAAATTTCTCACTGACTTCTTCCAAACTATACAACAATATTACGCAATAATCGTGTATATTTTGGACTGATCACGCTAAATAAACTGGTTCCGTAGCATACTGCGTCAGTACGCAATGCGGACTAATCGTGTATGAATCGGAATATTGATTTCAAAACATACGCGATAAGTTGCTCCATATAACATCCATTTTTTAATGATACCATAGAATGAAAGGCGTCACAAGGAGCAATTTTCGTCCAGGACAGCAATCCCGGAAACCCCTCTCTCCCCCTCCCGTGAACACCGGCGAAAGGTGGTACCTTACCGAGACTTCAAAATAGTTGTAGTATGTAATAAAACAGTGCAGCAGTTTAATAAAGTCGAAAAAACACGAAAAGCTCAGGATTTGATAATCTAACTAAACCTTTACCAAACCTATTTTTGATGTCATAGTTATTTAGTTTATTCCAATAATAATCTTTAAATAACAATGTAATTCATAAATATATCTTATATAGATGCCTTCTAGCTTTACGAAACTTTGATCTGGTGTAAGGAATTTGTCTCGGGTGTGGCCACACAATCAAATAGAAATCGGTGTCGTGGGCTGGAGGCGACCACACAGGGTTCAAATTAGTTATTTAGTTTTGAAATATTAGAATTGTGTTAATAGGTAGGCTGTATGACAGAAGTTTCCCTTTGCCAACACTCGAGGTTGTAAAATAAACGTCAGACGTCAAACAGAACATAACCTCGAGTGGGGAAAAGGGCAATCGTATTAATCGTTGTGGAAAGGTTTGAAATTCAAGGGTGGAGTCTTGATTTGGACACGAGAGAAGCGGTCACGACTTGAGAAACCAAGGCTGAAGCTCACACGTCGGGGCCGGGCACTGCCGTGCTGGCGAGCCCAGAGCCCCGAGATGTGCACGCCGTGGAGAGTGCAGCCTCTGTCATCCCTGAGGGTGGCGACACCACGACGGCTTCGAGCGTCGGGCCTCGGAGAGCATCCTGGCCCGGTCTAGTATGGACGCGCATTTGAGTGTACCATATATGTATCCATCCTCTAGGCCACAGCCCGAGGCGGACTACAGACGTGTAGTCCGTCTACCATGATCCTCATGAAGAGAGAAGAAAGAAGAACATAAGGTTTAAAAGTATAGACAACCTCGAGTGAGCTTATATTGTGAATAGATAATATAGTGTTATAAAATGTAAGTGTCTTTTAACTGTTCACTCCTGTCAGGAACCCATGAGACCTTGTAGTGTAGACCGCCGAACCACCCCTGAAGTAATGTAGGTACATGAGCTAGCTGGGAAACATCTATCTCCTCCTGTTTCTTCTTCTACTTTCTCTAACTTTCCTCTTCTTGCAGCAGAGGGCTAAAAACCTTATATTTTGGCCACTTAATGGCACACAAACAAGTTTGAAACCTAGCCTTCTTTTGCATACTTTACAAACTATACGCGACCAGTACGCAAAAGTCGTGTATATACTGTAATCACAGATGTGAATAATAGGGTATCCTCTCAAATGCTCTAAAATAAAATATATAATTTCAGAAGCTATAATTTTAGTTGCTATAAATATTCATTTTCTATAAATTTAGCTCCTGTAATTTTAAAAATCTATAAATTTGTTTGATATATTTTTTTAAATCTATAATATTAATTCCTATAACGTATTGTTTTCTATAATTGCAGTTGCCATAATTTTCAAAATATATAATTTCAAGTCCTATAATTTTTATAATGTCTATTTTCAATTGCACTAATGGCTACTTTTCTATAATTGCTATTACTATAATTTTGAAAATATATAATCTCTTGTCTTATAATTTTTATAATCTCTAATTTCAGTTGCACTAATGGTTACTTTTCTATAATTGCAGTTATTATAATTTTCTAAATATATAAATTCAATTTCTATAAATTTATTAATCTATAATATCATTTGCTCTAATGGATTGTTAAAATAAGTGTACTCACTATATTATTAAACGTATAACTTCATTCTATTTACATTTACAAATATATAATCATAAAAAATAATTTTCTATAATGTAATCAATTTAAATAAGTACTATTATTAAAATTTACAGTAGATTTTGTTAATGTCTTTTGCAGTAATTTTCGATTCCTATTCCCCTAATTTGTGAATAAAAATAGGTTAGCGAGGAGCGAAGCGACGAGCGTGGTTCGAATAGTGCTAAAACAGAGCGCGAGACGAGCGAGCGAAGCGAGCGTTCCGCGGCAGCGGACGGCGAAGCGCCAGAAACTCATAAATACCTAAACAACCATCACTTGTTAATAACGGATATGATACCTATATATATATTATTTATAATAAGTAAGGAAGATTTTTATATATTAATAAATATTTCGCAAATAAACTGGAAAAAATATAGCAAATTAATCATTACATAATTAAATGTTGTACCTTTTGATAATTTAGACATCTTGAAAATTATAGAAAACAATTTTAGATAAAACGAAAATTATAGTAAATTATAAATTAGATCATTTAATGTTATATATTTTGATAATAGTGATTTTGAAAATTACGGATATCGATTTTAGACAAAAGAAAAATTATAGCAAATAAATAATTATTGAATGTAATTTTATATATTTTGATAATAGTGATTTTGAAAATTACAGAAATCGATTTTAGGGTAAAAAAAATTATAGCAAATGAATAATTATAGAACTTAATTTTATATATTTTGATAATAGTGATTTTGAAAATTACAGAAATCGATTTTAGGTTTAAAAAAAATTATAGCAAATGAATAATTATAAAATGTAATGTTATATCTTATGTACCTATATATTCTAAAATTATATCAAAACATTTTAGAGATATTGTAGGAGACCCGAATAATAGTATTCCAAAATATACACGAGCAGTACGCAAAAATCGTGTATATATTGTAATTACAGATGTGAATAATAGCATTCCAAATGATACACGAGCACTTTCCTATGGCTGAGTACTGGCCTTGTATAGAACGGTAATACGCTTCATAGCCTAGCCACATTCATCAATATGTGCTGTCAAATTCGAAACTTACATTAAGTGGATCAGCCAACTGTGTGAAGTATGGGTTCCACCTGTACCCTCCAGCTACACACCGCGTATTGGTCACCTTCACAGCTGCGTCTACTCCTACAGGGTTCACGAAGATAGCCCAGCCATGATTGTACGTCTGAATTTTTTAAATAAAAATCATTATATTAATGCAGGTATTGAGGTGTCATATTATTGGCTAAGTATTAATTTAATAAATTTTCAGTTAAGTAGGACACGTCATCAAAAATGCAACAACAGGATCGATATGAAGTCTCATGCTATAAAGACGTTGATCTTTACGAATTTTAAAAAAGAAGAACAATTACAATTTGTACTCCAAAAAAGATAACATGAGTGTTTCAAACAAAAACTATCTACAAAATGATTAGCCAATATTAAAATAATTTATTTCAACATACCAAATTCCTGTCATTCACACCAGGATGTCTCAGGTTTACTTCTATAATAGTGTCACTACTGCTGCCATCATTATGGATCAATTGTGTCATACGCACGTAGCCGTAAGCAAATCCTGCAGGATGATGGAAAGAGGCTATGGCCCTTATCTCACGAGCTTCTGCTGGGCTATAACCCCTCTCAATAGTGGAACATGCCCATCTGTCATTTTTGAGCTGGGGAATGGAAGGTAATAAAAATGAAATGTACGAAATTCTTGTGCTAAGTTTTCTTTGCGCAGGGGAGAGCAAAATTATTTGAAGCATCTATTTAAAAACTAAGAAAATCTAAATTAGGTCCCCGGAAACAATGTTCAATCAATAAAGGAAATTGAATGTTTTACAGAGATTACATCCTGGAATATTCACCTCGGGAATCTTGAACTAGTTCAAGCAGCCTGCAATGTAGGCCAGCCGCATCGCTTGGTATACCCCAGGGTGTACTCTACGGGAAGAACTAACGTCGGAAGTTTGCTTTAATTATAAATTATTTTTACCTTACTGTATAGCACGACAGATCTTCCCAAAATGCTGTGCAGTCCAAACAATGACAATTGAGTTTCATTGTAAGAAGTAGAGAATGACTTGTGACCTTCTATTAGGCCATGCTTGTAACCTAGATCTCCTAGTTTGTACTGATCTACTGAACCTGAAATTTCATTTTAAAATTTAGGATAAAGTACTGTTATTGTTTGTGAAACCACAAATAAAATAGTCAAGTAGAACCTGGTTGCTCTTACCTTTGCCTGGTAGAGGACTACGAGTCTTGTCGACATGGAACGGGTTGTACGTATCATACAAAGTGGTTCTCTCACACGGAAACTCCAACTCTCTGTCTACTGGGACCTGGAATTTTATGTTTTTTTTTTGTAAAATAATCTTTATTACATTTTTTTCTTTTTTATTTTAACATATTTTCCTACCATCACCAGGGCAATAATTGTTATGGTGTGTCCGTGAAAGGAGACTACAGTTGTCACCATAAAGAAAATGTCGCGTAAGCCAGCTTTTTTGAGGCCAACTCTTTTTGACATCGAATAAGAGGTTGTAATTATAATGGAAAGTAGACAGTTCCACATAATTATAATAACTTCTGCGTTCGCAAGTCGATTTCCCTGATGATGAAGTTACTACCTATATGTTAGACATAGATATATAGAGAACGTACTATAACTTTCTTGAAAAATTCAGATTTAAGTAAGGTTCTCGAATCATTAGTTTAGTATGTGATACCTTATGTATATTATATGTCCCAACATCTTGTAGGCCGTCTAACTGAACTTCAACATTAACGACATCGTATTCAGATTGTTGGATCATTTCCATTTTTCCTTTAAGAGATATTTCGTTACCGTTACCAAACCAATCCCGGACGACTGCTTTCCTTCTATACAAGCCGTTTATTCTGAAAAGGTTAACAAAGCTATAATATACCCAATTACCAACATGATTTAAAAATCTATGACCTATTAATGGTTCAAAAAAAAACAAGCCTAACTTTAGCGTTCAGATTGCCCCACTCGCGTATAGTAGTATATTAGAGTATAGTATAGTAAAAAAATAAATAAGCCTATCCATCAGTTTGATCGGCTAAAAGTGGAGGATTTGGTCTTCCACTAGATATGCTGGGGCCGTAACACGGTTTCGGGAGCCATAAAGCCATCCGTGAAGAAATAATAATAGTTTATATAAAAACTAAAAAACATGTGGTTACGTCGTTTCGTTACAGAGTTCCTGTGGCCACCATCTCGCTTTATCATCAGGACCTTGTACATCATCTAGGACCAGAGCAAGTACTCTGAAGACAAATCAAACGAGCCCAAACTCGATGGCGTTACGTCGTTTCGTTACAGAGTTCCTGTGGCCACCATCTCGCTTTATCATCAGGACCTTGTACATCATCTAGGACCAGAGCAAGTACTCTGAAGACAAATCAAACGAGCCCAAACTCGATGGCGTTACGTCGTTTCGTTACAGAGTTCCTGTGGCCACCATCTAGCTTTATCATCAGGACCTTGTACATCATCTAGGACCAGAGCAAGTACTCTGAAGACAAATCAAACGAGCCCAAACTCGATGGCGTTACGTCGTTTCGTTACAGAGTTCCTGTGGCCACCATCTCGCTTTATCATCAGGACCTTGTGCATCATCTAAGACCAGAGCAAGTACTCTGAAGACAAATCAAACGAGCCCAAACTCGATGGCGTTACGTCGTTTCGTTACAGAGTTCCTGTGGCCACCATCTCACTTTATCATCAGGACCTTGTACATCATCTAGGACCAGAGCAAGTACTCTGAAGACAAATCAAACGAGCCCAAACTCGATGGCGATACGTCGGTCGTTTCGTTACAGAGTTCCTGTGGCCACCATCTCGCTTTATCATCAGGACCTTGTACATCATCTAGGACCAGAGCAAGTACTCTGAAGACAAATCAAACGAGTCTAAACTCGATGGCGTTACGTCGGTCGTTTCGTTACAGAGTTCCTGTGGCCACCATCTCGCTTTATCATCAGGACCTTGTACATCATCTAGGACCAGAGCAAGTACTCTGAAGACAAATCAAACGAGCCCAAACTCGATGGCGATACGTCGGTCGTTTCGTTACAGAGTTCCTGTGGCCACCATCTCGCTTTATCATCAGGACCTTGTACATCATCTAGGACCAGAGCAAGTACTCTGAAGACAAATCAAACGAGCCCAAACTCGATGGCGTTACGTCGGTCGTTTCGTTACAGAGTTCCTGTGGCCACCATCTCGCTTTATCATCAGGACCTTGTACATCATCTAGGACCAGAGCAAGTACTCTGAAGACAAATCAAACGAGCCCAAACTCGATGGCGATACGTCGGTCGTTTCGTTACAGAGTTCCTGTGGCCACCATCTCGCTTTATCATCAGGACCTTGTACATCATCTAGGACCAGAGCAAGTACTCTGAAGACAAATCAAACGAGCCCAAACTCGATGGCGTTACGTCGGTCGTTTCGTTACAGAGTTCCTGTGGCCACCATCTCGCTTTATCATCAGGACCTTGTACATCATCTAGGACCAGAGCAAGTACTCTGAAGACAAATCAAACGAGCCCAAACTCGATGGCGTTACGTCGGTCGTTTCGTTACAGAGTTCCTGTGGCCACCATCTCGCTTTATCATCAGGACCTTGTACATCATCTAGGACCAGAGCAAGTACTCTGAAGACAAATCAAACGAGCCCAAACTCGATGGCGTTACGTCGGTCGTTTCGTTACAGAGTTCCTGTGGCCACCATCTCGCTTTATCATCAGGACCTTGTACATCATTTAGGACCAGAGCAAGTACTCTGAAGACAAATCAAACGAGCCCAAACTCGATGGCGATACGTCGGTCGTTTCGTTACAGAGTTCCTGTGGCCACCATCTCGCTTTATCATCAGGACCTTGTACATCATCTAGGACCAGAGCAAGTACTCTGAAGACAAATCAAACGAGCCCAAACTCGATGGCGTTACGTCGGTCGTTTCGTTACAGAGTTCCTGTGGCCACCATCTCGCTTTATCATCAGGACCTTGTACATCATCTAGGACCAGAGCAAGTACTCTGAAGACAAATCAAACGAGCCCAAACTCGATGGCGATACGTCGGTCGTTTCGTTACAGAGTTCCTGTGGCCACCATCTAGCTTTATCATCAGGACCTTGTACATCATCTAGGACCAGAGCAAGTACTCTGAAGACAAATCAAACGAGCCCAAACTCGATGGCGATACGTCGGTCGTTTCGTTACAGAGTTCCTGTGGCCACCATCTCGCTTTATCATCAGGACCTTGTACATCATCTAGGACCAGAGCAAGTACTCTGAAGACAAATCAAACGAGCCCAAACTCGATGGCGATACGTCGGTCGTTTCGTTACAGAGTTCCTGTGGCCACCATCTCGCTTTATCATCAGGACCTTGTACATCATCTAGGACCAGAGCAAGTACTCTGAAGACAAATCAAACGAGCCCAAACTCGATGGCGTTACGTCGGTCGTTTCGTTACAGAGTTCCTGTGGCCACGATCTCGCTTTATCATCAGGACCTTGTACATCATCTAGGACCAGAGCAAGTACTCTGAAGACAAATCAAACGAGCCCAAACTCGATGGCGTTACGTCGGTCGTTTCGTTACAGAGTTCCTGTGGCCACCATCTCGCTTTATCATCAGGACCTTGTACATCATTTAGGACCAGAGCAAGTACTCTGAAGACAAATCAAACGAGCCCAAACTCGATGGCGATACGTCGGTCGTTTCGTTACAGAGTTCCTGTGGCCACCATCTCGCTTTATCATCAGGACCTTGTACATCATCTAGGACCAGAGCAAGTACTCTGAAGACAAATCAAACGAGCCCAAACTCGATGGCGTTACGTCGGTCGTTTCGTTACAGAGTTCCTGTGGCCACCATCTCGCTTTATCATCAGGACCTTGTACATCATCTAGGACCAGAGCAAGTACTCTGAAGACAAATCAAACGAGCCCAAACTCGATAGCGATACGTCGGTCGTTTCGTTACAGAGTTCCACGAAGTTGGTTAAAATCGATTTCCAAGATTTGTTTACATACATAGTTAGTTACAGATGAAACTACACTGACGAGCAATATAAAAAGTCACTTGCAAATTTTGCCCAAATGGCGTTATTTTGTTTTTATATTGTTTAACATTTTTGTTTTGTTTCCATTGGGTGTTTTTTTAACAGTTATTAATTAATACACTTGAATGTTGAAATTGCTACTTATATGGCGTGGTTTCGGAAGTATTTCATGATACGTTAGTGGCTTTTTTATATTGCTCGTCAGTGTAATATAGAGAGTGTGTGAGACTTGTTAACTACATAGTTCCCTTGGATCTCAATAGATGGCATGATGTGTGATGTTTTGAAACTTGTAAACACTGCCATGATCTAAGACTTTTGCAGCCGCTTATTTTTTTTTACTAAACGCGAAATAATAATAAATTGAGTACCTATGCGGATGATCATTAGTGTAAATTTCAATTTAACCTCTCTTTGAAACCCCTGGGGGATCCATAAAATCAGGATATGGAGAAGTATTTATTTAGGGTATTCACGAACATTTTTAAGGAAAATAATGAAAATGCTTACAAAATGGGAATATCCTTCATTATGAGAGAGAATTATTGTTATCAGCATGTAGACCAAAAATTATTTATAATAATAATTGTTGTTGCCTTATGGCTCACGAAACCATGGTATCCAGCTGAAGACAAAGTCTTCCTACTTCAGCTGATGATATTTGTGAGTTTATACCAGTGGCCAGTTCTGGTTGAGGTGTATAAGGATGGAAAAACCCCTAAGTGCGTTTAAGTAGACTTACAAAGAACAAGCCATCCTTTCTCCCCTTGCCACTGGTCCATGATCATCATAAATAACCAAAGACTTCCTCATGATGGAGTACTTCCCAGACAATGCGACGGTAGTGTCAGTATAAAGTCGTCGTGTTAATTTCCCACTATCTCTCTTACGGCCAGCTATTGCGAACATGCCATGTCTGAAATTAAAAGTCATAATAATTTTAAAATCTTGTAATTCGTACCGAACGTCATAAAGCTCAAGTTATTTCTAAGCCTGAGACGCCTTACCTATATTCCGATACATTTGCTCAGCTACAGGTAACTTTTGTTTTGGCGGATCCAGAAATATTTCGTTGCACGTCCCTTTTTCCTTAACTTAATGATATCAATACTCGAAATGAAAAAAAAACTAATTAAAATAGAGCTTACTCTACATAAAAAATTTTGGTAATGCTGTTCGGCACTAACTTGTGAAAATAGTCTATGGGTACTTCTATTTAAGAAGACCTGACATGACCTTTTAACATCACTTCCTTTCAGTGTGGTTTAACATTGGTAACTCATGGTAGGTGATGGTAAAAACTAACTTGTAACTAACCTGCTTGTAAGATCTCCTATCCTACACATTCCTTCAAGTCCAAATCTGCAGTACTGTTCCGGATGACGCTGGTCTATTTGAAGTCCATGAGGTTCGAAGACCTATTCAATAAAATACAGGCTTTAGGAATAGGAAAATAATAAAATATAAAATGGTTTAAATATTGGGCGCTCTTAAAGAAGTAAGATTCGATGGTTTGGTTATATGAAAAGAGTAGATAATGCTGAATGGATTCGCAAAAGTGGAAATTCCACAGGTTAAATTAAAGACAAGGGATAATAAAAAACACACTATATATATAATTCCAGGATTCAGTTTGCAAAGGAATGAAGGCGTCAGAATATAACTTAGAGTAAAACAATGTAATAAAATCATGTAAGGATAAGCAAGAGATTTGGAGATCTTTAATCTCTGCCTAACATGAGTATACAGACTGGAGATTGCAAAGCTTAAATTAAATATTATATTTCACATTCCCAAAATATCCACGTGTGAAGCTGGATCAGGAAGCTGCTTTCAATGTTTGAAGTACTTTTCATCTAGGTTGTGTCCGAACATTCCATCTTGTATATGTACATGAATACCAACCTTTCCAGCACTGAGACACCTGGCAGTCCAGTTGTAATAATCAGCTCCAGGAGCGTGCTCGTGAATAGCCCAGCGGTGTTCGAACGTATTATTCACACTGGCTCCATCGGCATGGATCTGGGGAAGGACCACCATATTTATAAATGGGACTTGAAAACCAGGCCGGCTAAATTTTGGTACCTTCCACTTTATTTGGCTGGTTTTGTTTGACAGTTGTTGGAATTTGTTTAACCAATTGATGACTTGCATTTACATAGAAATGTTAATTTAATATACCAGCTTCTTAGGGGCTTGTCAATGTTACTCGTCACATTACAGGTCAAGAGTTTATAGTCAGCTCATGATTCGGTCTCATTTCTTTCAATAAACCCTTCAGCAAACCAATCATTTAAAAGAATATAAATAGATAATACGGCCGTCGAAATTGTATACCTCAGTCCCCATCTAAGGACCCTAGTCGGAATGCTAATTATATTTTATTCTAATTACCAATTCCTCAATAATAATGGTGGTGTCCTCCCAAGGTTTCCTCTGTGGTTGTCTGATGACAACTCTCCCAACTAAGGGGTACCTAAATATAACTTCAGCACTGCTCATAGTAGTTTGGTATCCAGTCAGGTAATCATATAATATCAAGGTACCGCATATCGGATGTTTTGGTTCTCGTCTGAAATGTCAATAATTTTTTGCATTGTAAAATATGATTAGATGTTTATAAACTTCACCTAAATTGAAGATCTGTCCAATGATACCCTAAATGATAAAACGTGAGAGAGAATCTAGGGTGTTCTGGCCCATTTTGAATAAAATCTGTTTTCGAATGGTACGGTAACCGTCTGCTTTTTTTTTTCTTTCTTCACGGGTTGCCTTACAGCTCCCGAAACCGTGTTACGGGTTCCTGGGTACCCAGCGGAAGACCAAGTCTCCCTCGTTTAGCCGATTGTATTTGTGAGGCTATAACTAACGAGTGGCTAGTTCTGTTGAGATATATCTTAGATGGAAAAGCCTCGCAGTGTGGTTCAAAATGTATTTTTATATTTATAATTATGCTATGCGTTTCGTTAGTTATTATATAAAGATACATGAACTCTGAATTAGTAATAAGTAGCTGAATAGACAACTCCAACATACATCAATTTACAGCGTCCAGAAAATCGTCAATAAAAATATTTAAACGATTATTAATAAAGACGAATCAAACACTACAGTTAAATTACTTACCTCTCCAACACCAGCGACCGATGAACAATACTATGTACACCATATAGAGACAGGTTGACGTCCCAATAAGCTCCATTAAGTTCATTGGCTAGATTTGGTAGCAGGTATTTATGGTTGAGGTATTCCGTTCTATCTTTATATTTTCCAAATAGATCTCCCACTGGGTATTGGTCTTGGGTACCTAGACCTAAAAGTAAAGTAAATATCATAGTCAAAGCAACATGAATCGTTTTGGGCACTATCTAGGTTGTAGTAGTTTTCACGAGCTAAAGTAGCTTTTAAAGTAGATTTTATATTTTATTGTAGTCACACAGTACTTGTAATGCAACTGACGGAAAACGTCGACAAATTATCTCTTTTCTTCTGGTACATTTTACGTCTTACAGCCTCTAATATAACTGTTTTTGTTTTACCAGAGATTTTATAGCTTCTTGATATTAGCAAGCCAAATAAAATTGTTGTAAAGCATACAGAAATTTAAAATATCTCTATGTTATGATAAATAGAAGAAAGCCTTTGTATTAGTATAGTCACATTGATTGAATTTACATTATAGAAGTACCAGGTGGAGCCGCACTTGGTGTATTTTTTTTTTTTTTTTTTTTTTTCTTCACGGGTTGCTTTTTTTTTTACAGCTTCCGAAACCGTGTTACGGTTCCAGGGTACCCAGCGGAAGACCAAGTCTCCCTTGTATTTCCATTATCACAATAACACACAATAATGAAATTGTAGAAGAGGTAGGTGAAATGAGATTTCTGGGGGTGATACTGGATCGCCATATTAACTGGAAATCTCACATAAACCAATTATGCTCGAAATTAAGTCGATTTTCATTTGCATTAAAGAAACTACGCGATAACGCATCGCAAAAAGCATCCCTTAGCGCATACCATGGATATGTGGCATCTAATTTAAGGTATGGCATATTAAATTGGGGAAATGCTGCAAATACTAACTTAATGCCTCTATTTAGGTTACAGAAAAGGTGCATCAGGGCAATGTTTGGCGGGCTGATTCATGCAAACCTATATTTATAAAATTAAAATTGTTAACACTGCCTTCGATGTATATCTACGAGGCATGCACATATGTAAAAGCCAATTTAAATGAATTTAATATCATTGTGAATAAAAGGCCACGTAAAAATAGAAACAAGTATGAAGTTCAGCCTAGGCACCAGGCTAGAACACAATTCTATAAAAACACTACATATATAATGGCTACCACACTCTATAATCACCTACCTGATGACATAAAGGACCTTAACTTGTCGGCTTTTAAATGTAAAATGCAAAATTTACTCATTGAAAAATGTTATTATATGGTTGACGACTTCTTGAAGGAGCCGATTATTCTCACGTTGTAATCTATTGTACACCTGACTAATTTTATATTACAATTTGATGAAACTGACATTTAATTTGTGATACTAATGGACTTTAAATATAATGATACAAATATTGTGATTAAATTGACAATTTTATGGTGTATAATTTTTTATAATGATTTAATTATAGGTACTTGACCAACTTGCATGTATTGGTGTTTTATTTTATTTGATTTTGTATTTATGAAATAAGAGTTAGCATTTATATGAATAATTTGTTGGGTTTACTGTGTTGTCTCGTGCTTTTCTTGATATGTGATTGTTGTGTAAATTAATGAAATAAGTATGAGATAAATTGGTGAATGTATAGATATTGTTATTTTATCGCTATTGTACGCCTTAATAGGTAGCACATAGGGGACGCAATTTCAAAGTAACACCGGAATATATGTATATGTACTATGTGAAACAATAAATAAATAAATAAATTAAAAAAAAAAAAAAATTGGTTGAACCCATTAAAAACTTTCTGATCGACTAAGAAAGGTAATATTTAATGCACTGTGTGAAAAATATAGAGAGTCTACCCCTTATGGGATGAAAAGCGTGATTATAGATAGAAGCTTTGACAGAGTGTAAAAATATTGTACCTAATGCAAATCCGATTACATACAGTTAAAATGTATTTTGGTATCGTGTACGACCGCGTCATTGTGACGAACCAACAGAAATGCCAGAATATGAAACACCTCATGTCATAAGTCAGATAGAATAAATATTTTGGTGATTTACAAAATTACAATTTGTATTTATAATTCAAATCCATTAATCTTTATCGACTTGACGAAAATAGTTACATAATTTTAATTATTCATAATGCTGGTTTCTTTCCATTGAAAATATTCCTCGATGAAAATATTTTAATTGTATTAAAGTTACATCGAGAAACTTTTAAGTTAATTATTTTTCAATTGTCAATAACATTGTCCACATTTCACTAGTTGCCTTACCTGGTGGAGGTATTTTATCCAATGCAATATTCAGCGGGTTATACAATTGTCCAGTAGTATTACACATTTCTTCATAATTATCAGAACTCTGATGTTTCGCTGGCAACTCCCTGATTGAATAAGTCAGCATAGAACCAACGAAGCGCAAGTTAGACTCATATTCCTGGTCAGAAGCACCCAGTTGGAAGTTGGCCCAGGTGGGTTCGAAGGGAGATCGCTGGGTAAATTCTACATACCCTTGAATACCGTCCATGTTGATTAGTGCCCTGTAATTATAATTTTGGTTATTTCTGCAATGTCCTGTTTTATATTCTTCAACTAAAAACCACTGATGTAATCTTTTGAAACTGTACCTCTTAATTCGTATTGAAAAATTGTGTTTTAGTCGGATTTACTTAAAAAATTAAATCTTCTTAAAAGCAGCGATGTTTTTCCGTGACTACAGCAGTACGTAATTCATCATACACTTACAAAAACTACGTCAAAATAATACCGTTTATCTGTCATCTAAAGCTTGAATCCAGAACTCTGATGATCAATGTAGGTCTACTTACTTAGTAACTTTTGGATGAACTGTCCTTAACTTAGCGCACCCTAAGAAACTACCTTCATATCTGTCATCGTAAACAACCACGTAGAGACTCCTTTTGGTCACTTCCATGTCAGCTTTCAACTCATGAAGAACCTCGTTCTTGTAGAGTGTTTTAAATTTCTTCGTACTTCCCTCTGAAGCCACTTTTATCAAACCGAATCTATTATCCAAATCTCCAACACTCAAACCATCTCCAGAATTCTCCGGATCAAAAACAATTTGCAAAACATCACAATTATCTTCATGGTTCCCTCTATCTGCATCATATATATCAGTTACAAACAACTTCCACTTGTGTTGTGTAAATGCTACTTTTTTGTTAACTACTTTGGTATGATATAGATCTGCGAAAATATAAGAGTCTGCCAGGTCGAATACCTGGCTGTGCAACCATCTAAAATTCAATGTTCCAGCTATTGGTGATGAAAATTTGGCCACTGCTGACGTTTCATACAACTTCTCAGTAGATAATATCGAAGCACATATAACTCGATCGTGTTCAGCAGTCCTTAACACCAAACTCTTACCCCAAACACCTTTTACTCCAGTCAGGGAATTCTGGCTTTCAAATTCGGCATGGTCTTTCCCTGGTATTATAAGGTACCCTAATTCTTCAGTAAAATCTATGATTTCTTTACCCACATTTTCATCAGAACACCTACTTTCTGATAGATCTTTGTAATCGACCGGGAATTCATGGAGAGACCATTTCCATATTTGATCTGGTCTTTCTAATGTCGGTTTTAAGTTTGTTCTTATACTAATGAGAGTATCATTCTTTTGAGAGAATTCTATTTCACCATGTAGGGAATGTTGAGAAATGTAGGCGCGGAGAATTAACGCTTCACCTGAAAAATTAATATTTTTTTTGTAAATTTTATGGATCAGAAATGCAAACTGAAGTTATTGTATATATCTACGTAAAGAGAGAACGAGTGTAGTAGACTACTTTTGCCACAGTATACTTTGCAATGAAATAAACCTTCCCGATACTTTGAATAACTATAATTATGGTATGTTCGGTTCAATATGGACAACTGGCAAAAAGTGGACACTGTTACTGGTGTCTCTAGCCACACCACAGGGCATAAAGGCCGTGAAGGTGAGAAGGTATTTCTCTTCCGGTCCGATTTCACAATCGCTCAGCTAAACCGCTAAGGATCGAAAAAGGGGTGGCAAAATTTGTATGGGAAAACTATTTTTTAATACATATTTCGTAAAATTTCCACGAGCAAAGCCGGGGGCGGAAAGCAGTAGTTGAATATAAGTCATTATGAATCCTAAATTGATTGTAACTATGAAGTACTGTACCTAACTATTGGTACTCCATTTGCACCTGATGAACCCAAAAGTTGCAATTTGCAATCTAGATTAAAAATTGAGTCACTTACGTTTTAAAAATAATAAACGCCTGATTTTTTGTAACATATAATTTAATCGAAATCGGTTCACGCACCAGCGAAGGTCACACTTTTTAAACCTTACTCAATCTAATAGAAATTTTCAAATCACTAATATACTATATAGGATACTATTGAGGTAGACAGAGATTAGAGACTATAATTATTCGCTTTGGCAACAATTTTGATCAGTAAACACATTGTTTATATAAGTATAATAAAAAAAATAACTCACCATAAATAATATTTAACAATAAACAACAAAATATCTTTGGTTGGACACTAGGTAGCTTATACATTTTTATTATATTTTTATTTATTTACAACAAAATCACATATTGTTAATGTAAGTATTATTTTTACAATCAGTCACTAAGTCTGCTTTTACAAGACTGCTACCAAGTAAAGTGAAAGGCACAAAACTACTTCATGATACGAAAAGGACAAACGTATTGGGAAAGAAAGAGATACAAATACAACAACTTTGTAACTTAGGCTTGATTCATAATGATCACTTTATTTCGTAATCGAAAATTCCGTCAAGTTATACATAGTTTCACTTTTCCTGTCAATCTATGATAGAGCAATATTAAGTAGAGTTCAATCATAAGATTTTTATAAACTTGGCTTCCGCTGGGTACCCTAAATTTAAAAGTAAATAAATTGTTAATTCTTCTTTAAAAACGGTGCATTCATACAAATATATCCATTTGTGCTAGTTTTTTTAAATGACATCACAAGGTACTCTTCTGGTAGTAGGGTACTTTTTCTGTAGATTAGCGCGCGTGTTGCTTTGTTGAAAGTGCGATTGCAAACTCGTGTTATTGAAAGCAATTGGTAATAGGTCACTTTCTACCCTTAGTAAAGAACCATCTACGTTTTTCTTTAATTCTTCTGAATAACAGCTGTACAGTAGTTCAAGGTATCAAACTGTCTACATGTTGACTTTGTTACCAGATCCTCTCTATCAAGCCGCAATATAATGGCACATGTAAAAAGTAATTTTAGAAAGTGTAAATGTAATTATAAACACAGCTTTACATTACTCTTAGACCGACGAAGGATATACCTTGAATACCGACATACTGACATTGACGCAGGTTTTGTATTGTTATGTCATACTAGCCACTCTCCCTGACTTTGCTCGTGTTTTATACGATGTCATAAGAGAAGAATGCGGAGTGAAAGATGTTGTTGTGACTAAAATAAAAAAAAAAAAAGTAGTTTACGTTGGTTCCACGTTGTAAGAATGAAGGATGAAAGATTAACTAAAAAGGTTTATATGGCTAAAGTGAAAGGATATGCTTTAAAAAATATAGATAGAAAGTAATATTAAAAGTACACACAATCGCCGAGAATGTATGAAAGGTATGATTAATATAAAAGAAGCGAAAGAGGTATGTCAGGATCGTAGCAAATAGCATTAGATTGTCTCTGCCTACCCCTATTGGAATAAGAGGCGTGATGATAGATAGATGAAAATATATATATATAGGTAGGTATATATATGAAGAAGAAAAAATTCGTTCCCATTTGCTATTGCTCGATTTAGCTTATCGTATATTTGTTACGATCCTGACATACCTCTTCGGTTCTTTTATATTCATCATACCTTTCATACATGCTCGGCGATTGTGTGTACTTTTAATATTACATTTTAGTCACAACATGATCTTTCACTCCGCATTTTTCTCTAATGACATCGTTTCGGATGCGGTCAATACGTTTTATATCACACATTCTACGTAAAGACCGCATTTCCTCTGCATTTATCTTACTTTTATGCTTCTTATTCCATACCCAAATATGATGTTTCAATGAGGTGAAAATAGTTCGTGCACCTTTAAATTTCTCTATTTTTACAAGGTTTTAAAAGAATTTTAAACCAGGAACCCAACCGATTAAACTGAAAATTTTCAAACACTTTTGGTGCTGGTCATAAATTAAACCACAAAACATCTGAAAAATCTGGAACAAATACTTTGAGCAAAAAAGTTACACACTTACATAATGGTAAATGATTGTTTCAACTCTGTCTACCCCAGTTTGGATATCAAGCGACACAATATAAATTCTCGCGGTATACATTACAATGGTTATTTTGGTATACGGCTGGCTGACTCAAGCTACACAAATAGAATATGTACGCCCTCGATACTACATGGGCTGGGCTCTTGTCAGATATTCTATAGCAAAATATTAATTGGCAATTAATTAATAATTAGGAGCTGATAGTCTGTTTGGTGAACCTGGGGTATCAGGGTTCAAACCTCATTCATAAAAATAACGCTAAGCACCAATTTAACTCAAAAAATGTTTTTTCTTTCTCCACGAGTTGTCTTTACAGCTCCCGAAAACGGTTTACGGACCCAGATAACCAGGTATTTGTGTGGCTATACCTAACGACTTCTCGTGTTTCGGAGGGTACCTATATACGTAATCCGCACTTTTTCTAACCGAGGTAAACAGTGAACACATCTATTTTCTTATCATCTTATAATTTCCTCTGATGCATCAATAAGTTGTGTATAGGTTTCAGGCAGGCAAATGTTTTCAATATACAGTGGAACTTTCTTTTTTAATTTTTTAGTTTTATTAGAGATTTGGTGAACCACGGAGGGTATCTTATGTTATCAGAGCTCAAGTGTGTCAGGGCATATTTATCTATAAATTTGTTAAGCTTAGTGTAGAATAATGTATTCTTCATGGAGAAAGCATCATCCCAATCTATACAGCTGCGAGTTCGGAGCTTAGGTATAGACTCGTAATCAGCCTTGAAAAAAGATTTTCTATGCAGATTTGGATTGTTTAGAATAAAAGTAGGTAGGCCACACCATGCCACACAATTTCCAGTGATTTGTGGTGGGCATCTCCAGGTACAAGCGGATTACTACAAGGTGCCACACTACTGTTCATGTTACAAAAAACTAAATCCAATAATTTATTGCCTATAGTAAATTCAGAATTATGCTGAAAAATATGTGAAAAACTCATAAAGTCCGACTGTCAAGCATGTTTATATATAAGTTTGTTATCTGGTAATTGTGGTAATGCCCAGGCGCGCGCGTACTACTGCTAACAGGTCGGCCTTTCGCTTTCGCTGGGTGAACCTCACGACGATCTACTTGATCATTTTATTCTACAGAAAGAATTTTCTTAAATCATTTTATTATGTCTCTGACGGATTAGACAGCATATAGGTACACAATGAAAACGCGTATTCGTTTTTCCCCGATTTGATTCACTCAGCACCTAAATATGATAGGTCCTACTTCGGTCAAAAGCGTGGGAACTACATCACACTTCCCATCCCAGCTCCTCCAAAAAGCCCACCAGACCTCCGATGTTGTTGCAGGCCTCCGGTAGCGTTCTAGTGGAGCCGAGGTGTTTCACTCTATAAACGGCCACTCCCTTACATTCCAAGAGTATGTGAGCAGCCGTTTCCTCAGTCAACATGCAAGCCCTGCATAACGGACTATATGTATTACCAATGTTGTAAAGTGTTTGTTAAAAGGATCATGACCTTGACCAGTGATGACACGAGTCACTGATCTTAGTTGGGCTCATTTTAGTTTCAAGAGCCTTTGTGAGAGTCTTGTGTTTGTTGGTAGAGCTGCCCTAGTCTGTACACACATGTGAATCAATCTATCTAATAGTGAAAACCGCAATAAAATGCTTTCAGTAGTTTTTGCATGAAAAGGGTACATAGAAAAACTCTGAAAACAGTCAATCATAAGCCACTTCAAATTTGTTCATATGTATATCACGGCACTTATCCCACAAGACGTAGACAGAGTTAATCGAAAACCTACTTCTTTCTCTTTCACCTCCTTTATGTTCATCCATATTCATCACCTAGAACCTTGCCCGTAGGCCGTAATCATCAATGAAAATACATCGAAGGCTTCCTTCAGGAAAACCCGTTAAATCGATCTTTCTTCCTTACCTAAGTGTCCCATGAAAGACCCAAACTGCAGTTGTAGGGATCCGCTTAAAAAGGATTTGTTTGTTTGAAAAGTTTGAAAAAGAGGTGTTAAGTTTGTATGAAAGACCTGTACAATCTTTCTTATTTTTGTGACGTGCAGCCAACAAAATAAAAATATTATGTATGAAAATAACATAATCAGTAGGTAGCCATATATATATATGTTAGAAACCGAACTATCCATGTACTAACTTAGCGGAGTACCTTCGGAGGAATCGGAGGGCAAGCAAAGCAGACGACGGGCGAAGGCGTAGAGGCGTACCATGCAACTGGCTAAACATGAGGAATCCAGTACTTCTGCCCATACCAGGCACAGAAGCCGTTATCCATTCAGTTTTTTATTGCCCTGAAGCTTTCCTCTATATCCTTACATCGGATTTCCAAAAGCTATTCAGCTTATATATTCATATACGCGAATATCTTCTTCTACATAAATAAAAATGGAAATGCTGTTCGTTGGCAAGCGCATTACTTGAAAACGGCTGGACTGATTTGGTTAAGACGATACATTCAAATAAAATCATAGTTTGAGGGGCGTGGCGTAGCTGCATACGATACTCTAGCGCTACCCAGCGCTACGTGATCGATTGGTCTCTCCGCTGAATCTCTCTCTGTCGCATTGAATAGAAACAAAAGAGAAGAGGCGCACGGAAGGTGCTTGGAACAAACGTCCTAAGTGACAAATCAAAAATAATTTATTTAAATTAAAGGAGTAGCTTTATTGAAAATCTAAATTAACATCTTACTTTAGTAATAGATGATACAAATTTGTACTTAATTTAATAAACAATACTTCATGTACTACTGAGAAATTTGGAAAGGAGACTATTTTCAGAGGCTACTTTGCAATTTTTGCTCGAGCAAAGTTTCTTATGATTAACAGATTATTATGAAATATGATTAATTATAACATGTAATTTTTTCTATATTTCTAAGAGCTTTAGGTTTCACTCAAAACGATTTGAAAAATATGATTTAATATGAAGGTAGCCTCTTAATTCTTAGAGTTTTCGTCTATCGGTATATGAACAGTAAGTTCAAAAGTTTTTGACGTAAACTGATCAGTTTCGCTGCAGATATCTGGTTGCACATTTGTATTGTAAAACCTTAGAGTCTATCGACATCAGATCTTCCACGTTTCCTGACATTTCCATAATATTCATCATTATACAAATAATAAACTAATACAATGTATATATAATATAATACACCTGCCAACACTTTACACTTCGGGACGCGCCAATACAAGCGCTCTATATAATTATTATCACTCCACTGGTTAATTACTTTTTAAATGTTCGTAATAATTCGAATCAAGTGTTTAAGGAAAGAAAATTGGAAAAGCTGCCCGGAAAATTATAAAATTCGGGAAAAACTGAAAAAGCTTTTTTGGGTGAACTCAAGATCATTATAAGGGATGAACGTCAATATAGGACGGAAAGCAAGTGTTTAATAAGTGTTTAATAAATACTCGCATCTAAAACTTTTTTATTATGCCTTTTATCGAATGTCATGTGCAACGATCCTGTAATAACTCTTGTGCCTCCTTCTTAATCCGTTCAATGTATCTAAACCAACGTAAACAAGTAGGTAGGTAGAGTTATTTAAAGACCGTAATATTCTTGCAGTAGGTAGTAGGAAAGTGTCATCAAATGCCACTTAACTAACCTTTAACCGATATAATATTTACTGCTTTATTTAAAAGCAAATCTAGTAGATAAAAAAATAACCTAATCTAAAATAACAAATAATGAACTCAACACCCAAATCTGTTGACGTAGAAAAACAAATGTTATACAATGCAAATAAACGGAGGCACAGGTGATTTAAATTTAAAAATAAATAAAATGGACACCTCGAACCTACTCCGATCCGAGCCGAAATCATTCTGCTGGGAACTGAAAAAGCGATCACATATAGCGAACTATATATGGAAGCATGCGCATGTTCAGAGGGGATTGAAAGAGGGGATAACTGAAACGTCCGGGAAGTCAAAGCGGGTGAAAAATCTGGGAGTCAGGCAGTAACTGCCGAACGGTACAGTCCTCGGCTCCTTAGTACATCTTCGCCACTCAACAAACCACAATGGTAAGTTAGCCTGAATCATACAGTACACATGCAACCAAACTGAACCAAGTAAACATTAACTTTGATGTGAGTTATCCATGTGAACTGTGTAACCCAGGTTTTGCAAAGTGGATGTGACATAGTGACTTCAAGTGCAGTGACGTTTGTGACAATAACGGACTAGCTGATGGTGAAATAATTTCCTCAATTGATTCAATTCGCAAAATTACTTTAAAACATTTTTTTAATATCGCGCTCGTGGATAAAAAAATAAACAATAATGAAACTAATGAAGACGAACTAAATATAAATAATTAAATCAAATCAAAACATAATGCACTTAAACTTCTAAAATAAATCAAACTAATTAAGTACCAAGTAAATGGACTTGCAAATTAAGAAATAAAACATAAAATAAAAATTAAAACGTCGATAAAGCATTGGATTTGATCGTTCAACCGTCACAATGGTTCATCAAGTTTCTTTAATTTCTCGAAATATTAAAGAAAAAACAGCTCCTAAGTATGTTAATTACGAAGAAAGGCTTACCACCTGTTCTGTATTTGTTTGTGTTGTAAATAAAACTCAACTAATTGACCTAATGTTAATGACAAATATATTTTTCAATGAGATAATTCTATTAAACAAATAAAATTACGCATTATGTTTATTAATATCGCAGAAATCAATACCAATCGCCAACGAGACCGTAACATCCGTTCTTACAACTAGCAGAAGGAAAATCTATTTTGGTCATCTTTACGTAACGAAACAAAAACGCGGTCGGACTGAAAGCGGATAGCGCAGCAACATCTTAAATTAGATTTACGACTACGATTGTCCGGCCTAATGTGGAAAACGCCATATTTAAGTATTTATATGAACTTCTGAATAGTTTCCAAAATGTAGGTCAAGACAGAGCACTAACATTTCCTATCAAATGCATCGGTGTATTGAAATAAAATAAATAAATGTGTTTAAAATATTATAATCAAATATTTCTAAAGAAAATGAGAGTTTCTTACAATTTTGTCGAATTCGCACGCGTTATAAAATTCAAGAAAGGAAACCATTCCTAGTGAACCTTTGTTGTCTCGGTGGATCCTAAAATCAGCTCTTTTTTTATAAGAAACCTCAGTAAACCCAACTTCTTCTTCCAGGCGGATAAAGATAAGAAGGTAAAGAAGAAGAAGGCGAAGGAAGACGCGCCCGCAGAAGAAGCACCCGCACCAGCTGCGGCGTCCGGAGGTAGCGACAGGCAGTCATCAAGGGGCTCGCGCAAAGCCAAGCGCACTGGCTCCAATGTCTTCTCTATGTTCTCTCAGAAACAAGTCGCCGAGTTCAAAGAGGTGGGCGCCATAGCTATTTCTACCTTCCTGGTTGGCTGGTTGGTAACACGGTAATGTTAAGGTTACCGTGTTACCAGCCCCAAGGTACGCTATACCAAGCGGAAAACAATCATTCCATAATTAGCTGATGGATTTCTTGAGGACACCTAACGAGTGTTCATCTCTGTTGAAGTATTTTGAGATGGAAAGGCCTCTTTTGCCCATACCGTATTAGCCCTTTTTATTAGAATGTTTGATCAACCTAGGATTCGAATCCGAGTATCATAAGTAGAATCACTGGACCTTTATGTGGGGGTCAAAACTACGCTCAAAAGCTATTTGAGTTTATGACAGATTGTTATAGCAAAACAAAAACTAGAAACCCAAAGGCATTGTCATTTTAGTTTAGAATAACAACTAGAATTGTTAACAAAATTTTAAAATCCTAATGTTTATTTATAGCTTAGCCTAAACGGATTTTTGTGAAGGAATCCATAACAAGTAGTTTACGAGATTACGTTTGATATTGTCTCATACCATGTGATTGTTTAGCTCGTGCCAATTATTGTTTAGTAAACAGTCCATCCTGTCATGTTCCCATTTATTATAGATAAATGCTACATTGATCTTTCTTCAATATTCGGAAATTCACTTGTTCATAGCATTAAACCAAGATTTTCTTTGTGTGTGCATTACGGCTCCCTGAACCATGTTACGGGTTAACGGCTCTAGGGTTGCTCTAAGGTACCCAGCTGAAGACAAGACTTCCACTCGTTAGGTAGCCAGCTAAATTCAACAGATTTAACCGTTATTAATCTTTTTTATTCCACTTGCAGGCCTTCTCACTAATGGACCACGACAAGGACGGTATCATCGGCAAGAACGACCTCCGCGCCACCTTCGACTCCCTCGGCAGGCTCGCCTCCGAGAAGGAACTCGATGAGATGGTGGGCGAGGCTCCAGGCCCCATCAACTTCACACAACTCCTGACTCTCTTCGCCAACCGCATGTCCGGTGGCTCTGACGAAGACGATGTCGTCATCAACGCCTTCAAGACCTTCGATGATGAAGGCAAGATCGACTCAGAGAGGCTGCGACACGCTCTCATGACCTGGGGCGACAAGTTCTCAGGAGATGAAGTTGATGAAGCTTACGACCAGATGGACATAGATGATAAGGGCTTCATCGACACCACAAAACTCATCACCATGCTGACAGCCAGCGCTGAAGAGGAGGAAGGTGGCGAGGCCGCGTAAATCAACCACCCGGTTCAGACAACAGCGGATTAAATCCATAATGTGAACCCAACATATTTTTAATTTATTTCTTTTATGTAATAAATTTTTATTGTTTCCATTTTATAATTTATACAAGAAATATAGTTCTACTATTAACTGGTGTGTCACGTGAGCTTCACCCCTAAATGAAAATGGTTTTTGTTCTACAGAAATCTCAAAATAGATTACCTGCTACACTTTATCTAGACATAGGTAGTATAATAATCTATATATCTATCTAAAGAAAGGTAGATGTTATAAATTAAAACCTAGGGTAGCTATAAGTCCCTCTCGAATCTGGAATATTGATGGCATTGGCAGTGTTGTTCATTGTCCTATACAATTTCTATTGAACCTGAGGAATTTCGAAATGCTAGTGCACATGGCATGACCAGGGCCAACGCAACATGCAAGATAGTAGGTACATTTATTTGTACTGTCAGTAATTGACAGCAGAGGTGCTTTTGATTGGTGAAATAAAAAGACGTTTGTTTTGGACTTTTTGATGTGTAACATATCTCGCTATGTGACATAAATTAATAGGGAGTTAGTTCGTGAATTAGGATAGAAACGTATGAAAAGAAATTCAAATTCGAACATTTAAAAATTTTGGAATATTTGATATTGGAGACTACTGTAAAATTCGTAATTTATTATTTGAGGAACAAAATATTCTATGTATAAAAAAAAATATCTTTAGTACCAATAATGTAAACGGAACGTAACTTGACAGCTGCCGCCGGCCGTTTTGATTGACTGACATTAAAAATAGAGATTACAAGTCCGACTTTTTTGTGGTATTGGACCTGGACACATGTCCGACACCTTCGGATATGTATCTTTTGGATACGTAAATGTCCGGCTGGAAATACATTTCCCGCGATAAAAATTATAAAACCTTGAAAACAAACTAGCGCAGTGATACCGTTGTAGAGGACTCCAATTCCCCTTATTAACGAAACCCTCAGTCACCCAAAATTCCTACGGCAATAATATAAACTCAACCTAAATAATTAAGCAATATATAAATAAAAAAAGCAATCGGCATTATGTGGTCAACTACGGTACGTGTCTCAGTTACTAACAAAAAGCGATGATAACCATCCAGAGATTAGTAATGTACGATAAACCTACTTACAAACAATAAATAATAAACAATAAAAAAAGCGAGCTTGCACGGATCACCATCGCTTTTTTTTTAATAACCGAGATACAATAATACAGGGTCATGTGGACATGTGTTGTGTCTGTCACTGTAAACACCTACCGAGTCCAAATTTCTAAATCGAGAACAACGTGCTCTCTGTAGTTCCGTACCCGTTGGTAGAATAGACGTTTCCACCCAATTTTTTTTATTAATTAGAATAAAAGAACTAACCAAAACTTAAAATTTGCCACAAGTTTTATTATACGATACGAATTGACGAAGTAAAGTTTAAAGTTTACTTCTTTGATGCGCGAGAAGAAACGATGCGCTCTATACAAGCATGGTGCATCTGCACACTGTGGAGGTGTTTAGCGCGGTGTGACGTAGAATCGGTCGCGTGGCAATGAAGGTCGTTTGGGTACATACATTTTACTTAAAACTTTGATTGTAAATATCTCAGAAAGTTCTTGGTATTTTTTCATGGACTAAAAACTAAAAAGTTATATTTGTGTAAAAATACTGCTAACGCAATCAGCATACTCCTGAACATAAATAAATTTTAGTGGAATAGTCTATTGCCTGGGTCATTTCGGGTCCGGACTGAAAAGTTTCCGCTGATATGTCGGATCTATATCACTCATTTCGACAAAGGACTCTTATCCATCCGGATTCAGACATCTCTAATATGAAATATAAAACGAAAAATTCTTTGTTTATTTTCTGAAAGTTATTTTATTGTTCACTGTGAAACTCAAACAAAAATGCAGTGAAGACTACTGAGATAAAGTAACAAACAAAATGAGTTCAGAATCGGAGCAGGTTATCAAAAGTTTCAAATATTCGTTCCCGGCGTGCACCAACCCAGATGTAGTGTCCACTCTGACCCTCCCCGTGACTCTACCAACAACGACAGCTCCTCAGGAGTTGATGCACCGAGCATCTCGTATGTTCCATCTGCCACCATACTTGGAAGAAGGTATACACACTTGAATAGCACTATCTACATCTATTTATTCTAGCATTTGCTATGTTAATGGGAGGGGCAAGGCTGTAGCCAGGAATTTACCTTACCTTACCCTAAATAGAAAGGCAATAAGTAACTTTACAAAAAATTGGGTCTACAATGTACCTAATGTCATCCATCAGAATCCAGGTAGAAACTGGAAATATTGGTAAATTAAATAAAGCAGGTGTAAACAGGGTTGGTCTATGGAACCCAAGAATTACATGCAAGCAGCTTACATTACAATACTACCATTCACGACAGCATCCAGCAACAAACCAACACTTCCAATAAAAATATGTCTCAATCAAACACTGACACATATATTTCAATGTAAGTGTTCACACCAGCAACCTGTATATGGTTTTCACTCTGTCCCGGGAAAAACAAGATGGAAACTACTGTGTGTATGCATAGCAATCAGTTTTACAGGGATCCAGTAATAATCTGTACCAGCAGAACTGGACAGCCATGGCAACAGAGCCTAAACATATATAACTTGTGCCAAATAAGTTGAGTTGAAAAGTATCACTAGTTAGACCGCGCTCCATACAAATTGTATCTTCCCCACTCTAGCGCTCAATCTGACTCAATTTATTTGGCATACAAATATACAATCTAAGTTACATCATTTACCAACAGAGTTACAAGAAAAGTTAACTGACTTCATCACAAAAGAAACAGAAAAGTACCACAATGAGAGAGATGAGAGATTACTTAATCAACTCAAGAATGGTGAAACTAATGTAGAAGGAGTAGTTAAGAATTGGGAAAAACTGTTTAAGGACAATGTTGTTGACTATGCTGAACAAAAAGGTAATTAATTGTTCTGCTAAAGACTACAATTTACTGAAAAGTAAAAATATTTCTTCTTTTATTGTGACCAATGTTAATTGATGATTTGTCAATGTCAAGTATTATGGCCTTTATAGTATATAATTTGCTGCTTTTTTATTAATAAAATCCTTAAATCAAATCTAAAGATTAAAAATAACTAAATAAACCAGGTCAGCGTGGAATAGTGGCAAGAATACTGGCTGCATTTCCTCGCTAAATCACAATGCTGATTTGTTGAGCGAGGAAGGAGCCAGCCCTCTTGTCACCAGAAGAGATGATCAGTCGAGGAGATACATCTTTAATAAATTTGCTGATTAATTGGTAGCTAAGATGATCCCACTGATTGTGATATGTTCTATTAAAACACAACTAAACTGAATTCCCCATCATGTCACAACGGAATGCGTGCGGTGGTCGCCATGATATAACGTGGAATCCAAAACATCTCTAGAACTGTTGAATGGATTTCAATGTGATTTTGGTTTGTGTATTAAAAATTGCATATAGATAGGAGCAATCAAGTTGAGTGAGTGTTCCTTTGATGTACTGTACAGGATCAATTTCTACTCTATTATTCCTCTTTTTTGGTTTGTAACTCTAAAAATAATGTAACTAACACAGGTACATCAGATGAGGAGGTGTTTGCTGCAGCTTATCATAAACTAGTACACTCTCCAGCTGTCGAGACAATCCTGCAAGTGGAAAACTCTTATGCTGGTGCCGTCGCATCTGCGCAGAAAAATCGTGATGAAGACATTTTTAAGCTTACTAAAAGGTAAGTAATGTTCCAAATTAATACGATCACCTCACTTATTTAGTCTATGATATTTTATGAGATTGAAAACCTTCTCACTAAAAGCATGGAAATGGAATACAAAAGGGTATCTGTGCAAAGGCATTTAAATAAATAGGGACAATTTTTTTTATAGAGAAGACAACATGTCACCTTGCCACCGCCCGATTATTAAGCATAGGTGGTTGGTCCATGAATGCGCTGAACATAATATAGTCCGCCAGTCGCGCCCACTATGTAGAGATGCTTTTTCACGCTTCGCTTGAAGGAGCCCAGGGAAGGAGTCACTGAACTTTTTCGTTCTTGCTGTGGTAATGTAATTGCGTCAACATTAGGTATTCAACATTCTGGGCGATGCAGTAACCCATCTTTAATTTATAAAGCTATGAATATCTTGTGCCAAGGCATTATTAAACCTGTTTGAACCTATAATGTGTGTTTTGTGCAGGCAAACAGAAGAGATGGAGGAAAGAGTTCGTCAGTTGAACATTACAAGTACGGAGGAGGAGATTAATGATCTAGCAGCAAGGCATTTTGAGGAGCAGAGTTTGGTGGCAGGGCGGTGGGGATCACAGGTACAGGGATTATGTGGGCCATGATTGTTACTTATTGCTTATTGATGATTCTTTAAAAATATATCAATAATGAATCTAAATTGTTACAGATAGATGCACTGTGGCAGACTCAGCGCACAGAATACCGCTCGTGGCTCATGCACACTCTAGAGGAATATCAGAGCAATTCTGCACTTAACACTCCCAGGTAACTGATTTTGGGATGAAGTCTAGTGCAATCCAAATTGGATGATCTAACTCAGTGTGACCTCCTAACTAAAATTAAAATAAATAATCATTATCAAAGTTATTAATTTTTAAAGGTTAGTATTTTATCCTATAACTGTAAATACCCTTTTTTAAAATACTGGATTGCACACTAAATAATTATCGTATTGTACTACCACTAGGTGAAAGGACGTAGGGGCTCTGCCCAGGGTGAGTTAATGTGCGGTTATAAAAAAATCCTAACCAACCTCTCATACCAACAGGGTCTTAATTTTAATAATTTATTTGATAGGCAATAAGTAATTTCTGATATGCAATTTAAAATTTCCCTTCCTTAAACATATCGCGACGAGCATTACATTGGCGCATCACCTACACTAATATAGAAGTTAGGTAGGTGAGCTATTGAAACTCGGTTGAATGACATTATATGATGCTCAAAATTAAATGTTTTTATATCAAAAAATTAAAAGGAAACATACTGAGTCAAAAACATTGAATTACGATTTTTATATACAACGAAAACTTTTGTTTGCTACTGTTAAAATGCAAAAAAAAATGTCTATAACATATGAATAAGTATGTTTGGGCGCTGTATAAATAAATACTTATGTCGCCAGCTCCCCGCTATCGGCCGTGCCCATGTCAACATCCTTGACAGCCCACGCGGAGCCTCCCCGCAGACTAGAAGACAGCTTCACTATTCACCTTGGGTCGCAGCTGAAGCAGACTCACAACGTGAGGATCCTCGCTGCTGATATACTGGACCTGTGTCGACCGCATTCTGACAGGTAACATGGAACCAAGATGCCTGTACAAGGTGATCAGAAAATGGGTTACGAAATATTAGCTGAAAGGGTTACAAAGTTTGCAAAACATACCAACTTTTATAACAGCAGAAGTTGAATCGAGAATTTGTGGACCTAAATCTGCCAAAATCCGGTTACAGCTGGCATCCTCACACAGCTTTCTCGCACCGCCCATCTTCCCCACACAGGTTTGGTGAAAAGAGTCTCACCATTTTACATCTCCACCACGCAATGCCGCACCGCCTAATATCCTCGCAGTATTGTAGCGCTATATGCAATCTACGCTAATAATAACGCTGAAGAGGTTTTGTTTGAACACAATTATCTCTGGAACCTATATAACATCACACTACAACCCAAAGGAGCGAAGCAGTAACCAACCATGAACGCGGATGCAACCGCAAGGCACCTAATGGCCCTGCCACACTATGCTCCTCGCGCTGCCGCGATGTTGCCATCTCTACCCACACACTGCTCTACTCGCGCAATTGATCGCGACGCTCCGCACTCGGGAGGAGTGGGCATGACGTGCGGCATGACGAGTAACGTGGTCACTAAGTCTCTTCCTCCTTTTCTCGCTACTTCCCATGCCACTCGACGAGTGTGTGGCAGGGGCATAAGGCTTCTCTATCCGGCGCACAAGAAACAACATTATCATTGGATTATTCGCATAGCGTGAGCTTATATCTTGTAATCTGTCCAATTATCCCAGAGCGACAGAAGCCTCCAGACGTCTGCAGACCGCGCTCGGCCTCTATTCGAGCGAGATGCGCGGCCTAGTGTTGCTGAGTGAGGGCGGGCCCGGGCGCGCGGTGCCTCCCGCGACCTATCTCGTAGACCTGTGCCGAGCCAGCACGGAGCATCACTTCCCCGATGTAGACCACCAGCTCAGAAGCGTGCTGCAGCATGTTAAGGAGCCGGTTAGTTTCCTTTTCCGTGTTCTCCATCTGTTATTTTTAGAACAAGTGCCTTCCGAAGCACATTCATGAACAATTTCCTATTCCAGATAGAACGTAGGAAGAAATCTCCCCCGCCGCCCGCTGCTCCCCCGCGCCCCCGCCACACGGACGGTCTACGTACCGGCGACGTATACGTCACGAGACACTCCAACCTGGCTGACACACACGTCGTGTTCCATATGGTAGCTGATGACTCCGAGCTGAAGTCTGGTGAGTGAAAAATAATTTCCAAAATGGCGCATCAAACATTAACTTTGGTACAGTATTAAGAGAGATAATTGATACCGACAAAAACCTTTGAGAAATAATATATATAGATACTGTTGGTGTTCCTATGTTATAAATAAATTTAACCCTATTGCGGTAAAACATGAGGAAGTTGAAAAACCTTCAACGCTCAAAAGTATTGTGAATGCAGCACAAGATGTTTATCACTGGGTTCTTGAGGACGAGGAAGACGAATTCCTACCCCTCTCGACAACAACCCCTAAACGCATAAACCACCCTTTTTCCATTAATGCATGCGAGGGTTCATTGCATAAAGGGTTGCGATATTGGCACCATCCTCCTCTCTGTCCTCAAAAGCGTGTTCTGAAATCGCACCCTTTTTTGCAAATCTCTTATTTAAAACTAACGCTATATCCCTATTCCTTTGAGGAACCGTCATGTATATAATGTAATATCCCCGCAGGTGACATAAACTCCCGCCACCCGGCCATCCTGGGTCTCCGGAACATACTCAAGTTGGCGACCAGCCATGACGTCACCAGTATCTCTCTACCGGCGCTGCTGAGGCATCACATGTCTGATGTAAGTACCTATATTATTTATAGGTCCCAGGGTACCCAGCGAAAGACAACTCTTCTTCATTTAGCAGATTAATTTTTGGGAACAGTTGGGCCAAAAGGACAATTTTGTAACATTGCGACATAGACAACGCTCCACTAAACCGAAGCTAGCCGATCGTGGTCATCCGTCCATTCGTGGATATTTGTTTAAAATCCCTTGCTTTCCGCCCTGGTTTCTAAAGAGACATCAGAATTTATCCCTAAAGGTTTAGGGTCATACTTGCCCTTTATTTTAAAAGACTATTTTATAATATTTCGATATTTCTTAGCTATAATAAAATTGTTGTCATTTTCACTTCAGGAAATGACAGCAGCTTGGTGCATCCGTCGTGCTGAGCTGGTCCTCAAGTGTGTCAAGGGGTTCATGCTGGAGACAGCGACTTGGGGCGGTGCCGAGCTGAGGGACATACAGTTTGTGGTGCCAGCCGGTATTTCTGAGGATGTCTTTGGAACTCTGGCTGCTTTACTGCCCAATATATTCAGGGTGTCCACGCCTTTGAAGATTAAAGCTGGTTGATATTTAAATTTTAAGGAAAATAAAATAATTATTATGTACATAATATAATCTAATTATATTTATTTAGATGTTTCATTACTGTACATACAACGAGAATGAAATTGCAAATGGCGGACATGAGATATTTTACTTTTCTATAGTAATATTAAAGTTTGGATGTGGGGGGTAATCTCTGAAACTACTGAACCGATTCTAAAATGTATTTCACGAATACAAAGCTACGACATCCCTGAGTAATACAAAATATCCAATGGGGGATGCCAGCCAGGGGGCGGAAAGAAGAGTTGTTTGTTTGGACGCACTTACTCTCGGGAAGTAGCAGTCCCATTTGATCAATTACGACCCAAAGGAGCGGAACGTCAACCAATCAGAAATTTCCACGGGCGAAGTCGGGATGAAAAACAAAGCTACTCTAATATAAAATGGTATATTAAGCTTACATCACTTTGATTACCAGTCTCTAAGGGATATCAGAGACAGATAGACAATGAGTAGGTACTTCAAAAATAATTAAAAAAAACAAAAAGTAGGTATGAAATAACATAATTTTAATTTAATCATTATAGTATGCACACAGTTACAAAATATTCCTTTATTACTAAAAAACACTAGCTAATTTTAATCATAGACATCATTATAATAAACATTGTGAAGTCACGTGGTAAACGTTTGTACTACAATTTTGTATTGCTTACAATAAAATATATATAGCGACAACAAACATTTGTTAGAAAATATTTTCAATCAACATTTATGACACTGACAAAACTATACTATACTAACAAATTAACAAGTCTTGGCTCTTTCTATCACATTCAATGATATATTTGTTAGAGGGAGACAAGACATTGTATTTATAACTGTTATTGGTGAGCCAAAAGTGTGTACAGAGTTCGAAAATTCAAATGATTTTTATAAAGCTGGGCTAGCACGACGCGTGAGATTTTGTCTTACCGGGTGTAGACAATAACTCTGTTAGAAAGGGAAAGTTTACTTTTTGTCCTTCTTTTTCTCTATGGTACATTATCTCTTTCTAACAGTTGTTTCTCTATACTCGGTAACAAAACGCGTCGTGCTAGCCCAGCAGTTGTACACAATGAGAGGTTTTCAATCTGTCAGTTTAAAAAAAAATAGTTTCATTATGTTGTTAATAGATGGCGATGCAGTGCAGTCTTATGTCAAAAACTCTTGAGGGTCGCTGAGAGTGGAGAAAATGACTTAGTCTGTGAGCGTCGTCGTACATTTTTCTTTAAATTTTTTTAAACTTAACAATTTCAATTCAGCTGGCATCGTGCTAAATCCATACAGTACACATTTTATTTTTGACATATTACTAAACCTAGGCGCCATCTTTTGGGTTTAAAAAAACGTATTTTTTTTTAAATGTCTTCTTGAAAACCTCTCATTTGCATTTCATGCTCTATATGCTCATGTCACTAATTTTGAGCGTATTTAATTTGTGATTTGGTAATATAATGTTACAATTTATAAAAAAAATGACGGCCGTTTAAGTCGATTCTTAACGCAACTCCTTAACGTTAAGAAACTACATAAAAGTTTGGTGACATGACAACCGTCATTACCTACCTAAAATATACCTTCAAATATCTTATTTAGTTCCTAATGTAAAATATATTATTATTAGTGGCTGCAGGTTTGCATCAACAAAAAATGGAATATTAAAAAATATATATAATTTAGACCCTATTTGGACCCTTTATATATGAATATTTTCAAACGGACCTGATGATTTTAATCTGTCACATAAACTAATTATCAAATCAAATATAATAAACACACTAAGCACACGTTAATAAAATAATAATAACTCAATACATTAGGTACCATCTCTATACCAATAATTAACCGCTTTAATAAACGCCATACAAAGTTATACAGTGTTTCGTCTCCCTCTAACCAATGTGAAATAGGAAGACGAAATATTGTTTAACTTTTTACAACTTTTATTAGAAGACTAAAAACTAACTAAACAAAATTAATTCCAAGAGGTTCCTAAAAAAACATAATTACTACGGAAACTTATCCAGTTCTTAAAAAAAAGCATAAAGCGTACGAAAAGTTATCCTAGAGAGAAGCTTTAATTGTGATGTCGTTAATAACTACAGGTGTTTTTTAGTCAAGGCGGGTGACATCTTAAATAATTATAACCTATTATTAGGTCTTAGAAATAATTACAAGACCTAGAACTTTCTCACAAGCGCCGTGTATCCGTAAACGAATCATGCGTCATTACTAAAAAATCTACCTTATCTGACTATAGAGTCACCTTATAGTCCATTGAGCTTCAATTATTACAGCCTTAGCCATTACATTAATTAAATATGTCGAGGTCTTTACAGAACAGTATAACTAAACAGTTGATCAACTACGTTCCATGAGATTCTAAATCTCTGTGTACACTAAAGTAATATATAATCAAGTATTAAGATTGTCATAAAAGGTGTAATTTACAATGTACTTATAGTCTTATTTGTCCCTGGACACAACATTATGGTGGTTTTTATAATCTGAAACAAAAACGGTCAATGCATCAGCGTAATCAAGCTAAAAAATCCAATACATCCAAAAACAAGACGTTTCTTGCTTTCCAAATCCGGTTAGCATCTATTAGTGCACAATAAACAAACAGCTCACCTTAAATAGTTTGTACTAAGTCGGTGGGTTCGCGACGAGCGGTTACTTGTTCCGTCTGCTACCTCGCACGGGCTTCTCTGCAACTAAAAAATAATATTTCAAGCAATTGCAAACGAAATAACAATTTCGACGAAACATTGGTGGTAATCAGGTAAGTTTTAATTAGAGGTAGTTCTGCACAGTGTGCGCTAACAACTGTGCCTGTGTGAACTTCGCACAAGTCCCTGCGCACTATTGAAATTGTGTCATTTCAAAAGCCCCGTTGCCATATTGCTCTGTTGCTGTTGTCTGCGAGCACCGTCGCATAACCAATTTACAAATTACAAGTTACTTTGGCAGATTTTTTATTCTTATGCCGACTAGTGACCAGCCGTGCGAGCATGACCGGAGAGAATCTCTCTGCGTAGACAAAATGTCCGTTAGAAAGAGATAATGTCCCGTAGCGATAAAGCAAGGACAAAAAGGACCGGTATCCGCGACGTTACTCTTTGTCCTGCTTTGTCACTACGGGAAAATATCTTTCTCTTTCTAACTGAGATTTTGTCTACGAGTGAGATTCTTTCTACATCGTCATGCTCGCATCATATAAATATTAGTTAACATCAGTGTCTACAATTATAAAATACCTTTAACATTCTTCTTGTTGGCCGCACCACGAGTTTTCTTCGGGGAGGGTGTGTTCACTTTCTGTGCAGCCTTACCGCGAGCTGGCCTCTTCGCTACAACTGAAATAGAATTCATTTTATTGAGCAAAGGCTTGGCTCATAACCCCAACCATTGCCAAAAAACAACCGGCCAATACTCAACAGTAAACACTAAGGTGAGACCAAGTTTGACGTGTCTGTATGGGGCAGGAACAAATAAGCGCAGTCCGACTGCTGACAAGTATGCATTATAGTTATAAGAGTTAGACGTTTGTATGTGTTGCCATTATTAAGATCGAGAAAAAAACGCCGAATAAAACACGTTTCTTGTATGGGGACCCCCTTCAATTTTTAACTTTATTTTATATTTATCAAGAAAGGTCTTTGATATCTACAAATTAAAAAACAAAGGTAGCCTCAAAAATTATCAGCTAAACGTAAAGTTTTCCTAGGAGCTGTAATGCCGGCACCACACTTCGTTATGCGTTACGCGTTATGCGGCTGCGCCTTATTCGCAAGAATATTTGGTATGTGGGCGAATAAGGAACATGCCACCACACTTCGTGTCTGTGTGCCGAACATGCCAAATATGTGTTGTTTGCTTAAAAAAAAATGGCCGTGTTGACAGCAGCAGCTTATTATTTTTATATAAATAATACCTGTTGTATAAGTACAAAGTTACTAAAGGAACGAAAAAAAAGCGCTGGTGGATCATCACAAATCATAGGAAACGAACTAGCTAAGTAGTATTCGAGACAAAGAGAATATACCTATACGTCGAGACACGACCCAACACGACCGCTGCAAGCGAGCGAATGAGTGAACGAAGTGTGGGCAGTCGACGCGCATATTTGGCTTATTCGTGTCCTTTGAAGTGTGCCAAAAACCGACAAGTCGACGGATAGCGTATGCGTTATGCGTGCGAATAAAGCACATATAGCCGAATAGACCCTCCACACTTCGTTTTATGCGGGCGAATAAGCCGCATAACGCGTAACGCATAACAAAGTGTGGTGCCGGCATAAGAACGTTGTTTACCTTTGGAGGGCGGTGAACTATCGGGCACAGTGTCAGCTTTACGTTTGCGGCCCTGGGTCGGTTTCTTTTCAGGTACGATCTGTCAACAAAAAATACTATGTAAGAATAAACAAAGTATCTTTGTGTGTGAGGGATAACTACAGAAGGTTAAAGTTACTGTTCTGCATGTGTACACCAAATTATTTCTTTAATCGGTGAAATTAGTCTCTTCCACTCTCCCTTCCATTCGCAGGTAACCCATTGTCTCCTTTCATTTATTTTTTCAAAATCATTGTCCGATTTATATGAAGCTTGAAAATCATCGGACAAGCGCGATTTTTACGTGCAAACATAGTAGCATTGACACAGACACCTCATTACCAAAACTACACCAATGAGGGTCAGCGCAGACCGACCGAGGTGCTTTTCTCCGCCACTCCGTCGGTCAGCGCTGACCATTAAACGCCAAAAGGTTCTATATTAAAAGTGAACTCCATACCCTTAATTTGTAATCTTTATGGCATACAGTATGTACTTACCTCAACTGGCTGCGCCTTCCCCTGTCCCCTACCCCTGCCTGTAGCAACTTTAGCTTTCTTCGGAGACTCCGCCAGACTGACCTCTTGTTTCCTCCTCCCTCTTTTACTCTCCAATATCTGTGCATTTACTTTACTACCTCTGGCATTCTTAGCTACCGGTTTCTTAACCGATTCGTTTAGAGTAGCTCGACCGCGTCTCGGTTTCGGCGATTTGACAGGTGTGGCCGATTTAGCGTTCATTCCCTTGGGTTTTTCTTCTGATAATCCTTTGGGAATATTGGCTCGGGTTCTCTTCGCTGGCTGAGGATTGGCTTTTGGTGACGGTGTTGTGACTACTAAGGTTGAGGAAGCCACTTTGTTCTTTTGCGCTTTAGTTTTGGGCGAGACTTTTGCTTGCTTGGCGCGGGTGGATTTAACTTGTTTAGGACTTGGAGTAACAGGGGTTTCTACTTGTTTACCTCTGCCGCGCTTTGCTTTAGTTTCAATTTTCTCTGGTGAAGCCGGCTTTTTAATTTCTTTCGGCGGCGCCTTAGTTCTCTTTGCGGTATTTTTCGGCGGTGTCGCTTTTGCGGGTGAAACTATACGAACTTTTTTCTTTGCGACAGGAGACTTTGCTGCGACTTCGGTAGTTTTACGGCCCCTTGTGGGTCTTTTCGGCTTTTCCGGACTCTTCTGAACAGCTTTGGAGGCACGAGCGCCTCTCGTTTTCTTGGGCGAGATAGTTTTAGAAACGTTTGCCGGACCTGCTTTTGCATTACGTTTAATTTTGGTCGATTTAGGTTCGAGTTCCGTTGCGCTCTTTGTTGAGACCCTGAAATGTTTAAATACCGATTTTAGTAAACCAATTTTATAAGTAATCCAAGTCCAGCCAATTACAACCTTGGAACCTTCAAGAGAAACTTAATAAACTTACTACCTTCATTCATAGACTCACCACTATTACTTAATAACAGGCGGTGGTAATCATTTGGTTGTCTTAAAATAAACAAAATCTAGGCATGTTTGAAGTTATAATCCTTCTTACAAGGCACGAGCGACGGATCGACGTAATTTTTTGCACAAGAGATAATTGAAGGGGGGCCGGAGCCGGGCTACTTTTTATGCGGGACATTGTCGTATTTCTTCAAAATTTTCCATGATATATTTCGATTAGACCCACCATTATTTAGAACTTATACAGAAAAATACATAAACATCCTTACCTCTTTTCTACTACTGGCGCCGTATCAACCTTAGCGCCCCTAGTTCTTCTCTTGGGCGGAGAAGCTTTTGGCGATACTTGTTTCCCGGTGGTCTTCGGCTTCTCCGGCGACATGTGCGGCTTCTTCTTCGTGATGACGAGCGACGAGCGCCGTCTCTTAACGTTGGTTTCCGCGGCTTTGCCTCTGGTAGCACGTTTGGGCTTGGGAGTGGGCGGTTTGACCGGAGTGGCGGTTTTGCTTTTCGCGCGCCTAGATTCATTGATGGATTTGCTCGATTTTTCTAGTATAATACTGAAAGCAAGCAATAAGTTTGAATTATTGTTTTGAGAATAGATATTTTGACTTGAAATGGAAATCAAATCAAATTTAATTCGTGCGAAAATGCTAATGTGTCCGCATTGCAAGTAACTTACGCTTGTTAAAGAAGTGACACATCTAGGTCCATTAAGTGCAGCAACAGGCTTGCCACCCAATCTGTTATATGGACAACTAGCAAAAGGTACTGACTGTTACTAGTGTCTCTGGGCACACCGCAATGTATAAAGGCCGTGAACAAACTAAGATAATTCGTCATCATTTACTGTGACTTGCAGTTCGAACCAATAGAACATTACCTAGAGTATGTTAAATCGTTTGTTCAAAAGTGTGCATATGACCAAGACTAACTAGTATATAATCTGTCTCCACTCACCTCTGTTCCACGTCATGAGCGGGCACTATAGGAGACACCCGCCCCATCTCCGTAACAACCACGATCGTCCCTCTCTTCCCTTTAAGTGGCGTGGAGTGCACTATCGCCCTTTTCTTGATCGGCAGCTGTTTCTCAGCGCTTCTATCGCTTGTTACATTCGTCAGCGAGCGCTTCTTGAACGGTAGGGAGTTCCTATCGATCGTCAAGCGGGTACGTGAAGCGCTTTTATTGTTGACCGTGCTGACACGGATTCGAGATACTCGGATGGGTGTGCTACCCCCCACGGTATCAGTGGCCAATCGCTGGAGCTCTTTAGATTTGAGCTGGGCAGATTTGGGAGTGTTCTTTTTAGTTTTGGAGTCGCTTTGCGCGCGATTATTCAACTGCTCTTGGAGCCACTCTTCCACATTGTTCACCAGGTCATTGTGAACGCTCAAGGAGTTCGAGGTCGAAGGTTTGGTCTTCTGTTGGTGGGGTCTGGTGAAGCTCTTGGAGTAGGTGGACTTGATGATGGGTCTTCCTACGAGCTGGTCGAACAGCTCTTCGGCCCCGGATGTGTTTTTGGAGTCGTTGGCGTTAAACAGCTCCTCGACGCCGCTGATGTCTTCCAGGTCATTTCGAGGATTATCCCGGGCGAACATGCGTTTGACACCTCTTACATCTCGCAGGTCGTTTCTGGGACTGTTGCCCTTCAAGAATATATTCCGCACGCCGCGCACATCTCTCAGATCGTTCCTGGGGGACTTTTTGGTCTTGAACAGGCTTTTCACGCCCGACAGTTGCGGCGACACAGCTGCAGTGACGGAGGTTCGCGACTTTTTACCGGGTTGTCGCGAGTTCCGGGGACTGTTGCGCGTCACTGTAGAGTTGTCGAGGGGACTGACAAAGATGTCCGTAGATACTTGTGGAGTGTGAACCTCCACGACGAAAGTCTGATTAGGTGTCCGTCCGGTCGCGCCGGTGGTCCTCCGCGTCTGTGTCTTGGTGGGGACAGACTCATCGTCGGATAGTTCGTTTCTGTTGTATTCGGTCATGCTCTGTGATAGTTTCCGTTTGACAGGGGTGTTAAATAAGTTCTTAACTATGATGGAGTCGTCGAGACTGTCAATGATGGAGCGCCTGGACTTGGGTTTCTTAGCGGTGGAGTATCTCAGTTTGACAGCTTCGGGGATTGGTTTGACAGTGCTCTTGGGCGTAATGTTATCCTCGTTGGAGGGTTCCGGCGCGTTTTCGTCAGTTTTGGCCGAGTTACCAGAGTTGCCAGAGTCGGCACTCTTGCGTCGGAGCAGCACCTTCCTGACGTTACTCAGATTTAACCTCTTGGATTGGCGACCTCGCTTGCCCTTAGGTTCAGTTTGCGGTCCGGACAGTCTTTTCTGTTTTTGAGCTTTAAGAACAGCTGGCGCTATTGTTTTCCGCCCTGACACTCTGCGGTTGGCGGACGGTGCGGTCGCGTCTCTCAAGTTGAGAAGATTTTGTATGTTAATGACAGGCGTACCTGGCTCGCTAGTACTGGGCGTCTGTTCTGGTGTAGATTCGTTTGATCGCCGCGAAGAACTGGAAGTAGTTCTTCTAGTGCTAGTATTGGTAGTATTCGAGACTCTACCGCCCTTGCTAGACCTGCGAGTGAGGTCCGGTGATGCTGTAGATTCTAGAAGTTCCGTCGTGTTATTTGCGCCACTGTAGCGGGAAACAGAAGATTTATTCCTCAATGTCGCTCCAGACTTGTTAACTAACGAGTCGCCACCGGGCGTGCTCGACACGGATACACCGCTTTGCCTCTTTCTTGATGGAGACGTGCTTGCGGATACGTCACCTGCCGATTGTTTTGTCCCGTTAATAGTGATACTTCTACCCATACGTAGCGGGGTGGACAGAGACTTGGATCTACTAGTCGTTTCTCTGGGAGTGTGGGTTTTAAGGATCACGCTCCGGCTGCGTTTGGGTAGGGGCGGTCCTTCTGTAGAGTGAGATCTGCGCGTCGCGATTCTCCCCGTTTTCTTGTCGACCGGAGTGCTAGAGCTTACTAATACTGGAGCTACTAAGGACTTGTCTCGGCGTCCCGTTGAAGGCGATCTGGACACTGAAGGGGTTCCGAAGTCGAGAGTTGAATCCGAGGAGCCGACGGAATTGTACACGGACTGCTGGCTGTCGTTAGATTCCATGGACACCAAATCAACTATGGAGATGGTTTCGTTATTGCGCTGGCTTTTATTTGCGCTGGCATTTCGCGAAGTGCTCGGAGATTCCGTGAAGCTGTCCTCGAGAGCTTTCCGGACCATCAAGCTGCCTCTGTGAGACTTCCTGGGACTGGGCGAGGGGGTGGGAGATTTGGGTTTGCCAGGGGTTAGCACGAAGGGTTCCCCTAGAGATTTCTCGAGCATCCTGGACGCCCGGGAAGAGTAGTGAGACTTTCGTCGCGGGCTGTCCTCTGTATCGGAGTATTGAAGCGTGATGTCATCCTCAGAGGTGAAAGACTCGTCCGTGCGGGGGTCTGTGTTGTCGGTGAGTAAGAAAATGTCAGAATCGTTCTGTCCCTCCAGGTTGCTCAGATCAAACTTTATAGATTCAGATTTCTTGGATTTCCTGTTGGCGGTGTTGGGGTTCTTCAGGGCGGACTTCCGCGGGCTCTGTAGCTGGAACGATGAGGATGTCACGTCCGCCCACGTGGACGAGGTCGCCTTACTGTTACTGGTCATCTCGGAGTCGGTGATCTCAAACACCTGCTGAGAACACCACATTACGTTTAACAAAGAGACTAAATTATAACAAGCGCGCGTGAAATGCTGCAAAAATTGTATGACGAATGCCCGAGGCGCTTAATATGATATGATCAGTTACATAGAAATTCATACAATTAAAAAAATGGCTTGTAACCAATCCCCTTCATGTATTACTAAGATACATTTAACTAAATAATGACAAACTTTATAAAAAAGCGGAAAGCGAAGCAATATCTCCACGACTAAACTATATTTAATTATCCAGCGGAATCTACCGGTCCCTTATATATCTATATAAAAATATATATTACGCCGATAAGATGGCGTCTTAATGTCTAATATGTCGTCACTTCCGTCTGCAGTGACGGTTGACTCTCCATCCCCATACCGAAGCATACAATAAGAAAACTTCGATAATCATATAAAACTCACAGAAGCACTAGCGTCTCTCCTGCTGTTTCTGGGACTCTGATTAGACGCCACGCTGTCTCTGTTACTGGACAAGGACGTGTCCCTCGACCGCGACAGCGAAGTCCTGTAACGAAACATACTGTTTTTACAACTATATTTTTATCTTTAATTTGTACCGCGCTAGATAAAAATTAATATCCAATACTCGGGCTTTACATATATAAAGAGTCTTCGGTTTTGGCTAGTACTAATTCTGTTCAACTAGATATTCTGATCAAAAATGTCTTTGTTTGTACTGATAAATGATTAGCGAAAAGTTGGCTCTGTAGCTGTGACCGCGTCAACAGTGGGCAAACTGCCTACATCAGGCTCCTTCGTTTTTCCTGACGACTCAGAGCGCCATACATTTGTATGGACCGTTTTTCCACGTAACGATACCGCACCGCACTACACCGTTTTTTAAACGTAATTTAGCTATATAGTTTCGTTTTTTAACGGTGACGATATAGCGACAGTACTAAATGTATGGCCGTATTTCCACGACAGAAAACTCTCCCGCGTACACTGCGGTGTCGTTGATGGAAACGTCGGTAGTGGAAAAACGAAAGAACGACAGACCTTGTGCCGTCTGGTTAACTTTTTTTTTTCTTCACGGGTTGCCTTATAGCTCCCGAAACCGTGTTACGGTTCCAGGGTACCCAGCGGAAGACCCAAGTCTCCCTCGTTTAGCCGATGGTATTTGTGAGGCTATACCTAACGAGTGGCTAGTTCTGTTGAGGTATATTTAGATGGAAAAGCCTCTAAGTGTGGTTTGTTGGATTATGTACATAAGTTTTTAATAAAAAAACCCATTTGTACATGGCCGGGATTCGGAATCGAACCACCGGCCACCGACTCACCCGTCTGATAACATCTCATCATTTTGTTAAATAAAATATACTCATACGAGTAGTATGGAGCGGAAGTGGTTACGTGATCAGTTTATACCTGGTCGGAGTGCGTGTTACTGCTGTAGTGTTCTGTGTTGCAGCGGAAGTGCTCGCGACGGGACTCTTCTTCATAGCAAGGAGTTTAGCTTTGGGCGTGCGGGTCAGGATCATGAGGGCGGCCTTCTTGCTCGCGTCTGAAAATGTAGGTAATAATAATAATCAAGTAACTAAAGTATGTATGTATGTATGTGCTAAGCTGAAGAGTGTGTATGTTTGAACACACTAATGTCAGGTGCGTGCTAAAGTACCGGTCCGATTTGAAAAAAATATTTGCGTAAAATAGCTCAATTGTCGAGGAAGGTTACAGGCTATATAACATCTCGCTACGACTCAAAGGAGCGGAACGTCAATCATTCAAAAATTTCCACAGGTGAAGTCGGGGCGAATAGCTAGTATGTATATATGAATATTTATCTACTCGTATATCGTAAAGTCTCTATTACAAAATCGAATTATACTTCATAATGGACAACATTTCATTTTTCGTAAGGTACCAAAATTCGAAAACCGTTTGGAGATTACATGCTAGAAAGCTTATTTTTCATTTTTTTTATTTTTATATCCTTTAATTTTCGAGTTATTTTAAAAATACTGAAATATTGAAAAATGAGGATTAATAGGTGCCCTAATCTGTGCTAACCCTCTAATTTAAAAATACTAATGTCTGTTGGCAGAGTTGTTAGTTATTGAACTCAGGTGTTGCCTTCTATTAATTTTACCCATTTTTATTCCATTTGAAGCTAAATTAATAATTATTCTTTAAATAATATTATTAAATTACTTCTTTTATATAATATTTTTTGGAAGTTTTGCTAGTTTCGAATGGGCTATCACAGGAAATATATTTACGAGTGAAACCGCGGACAAAAGCTAGTATTATTATATACATTATGAATAATGTTGTGGGCGATTTGAGTTCCGGCTACGGCAACACCTATTTGGAACACGGTATATTATACTCTTTGCATTTCTATAACGTTTACTCTGTGGCTTGACTGACACTATCAGTCACTTTCTTTGGGTGACAGTTTATATTTCTTAATTTTAGTCCTAGCTAAGGTTTTTAGTTTATAAGTCCTCAGAATTTATAAAAATTCATAATTAAATTAAAAATATAAAAACTCAACTAAAAATAAAATACAAAAATACGTGTAACTTATTTTTTAATATATTTTTAATTAAAGTAATAAAAATGGGTGATTAAAAAAATGAAATGTTGTCCATTATATGTTTTATATACACGCGTCTGTAATATGTCAAACTTTGATACTGTAATGTATTACAGTACCGAAGTTTTCATACAAAAACGATATCGTAATGTTTTGTTTTTTTTTTAAATGCAGAAAGGGTAGAGGATATGTCTTATACAGCCACATTAAACTCTATGAAAATATCGACACGCGCATGTGCGAGTCACTTGACAGTTAAAGCGCATGCGCGGTAGTTACCCGCGGTTTGCCACCAATTTGTCGATTAAGAAATTGTTCAATTATTTAAAATACCTATTGCATGGGATTAGATAAAGTAGTGTATGAACGGGCACATAACTTGGAATTAAAACACTCGTGGATGCTATTAAAAAAGTCCACTTGTGTTTTAATTACCCCTATTATAAACCCGTTTCATAAACTACTATTATGCGCGTAGATTATAGGATTCGAAATTGTTACTTTACCTAATATTACTAATATCACAAGGCTGACTTTCCACCAGAGCTGTGTGGGGAAGCTGGGCGGTCAATGAGGGAAATGCGAGGCCAGGAAAATGAAACAATACTACTGGTGGAATATTTCTTCGCTAACCGCCCAGCTCTTGTGGATAGCCATCCTGTAACTACATGTGAAACAATAAAAAAATGTCCAATGAACTCACCCATAGTTAGAGGAGCCTGAATCTTGATCACTTTGGGAGTCCTTGGCGTTTTCGGAGTCTTCGATATCGACTTGGACGCCCTCTTAGATGCCGACCTCGGCGATCTTTTCGGGGTGACACTGGCAGAGGACCTCTGGGGCAGAGCCTTCCTCAGCACCAGAGTCCTAAGGGAAGTGACTCTAGCCGACGCGGGAGCTCTGGGTGACGGGGTCGCGGCTATCTTCACTGGGGTGCCCACGTAAGGTTTCCGGGGCCTGGGGGTAGCTACGTGGACGTACCTCTCCGTTTCCGCTGATTTTCTGGGGCTGCTCTTTCGCGATGCTATCCATTGGCTAGCCTTGGTTTCTGTGGTGTCCAGAACTGGTATGGGGCTGGATTTAGACGGGCGTCCTCGAGGTTTGGCCACGTTGGATAAGCTGGTGGAGAGTCGCGCACTGCCCCGTTTGTTGGGTGTTTTCTTAGGCGTCTTCCGGGCGGTCTGTGCGCCGTCCGTGAGATTGAGATTTGGTTCAGTGTTGGACTTTCTCGAGGATCGATTCGATCCGTTCGCGCTAATGCGTACTGATTTCGGCTTGATGACCAGTCTAGCCTGCGTTTCTGCAAGATAAATATTCAAATTCAAAAGATCATGTATTTCTTAGGTACACTTGAAATAGTAATTTTATACACTTCTGAAAACTCAATAATTAAAGATTTTTTTACAGCAAGTACACTTGAATTAGTCATTTTATACACTTCTGAAAACTCAATAATTAAAGATTTTTTACAGCAATTTAAAAAATACAATCTATACAATTTTCTATTAGTTAAATAAAATTAATATTCATACATGTCTGAAATTCATTAAAAAATATACAATTACAATCTAAATACATTAGTCAATTAATATCAATTCATATAATTGGTAAACCTTGATGTCCTGACCAGGCATAGGCCCATGGATGCTTATCATCAAGTATTCCGATATACTGTAGTATGCTTTTTTCATTGATTTATGTTTAAAATTAGAGAAAAGAATATTTAGGGGACCTTATTGTAAAATTCCACACATAGCCCTAAATGAATGATTGATTTTGTGGAGTCAAATCACACAATTGACAAGTTTATTCTTGTTTCTCGTGTTCATATTGTGTACGTCTATATTATTTCTCTTAAATTTTCTAATATGTACTGTGACGGAAATTTAGTTTGTCATAATCCCTAAACTTAACTCTAAATCCAATTTTTTTGACTGCATATGCAGCCGAGCTGAGCTTTCTCGCCAATCCAACAATGTGGACCCCATTGTTTTTTAAATATTTGTGTGACCCTAGTTGCGGTAGACTCGTCTCGGTACCAGAGACATTTCATTAGCTAAATTAGGCTGTTACTTACTCGTGACTACCTCGTCTCTCCTCTGCGGCTTTACAATCGCAACTTGTTTTGAGCCACCCGCACCTGCAACAAAATCAAACAAAATGTAAACAAACTGACCTACTGAGTTTCAGCAATTACTATGTAGGGGATCTACTCACACTTGCATGACTCACACACACGCCCCGCGCCCTTCAGTCGTTTATTTCAGTTTGCTTTAATTAGTCCCTATCATAGTTAATTTAGATTAATTATTAAGTATATAAGTAACTCTTCTTTACTTTCTGAACACACCTATATAGTAGAAATCACACGCATTTGTCTCACAAGTTTGTTTACATTAAGTAGCTTGACTCTATGATCACACTTTAGGTGTTAAAACTAAAAGACATAAACCATTATTCATTAACGTATTTTAGCAAATGTTTTTGTTAAAATGTGTTTTGTTTCTTTCTATTATTAGTAAAGACAGGTTTGTTAGAGAGTGACAAAACATATTTTAACTAAAACGCTTCTAAAATGTGTTTATGAATTTGGCCATAAAAGTACACTTGTTTGTGGGTCCCCAAATTTCTTTACTACTTTATAGTTCCTCCATTGTTCTCTCTATTAGTATCTATTATCTATACTATACTATACTAGGAGATCAGATATTGAAACCACCTAGATTAATTTGTGATACAACCATAAGTTCCAAAAATCCATAAGTGAACCGATATCACAGTGTGGTTTTTTGGTAGAATGAATCTCAGGTACATAAACAAAATCTCAGTTAGAAAGAGAAAGTATAATTTCCCATAGTGACAAAGCAGGACAAAAAGTAGCGTCGCGGATACCGGTCCTTTTTGTCTTGCTTTAACTCTATGGAACATTATCAACAGACTTTAGTATGCCTTTAATAGTGGCTCAATCCACAACATTTCAAAATTTTAACACCCTAATTTTATTAGCCTATATGAAAGTAGGTGAAAAATTAAGGTACCCGTATTTTTTGCTTTTCTAAAATTTTTACTTTAACACTCTTAAATTAATTTTTAAATATTGCATTTTTAGAAAAAGCCGATGATGGTTAAAAGTATCAGGTGTCTATGCGTATTCTGTATTAAAAAAAAAGAAATGACATGAGCTGCGTGCTTTCGTTCGTTTCATTCGTTCAATAGTTCATAGTTCTTTTGTTTCATTCATTATTGTTTATTTTTAGTTTATTAATTTAAAATAAATTTTATTCACTTTCATCAACAAAGATGGGTAGAGAAGCACGTAAATTAAATTCCCTTGTATCAATTCTATTCTATTTTTTCGTGTTATGGCTCCATCAGTAGTCCCCTTGTATCCTGTTTTGTTTTTACAACTACAACTAACACTTTTTATTACCAGTTACCTTTGTAGGCAGAGAGTATAGTAACTTTGACCCATACTCGTTACACAGTGTAGTTTTTTCAAAATATCTCTTAAACCACTGAATAAAAAAATAAATAAATATGTGTATTGTGTTAAGCAAAGGAAGATCTCCAAACGGATTTTTAATTTTGGTACTTAACGAAAAATTAAATGTTGTGAATTATCTTCGACGTGTCGGCTATACAAATACTAGTGTCAATAACCTGGTGTAGAAGCTCGATGTTTCAACTCGAGCTCTGTATGCAGCGCGGGGTCCATACTGCTGGTGGAGGCCTCGCTCAGACGGGCTCGACCGCGGGACTTCAGCTGGCGGCTTCGTACTGGCAACTCTGTAGTTAAAAAGGTAAAATAAATGCAAAAGTGTGGTTGTTTATTGTTCTTTCATGTCAAAACAGGGTTAGGGTATAGATGGAGACTATCTTGTGCACCCGCTCGCACTCCCAGCGCAGCGCCCGCCAGAGAGATGAAGTCGCCGTCTCTCAATGCGTGCACACTCACCACATTAACCACTGTTATCTGTCTCGACCCAACTACTATATGTTACCTGCAGCCACCCGTGCAGGCCGCACCCGCTCGGGCCGCTCGTACTCCCAGCGCAGCGCCCGCCCGCCCAGAGAGATGACGTCGCGATGTTTCAGCGCGTGCACACTCACCGCACGACCGTTCACCAGCGTCGCGCCCGCTGATATATTGCGAACCACCGTCTGAGGATTAGATTAGTTATTGTTACTGACGTTTATGACAACCTATAGCCATGTAAAACTATGATGAACTGTCGAAAGTTGGTTCTTTAAATGGCCTCATCAGGTTTATGATCTGTTTGACTCACCCTATTGTTTGTATTTTGCTATTACCTGGTTGGCATGTACAGCTACAGTAGCGTGATGACTGTCAACAGTGGGCAGCATGACCCTTATGTCACATGCTGGGTGACTGCCCAGGGTCACCACCCCACGTTCCAGATTGTAGCGTTTCACATCACGACCTCCACGGTCTATTACCACAAGATGACCGCCTGACATGGCTGAAAATTAGGGCCACATTTTTTATAATCTCATAATAACCTATTGTGCTGAAAAGTACTGAATGTGACAAGATATACCCTTAACTCTAACAATATTTAGCATTACTTTACAGCAAGAAAAAAAAAAGTAGCATCATTCTGTTTATTGCCGAAACATAACAATCAATTTACATGAAGCCTGTCTTTTTTTACCACAAAGGCTATTTAGCGCAGGTCATTCATTATTCTTTGCTTGCAAATAAATAATATTGAAAAATATTTACTGAAAACCCCTTATTTATAAAGACTGGCAACTCTGCCTGACCTAATTAATAACTGATGCTACCATTTGTCATAATGAAATGAAAGGAATTCATGCCAGGAATTAAGTACATTCAATGATTTTAATTACATTATTAACATAAGATGCGTGAATTTGTCACGATTTTAATTTTTTATTTAAATATGAATTATTTTTATTTAGACAACTTTACAGTGAATGAATCAATAAAATGGAAGGAAGTAAGTTGTGGCAGACAGAAGTGGCAGTTTCCCGCCAAACAACAACAAACTAACCTAAATAAAATTATTTACTATTCAACTCCACATACGTTTAATAAGTTTTATATTAATGTGTAGTCAAAAGCTAAAAATTAATGACACATGTAATATATTACTAATTAACAACGTAAATAAAATTATATAACCAAAATAAGAACCACTTTGAATATCAATGACTTACCGTGTTATTTGTTTCACACTTCACAAACGACACCAATGTATTCGTACATAATATATATCACATACATAAACAATATTTAACAATTATTTTCGCTGTAAATTACAAAATATAAATTAAAATAAACGCGTCAACAATGCAATTTTACAACAAACAAACAACGAAACGAAAACGAATAAAAATATGGCGGGGCCGCGCGGGGTTGGCATAGCGTCATGCCTAGGGATGTGACAATTACATTCATTCAATCAATCACAATAATCGATTTATATAAACGATTTTATATCGTTTCTACGTTTCCTCTCATTATTTATAATTATTATGCTGCATTTTAGCATAATCTCTATAAAAATTTAAAGCCGTTGCGACAATAAAGCGACAGAAAAATACAGTGATAGGGTAAACTGTCCCACAGTGAACCATAGAGTAAGTAGCAATCACTATGTTCTTTAATAAGAGACGGGACTGCCATACATTAAAATAAAATCTAAGAAATTACAAGTAGGGCCGAAAGATACTGCCAACCTAACAACATTAAGGAGGGAAAAGATAGGAAATCAGTGCTACCAACTACAAAAGTCAAAACAGACGGCTAGTGCTGTCCTTCCTACAGAAATATTTTTGTCGATATCGATAATAATATGCTAAAACCTGGATCAACATCTACCTACTTTTAAAATCTCGGTTTTGTTGATTAGTATAATTGAAGAAGTTGAAATGTAAGGTAATTCACAACCATTTTTATAGGATTTGAATAAACTACGTAGTAGATCAAGGGTCTGGGAGGAATTATTAAATTTCAACTTTTTTGATCTTTCATTTCAATAAAACTTCACATGTTTTTCTATAATTTATTTGTGTTTAACCTAAAAAACAACACATATACAAATACAATTCACCGACCTCTTAAAAACAATACACCTATCAATATTACAGTGAAATAGGTTATTAAATTGAAATTTAATAATATATAATGACCTTATCTAAGACCCATCTTAGGTAATTATTTCAGCACCGCTTCCCGAAGTGAATTTAGGCAATGATAGAAAAACTTATAGAATTGCGTACCTGTAAAATAATGAGTATTAGGCGTATTTTGGTAAGTAATAACTAGTAGTATAGGTCATAGAGTAACTTATATATCTAAAGATAGGGACAACAGTAACTTTGGGCTAGTAACGCCATCTATCGATATACGACACCAACAACCACCACGTGAAATAGGCAGCTAGGCTTTTGATTTTCTTTTTCTAAAAGTCAAACTAATATTAATTTGGCTCGTAATAAATTTGAGACAAATTAATATTAATTTGATTTCTGGGAAGCAATAACTTAATAAAAATAAAACAATTGCATTTTTATATTATTTTTTTATTTTGTCGTTTCTTCTTATAGTAATTAAATGCTAGCATTTTCATTTCGTCACCATCATTATCCAATTTAAAACCTTTTAATATTTTATTAATGTCTTTGCACCAATTGCAAATAAACAATACACAGGACAGTTCCACAATATATTCTATAGTGTCTGTCCTATGTTTTTCACATTGAAATATATTAAAATCAAGCTACTGAGCTTGGTAAAGCACAGTTTTCAAATAATTTTTAAGATTTGGTATGGTAGAATCTTTTTTTAAAATATAGGTAATTATGTTAAGTTATTTCGGAAAATAATTTTATTAAACCATTTGCAGGATACGTGAGGTGGTTTTTATTTTTTTATATTCTCTTACTCTCAAAAATACGCTGCTGTTATTCTCATCATAAAAACATTCTCTACATTTTTTACAACTTTTGAAAACATTTTGCCTAGCCTTTTTTAACAAATAACCTGTTACGTACTGCAATTGAGCTCTTATTCTGGGGTTGTTTGTTTTTTCTTGAAAGTTAAGATAATTTCACATACTTTATGGATCCATTAACTAGAACTTGCTATTTCTAATATTTTTTGTACAATACTTGAGTTGCTGTAGTCTGTTTTGTGCATTATCGCAAGACAGGTTTTGTTGAGAAGTCGTACTTCCTCATGTTTCTGGTACGTAAATCTTGGTCTATCTTATCTTATCCTTGGTTATCTTATCGATTTAATAGTAGTCCATCTTGCTCACATATTTATAAAGAGACATGGACAAAATAAGTCGCGCGTAAAACTGAGTTCGTTGCGCTGTGATGCGTCGACTTAAAAAGACTTTTCATTGATTTAAATATTGCTTTACAACTGTCTTCCTCACAATTTGACCCCGGTGAGTGCTGCCCAGTCAAATTTGTAATGAGCAGGGAAGCAAAAGATGATTCGACGCCTGCTGGAGTTGGGTTGGTATTTCTGCATCCATGACTTCGAATCAACCCAAAAAAGTTATCTTTTTTTAAATATGCTGCTTTCGTTTTAGCAATAAGGTAGTTTATTGCGCTGACATTTGAAGCTCCCTGGTCGCAGACAGTGGCCAAAACACGGAATCCCACAGTGTGTAGTTTTCGAACGATATCCTCTATAATATTTACCAAGTCTATTTTGTTTGTGCTGCCTGAGCAAAATGTGTATGCTACTGCCTGCTTATAATTTTTTTGTACGCCTCTTATCATAAACACCAAAGCATGATTAGCAATATTCTTTTGCCTGGATTTGCCATCATTTACATACCCTGATATCTGATCTATTCTCATATTGTAGTCAAAGTGTGAGGAAATAGCCATTTCATCAAATAATAAAAGGCAGAGCTCCTCATTAGCATTCATTTTTTTTGTTATTTTTTTAGCTGCTTGAACAAATTTTCATTTATTCCTGCCTTTAAATTTTCCCTTTTAATCAATCGATTCAGCGTCATGGGTGATGGCAAGACAAAAATTTTTTCAGATTGTTTATATCTCCGACCCATCTTATCTTTAGTAATTTCTCTAAATTGCATCAAAGTAAACATTGCAGCCATTGTTGTAAATTTGTTTACAGCATTTTGGAACGTTTTATTTTCTGATAACTTCAATGCCTTTTTTAGCCTGGTTGCATAACTGTCATTTCGTTTTTTTAACTTTTGTACAGTTTTCAACAGTTGTTTATTTATACCTATTTTATTCTGTTTAGGCAATTTTTGTTGCTGGTTTTCTTTGGATGACGTCTCACCAGTTGATATCATCTCAGTGGCCTCACCTGTAATTTCCCAAACTATTAATAAATAAAAAAAAGAAAATATAATCTTCTGCTGGGTACCCTGGGACTGATAACACGGTTTCCGGGAGCCATAAGACAGCCAGGATATGTATGGTATTAATAAATAATATAGTATTAAACATAATAGAAACAGGTGAGTTGGTGGCCGAGTGGTTAAGATTACGGGTATGATTTTGAGTTAACCCGTGAAAAAAAGAGAAAAAAAGAAGAAAAAAGAAACAAGCCCAACCTAAGCGGAAACAATAAATACCTGTTGGTCCAACGAAATCCAAAGTTTCAGCTAAAATATTTTGGTTGTTGCTTATGTCCATCATTGGAGTTCTTGCTATTTGATTCGAATGGGCTGAAGTCTCACCTGTTATTTTACAAAACATAGGTAAATATATACAAATAAGTATATTAAATTGAAGCGAGGGTGCAAAGACAGGCGTAATAATCCGACAAATGAAAATAGTCAAATTAAGCAAGTATCAAGTGTCGAAAGCTATTAAAAATATTATTACGCCATAAAGTTACTGTTCCGAGTTGAATAAATACACTAGTTCCAACTGCTTGTATCCAGGCAAGAAATCTTTCCATATCTTTGATAGGATTCGGAAATGAATGCAGTGTTGTTGTATTATTGTCTGCACCTGAAAAAAGTGAGTTTGGTTATAAAATGTTCTATGAAAGCCAATCTTTGCGTGTTAACCTCAAAATTTTCAGGCAAAATTGCGTACTAACCTAAACTCAAAAGTATGTCGTGAAATTATAATTATTTAAATAGGCTGTAATAGGAGCAAAAGTAAATTAACTTACGAGTTCTTCCACAGTTAGGAACGCAACAATTCCTCTCAGACATTTTCCAGGTCAACAAAGGTCAAATCGTAAAACAAATCAAAGTCCAGGGCAGGTCCAAAGTATGTAATGTTTTCAACAGAGTCGTCGGAGTCCGGTAAAGTAGCCAAGACGTTATAAATATCACAAAATCACAAGCGGAGCACAATTACGAAATTCACGAAACACAAACAAAATCGGAATAACGGAATAACCAAAGAGTATATTATTGTGAATAACTAACTGACCAAAGAGTATATATAATAAATGCCGTAACTGACAAATCCCATTAAAGCGCCATCTAGCGGAAAGTGGAAGAAATAGAACTTCATATAAAAAGAATTTGTATGGGAGTGGGATGACACTGGTATAGGTACCACCGGGACGGTTCTTGAGCGCTCGACGAAAATGTGGGGGAATGTATGCGCATATGTAATTCGAGTGCAATATAACTTGTATATTTATTATAATTGATTTATTGGTGTTTGTTTTTACAATTGCTTTTTACTGCTGGTAAAATTAAAATTAATACCTCATACCATCAAGCAGACCCAAAAAATGTGTTCTGCGCATCTAACGACCACCGCTCAAGTCCCGGTACCTAGAAGTATAAATATTTTTTTATTGTAGTAAGAGGTGTGCAAAAACGATGTTACAACGAGTCTGTAAGAGACACAAACATAGCTGGATTTGAACGGTTGTTTAAAAATCACCAAATTGCACGTCAATCTGGAAAGAGTAAAGTAAATTTACTGCAACAAAAAGCAATGGCTTAATTTATTTGGTGCGGGTTATAATGGTTTTATTTTGTGGAATGTGAAACAAATATGTTTGAGTCAGAATATCGATATCGATAAACTGTACAATATGCAAAGTACATCAATATTTTTCAGCAATATGCTGTTCGTTTAATATGAAATTAATATGAATGGCTAATAACAGACCGATCCTCATTTATTGGGAATATGGTCATAAATATTCGCTTGATACCGTCTACGCGTACCACATATTGTACACTTTTTATTTGTCCATTCTTAATTATTGAATACAATTATTGTAAAACAATATACTTATTTACTATAACTTACTATATTAAATTTACAATTTATATATTACAAGCACGATTTAAGAATCACATTATATATTTATTTATATTAATATTTCAAAACTAAAATAAGACAACAACTTTGTCGCCATCTGCAACTTTGACAGCGATAGACAGAGATAGCACCATGGAGTGAAAGAGATGGCGATACGACGCCATTACTATTGGCTCAATTTTCATAGTCCCAATTTTTTGTTCGAACTTGCGCCAGCCTGCAGTGAACCATGCTCCATAAAACTATTTATAGTGATATGATAACCAAACAAAACAAGCAGTTGAAGAATCTCCCAATACCGCATCCCTCGCACGATCCGTCCGTTTCGTCAGAACGCGCGTTTTGCTCTGTGTCAACTAAAAGGATTTTGCCACATAAATAAAAAAAGCTTTCGTAATGTTTTATGTATTGTATTTACTATGTTAATATTTTATTTAGAATATGATAAAATTATATCATTAGGGAATAGCTTATAATTACTGATTAAAAAGGGAAATAGTTTTGATTTTTAGCCTTTAATATATGTACCAATAGTGAACATGTATACAGATTGAACTACACTTTGCTACGGTTTCTGTTTAAGTTAAATGTTTAAATTTAATTTTACAGCTTGGTTGTATCATAGTAAAATAGGTAACCATACCGAAGAAGGCATGACAGCAGCTATATACTGTAACTTAGTTTATTTATTTTTTTATTTTACTGTTTTCAAATATATCTTAAAGCTTACTACATTTTGTTTCAATGCATTTATGACAAATTTTGAATTATTTCTTTGTTTTATTTTAACTATGATTTACTGTGTACTGGCTCATGGTTTACTGTGTCCACAACATTGTTCACAGTAAACCATTTAGGGGCCGTCTCCACGAGCGGGAGAATCGCGGCGATAGTCTCGCCGTGCCATACAAACTCTATAGGCAAAAGTATCGCCCTGTGGAGATTGGACCATAGAGTTTGTATCGTATTTGGTGGCACGGACCAGACTATCGCCGCGATTCTTTCGCTCGTGGAGACAGCCCCTTAGATAAACTCCTTTTTCATTAAAAAGTATATTACAATATAAATATAAAAATAATTAATATAAAAATAAATAAAGGAAACATGCCAAAATAATAAGGTTTCCGTTTAGCATGTTTTCTAAAGCATTATTATCAAATCGAAGTTATGTAACATTCTTTATAAAAAGTGGTTCACTGTGAGACAGTTTACCCTACTGGGTATCTACCTCTCCACGCACCAAAAGTGGCACAAACACTTGTTCGGTGATTTATCGCTTCACACCTGCTTTGGTATAAATACTTTTTTTTATTACAGGGGCGTCGGTGGTCGAGTGGGAAAGACGACGGCTCACAACTGAGAAGTCGCGGGTTCCGACCATGTACCAATGAGTTTTTATCTAAGTATATACATTATCCGACAAACCGGACAAAGAGGCTTTTCCATCTACATACCTCAACAGAGCTGGTTAGGCATAGCCTCAAAATAACATTATCTAAATGAGGAAGACTTTATCTTCCGCTGGGTACCCTGGGACCGGCAACGGTTCCCGGGAGCTGTGAGGTAACCCATGAAGAAGAAAAAAAATTAAGTATGCCATGCCACCGCTTTCGTTACGATTAAAACAATTCTAAACAATTAAACAGTTAGTCGATAAAGGCAGTCGATAGCCTAATTGGTAGGACGGTGGACTTGAAACCGGAGGTCCCGGGTTCGAATCCTACCCCCTGCCAAAATGCTAAGCACCAATTTTCTTTAAGAATATGTGCTTAAATCAACTCCTCGTGCTCCGGAAGGCACGTAAAGCCGGCGTCCGGTCACCAACCCGCCTGCCAAGCGTGGTGACTATGGCAATTCCTCTCAATGAGCACCACTAAAAATGGTGCACTAGAGGTAGACCATGATCCAGCAGAGGATCTTAAAAGGTTGATGATGATGATGATGATGATGAAACAGTTAGACTTAAACACGCTAATTTTATATTATTATTTGAGTCGATCGATAATAATAAAAAAAAGTAAAGAGATTTTTATATAAAATTTAATGCTTTATTTTTTTCTAGCTCATCACTTTTTAATTTACTTTAAAAATCATTTTTTTACCCTCTTGCCGTAGGTTTAAAATAATTTATATTGAGCAATCGTTATCAACTACTTCAAAGTTAAATATATCAAAAAATTCAAGACCATATCTAAACTTTTGAGTTAGAAGCTTATTTAATTGGACTGGCTTCATGGTTGTCTTATTTTACAAGGATAAGTTTTCGAAAAATGGTTTTAAGAAATAATATGACCCACGCTAAGACAACATTTAATAAATAATTAATAAACAAATAATAAATCCTATAAGTTCCATTGATTAATATAGTGGAAATAAATAATTCATTGAGGGATTAAAGTGCAACAAAAATGTATTATTAGAGTTTGAAAAGAAAATATTTAGGTTGATACATTTACATTTCCATGTAACTTTAGCTGCAGAATATTTTGTAAGTTGGTCAATTTGTCATAAGACACTTATTATTAACACGAGGAGAAAAAGTTTCGGGCCCCACGTTGGGCGCCAATTTAGATTAGCTCTGGGCGGCAGGCATGAGACTCGTGTTGAAAGTTCAGGAGTGAAATAGATACTTTACTATGTTTATCATGGTTACACATTTATTAAACAAATTAGAACATTTAGAACACGGAAGCGTTAGCTCGCTCCACCGGCTTGGAAAAACTCTCCGCTCAGTTGGTAGTGTTGCCAGCCGGTGGAAAAGTCGTGGTGTTGCCACACTAAAAATAGGCTAGTTCCTGTAACGTATTGGTGAGTTTATTATACGTTTGGTCGCCACATAGTACATTAGTACGGTAGGTACCTACTTATTAAGGACCGCTCTCCGTCAACTTGTATCTGTCAAAAATATGGCAAATCTCAGTTAATCCTAGAAAGTTGAGTTTATTTATACAACATTTCCATCCCACACCGTTGATAGTTATTATATTAAATTGGGTTAATAAGACATATTTTCATTATTAAGAGTTCTAAATAGCCATAATTTTCAAAACGAACATTGCTTTTGCGTTTTGAAAACTATGGCTATTTAGATCTCTGTTTGGGTGAACTTCATCGTACCTGCTTACGTCTTACTAACATTGATGATTTATTACAAAAGCTAAAACTCAAAAATCGGCCATAATTATGATATTGATGAGATTATTATTTTATTTAGCTATGAAATCATCAAATTGACGAAAAGAACCAGCGGTAGCAGCCCGAGTTCTACCCAACCCGTTTTTTTATAAAGAGATAGTAAGCTCTCGCTAGGTGCTCAAACCAACACAACATCCATTTGTGACTTACTTCCTGAGAAGCTCGACCCGACGCCATACGGCATTCGGCACAAAAACGAGCTATTAATTTATAGGGATAATCCCGTCCAGTTTAAATTATAAATCAAATGGATGTTAGGTCAGTGGTGGAAAGTCCTTGGTAGTAATTTTTTGAAATTATTTCTTTGAACATACATTCCATTTCATCGATTTCTATAATATAGGTAGCGATGTTTATCAATTCGATGCAAGGAATATACTACTCTCTACCGATTCGATGTTAACTGATTAGGGCTGTGCTGGGCTTACCTTTTGAGTTTTTCTGACTGACAATCAAGTTCATAAACTGACAGAAATTGGCAAAAATGAGCTTCAAGCGCTTGTCTCGGACTTTGTAAATGTCTGTGCAAATAAATTCAGCACAACGCGACGCTATTTTTAATTATCATTATCAATTTTATCATCTTTCATCCTCCTGCCTGCAATCACAGGGCCTGCATATATTTATTTACTAACTAAAATAACCTGTGTAAATAAAAAATATATTATAAAATGGAAGCGAATTCAGTACCAAACTCGGGCTACTGGTTTGTTCTGCGTGATGAACAAAATGTGTTGTTTAGCACTACTAATCTACCTATACAAAATGCTCAAAGTGAGTTTTTCATTTATTTACTTATCCTAAAAGATTCACAAATTAACAATTAACTTTGTGATTTGTTGACAGTTCTCAGTTATTCCTTTATAACATTATTATTAAAATACTTACGAACCCCCGACGTTGCATTTTCAGATTTTACCAACATTAATTCACGTGTTGCCGTCCAGCTTCCGAAACCATTTTATGATCCCAGGGTACCCAGTTCAAGTCTACCTTTTCTAGCTGATAGTATTTGTGAGGCTATACCTAATTCATTTTATATAAGTATATAGTTAGATATTTAACCTATTTTTAGGTGGAGAAACTCGCTATATAGTGGAAACTACAGACAATAGACAATATATACAGCTAGCGGAACCTGCTGTAGATACTCCTGAGGTGGTACAACAGAAAGATGCTGAGTTTTGGGATAAAAATAAAGTGAAACTACTTCTTACCTTATGTTTAGAAGACAAATACAGAACTAATTGTAATAACAGAGACAAGAAACTGTGGGAGGAAGTAGCACCCATAGTTGGCACCACTCCTGAGGAATGTTCAAGGAAATATGGTAATCTAAGACGAACTTATGTGAGATTGTACAAAAAGAATTATCTAGGAAAGAATATTAAATGGATCCACTATAGTCTGTGCGAGGAGATATTCAAGGATTGTAAATCTGTAGCTACTCCATTGCTAGACATATGGGACGATAACAAAATAAGAAGCCTTCTTACACTTTATATTGAGAATTTGAACAGGTTCCGCAACCCTGATTGTATCAAAAAAGATATTTGGAACGATATGGCTTCTATATTGGGAACGACAGAGTCTAGTTGCTATCATAAGTTCAAAAACTTAAAAAGGACTTACTTCAGCTGGCTAGAAAGAAATAGACTTAATGGTGGCCTCATAAAATGGCCTTATCTTCAATATTTCAGAAAGATATTCTACAACTATAATCCCTCTATAGGACCATGGAATAGACAGAAGGTAAAGAAGCTCCTAGAAGTGTATGCTGAAACAGCCTACAAGTTCAAGAATCCTAAATTTAAGAAAAAAGAGTTGTGGAAAGATATAGCTAATGTAGTTGGGGAAAGTGCTGCAGACTGTGATCGTAAATTTAGAAATTTAAAACAGACATACTTTAAGTTGAAACTGAAAGCAGATAGTACTAAAAGTATGATAAAATGGAGATATTTTTCAGATTTTGAATGTATTTATGGGTTTTCTGATCAGACTTATGTCAATAGTGAAATTCCAATTAGACTAGTTAAGAATCAAGAAGAAGACTATGTTAAGCAACTTTTACAATTCTATATTGATAATAAAGACAAGTTTAGAGATCCAAAGATTAAAAACAAGAAGGTTTGGAAAGTAATTGCACACAAAATTAACATGACATGGGAAGAGTGTGATAAGAAATTTAGGAATTTAAAGCAAACATACATGAGATTAGCAGAAAAGAAAAAGACATCTGGGAAATTAAATAACTGGCCTTATTTTTCATATTTTGAAGCTATGTTTGATGAAGATGTAAATCCATGCAACAATGATGTTGTTAATGATACTGAAGTGGAAGATATTACATTATCAGAAGTAACTAAAATAGCACACGAAGTCCAAGAACGAAAGGACAATGACAGAAAACTGGAGTATCTTTTAAAAGTTGCTGAAGAGTCAAACAATATCCAGAGAGAAAGGAATAAAATACTACAAGCCTTATTAGAAAGAAGATAATGATGATATAAAACTATTTATTATTTTGATATTAATCTTACTGTGTCAAGTACAAATAGAATAATGTTTTATACAACTTAAATAAATTTAAGGTGCAGCTTTTACTAACATACAAATGAAACAAAGTACTTATAAAATTTATACATCATCAATGTAATTTACATAATTACACAGAAATTGTCTTTTCTCAATACAGTTTTTGACTATACTAGTGTCTATACTTACACCTACTTCACTACAGATAGTTTCCTCTTTTATGCTACTCTCATAATAAGGAGGCACACCTTCCCTTAAAAGTATAAAATTGTGTAAACCACAAGCGGCTTTAATAACTGCTACTGCTGTATTTACTGAGAGATTATCAATATGATTTAGTTTACGAAATTTATCTTTAAGTAGTTCAAAAGCCCTCCCAATATACGCACTTGCTTTCCAGTGAGTATCATTGAACTTCATCTCTTCACTTGTGAGCAGTTCTTCATTAGAGAATGGTGTTAATAAATTTATATGTAGCTTATATTGTGAATCTCCAAGAATATGGTTCTCAAAGTCTACTAAATTTGGTAAATCCTTATAAAGAGAACTTTCTTTGTATACTTTATTCTTCTTAGTTTTACCTACAGTTCCAACATGGATGTCTAAGAAGTATAAAGTATCATCAGACACAGCTTGCAACAGTAATGTATCTTTATATTTTGTATTTTTAGCTCCAGTCTTCAACCTGCAAGCATCTATGAACCCAACACAGTTTGGCAGTTTTAACCTGTTATGAACTCTAAGTCTCACCATATGTTGTTCTTCCAGAGATAACCAATTAATAAAACTTTTTAGTTCGTCAGCAAGCAGAGTTGCAATTTCATTAAATACATATGAATGATATTTAACAGGTTTATTGAAGTGAAACAACTTTCCGGCTTCTTTACAATCACAGTTGTTTACAAGTATCCATAAGAAGAAATGTACCTTTTTCTCAAAATCAGCAGAATTACTTAAGTCCATGATATTCTGCTTTAGATGAAGAATAAGAGCCTGAAAGGTAAAGTAACAACTCGTATTCTAACTAAAGGCATCTTAGTATAGTTTATTATAATTTATGAGAGTGACTGAGAAAGTATGATTAAATTTAAATTATGAGATGACATTCTCAAGGCTTGGGTATTGCCCACCCTGATGGAATGAACAGAACTAATAAGTAATAACATCTATAGAAAACATCTATCTATTATCACACCTTTTATCCCAAGAGGGGCAGTCTGAGACAATTGAATGCCATTTGTTACGAACCTGACATACCTTCGCTTCTTTAATATTCATCATATAGAATATATAGAGAACAAACCTCTACTGTAGACCTTTTCATTTTAAAATTTTCCTCATATTCAATATCTGCATAATTTAAGATAGTTTCTTCATAAAATAATGAGGAAGCATTTTTATTAGGAGGTTTTGAACAGACATTATCGATTTTTAGCAGGCGTCCCATGGTAGCCAAGTTTTCATCATTTTCATGAATAACATCTGCTATAGCTGCTGTTAACCTATTCAAAGTATTAACGCTGTCATTGTCCAGAAACATGTCCATTATGAACTCTTTGTCGAAATCTTGAAGTTTGTCCATTTTTAGAAGATCATCAATAAATTGAATAAATCAATAAATCTTTATTTTATAAACAAAATAGAATATGTACAAGTTGTTTTGTTTACATCACAGAGCAAAGAGAATATAATCACTACGTTTTATCACAGAGATTTTTCGTAGACAGCAGGCTGGCGCAACTTCGAACAAAAATTGGTTTTTTTTTTTTTTTTTTTATTGGATGGCAATTGTACTAAGATAAGTACATTTCTGCCAGTGTCACGTCGTTATTCAGTTACATTTATCTGTCGAAATTTAGTATCGAAACTTTCAGGAATCTGAAATAAATAATACAATACTACTTCTATATTTACAACTAAATTAATTAAAACTATTTACATACACAAAAAAAAATTATTCAACATTAAAATAATATTTAAATTAAATAATTCATGACTAAATACAACTTAAGATAGGAACAATGAAATTGATACATAACTGAAACTAACAAATTATTTAATAAGAATGATAATAAATAAACATAAAGCTTTATTTAAAATATAGATAGACTTATATTTTTATGTTATTATCCGATAAAAATTTAGATATGCATGATATTATGAAAATATTAGAATTCATCATAATATGTAGAAGACTCACTATGTTGATGGGAAACTGAATATTGTTACTTAATAAAGATTTCATAAAATTATCCCGATTATATAATTCACATGAAAAAAAAAGATGGTTAGCATCTCCAATATCCAGCCCACATTCACAAATTGATGAATCTTTGATGTGAATTTTATTGAGATGAACAGGAAGACAGGTATGACCCAAGCGTAATCTACTAATTGAAGATGTTATACTTCTAGAATAATGAATTTTAAAAAACCAGGGTTTAGCAGGAACTTGCTCAACAATCTTTCTATAAAATGTACCCTTAGTCTTAGAAGAAATTCTCCATGATTTATTCCAATTTTCAAACAGAGATAATCTAGGTAAATTAATAAGATCATGACAAAAATTTTGAAAAGGAAAAACATCTCCACATGATACTGCCTCTTTGGCTAATTTATCAGCCTTTTCATTTCCATAAATATTAGCATGACCAGGAATCCAAACAATAATTACATTTAAATTTTTATCAATACAATTTTGTAAAGCCGACTTAATATTATATAATATGATATTATGATTTTTTGAATAAAACGGGGACTTACATACTGATTGAATAGAACTTAGTGAATCTGAGAAAATTACTGTAGATTTTAATTTAAATAATAAAATATATTTAATAGCTTCAAGGATACCCAAACATTCTCCTGTATATACTGTTGTTTCTGGAGGATATTTGATTTTTTGGACAATATTCCAATTCTTATGGAAAATTCCAATACCAACACAACCTTTTTCAGTAAGTTTTGAGGCGTCTGTGAAAATATAATGATAGTTGGGCCAATTTGAATCAATAATTGAACAAAATTCTTTATTAGCTTCTAAAGTAGATTTTGTTATTCCTATATTACAAATTACACTTGGAACAAAAATGCATGTATCAAAAGAATGTGTGTATAAAGGGAGATTATTTAATCTAACTATAGGATATTTAATATTTTTAAAATATTGATAACTTTTAACCAAGGAAGGAATCGTTTTATTTGTCCAATAACTATTTGAACCACAATATCTTGTTAATAGTGAAAGTTTAGGAAAAATAGCATGCTTCTTAAATATGGCAATACGAAATAGAAATCTGTCAGATAAATATTGCCTGCGTAAAGCAAGGGGAGGGTCGACAGATTCTAGTTGTAGAGCATTAACTGGGCTGCTTTTCATTGCCCCAAGAATTATTCTAAGAGACTTGGATTGAATAAGATCTAATTTCTTAAGTGAATTTTTATTGGCAGGAATTAAAAGAAAAGAACCATAATCCAAATGGCTCCGAATAATAGCGTTATATAAAATTTTTAAATAATAAGGATGACCACCCCACCAGACTCCACATAATGTTTTTAAAATATTAATATTACGTTCACATTTATTAACAATATAATCTATGTGAGAGGTACCTGACAATTTACTGTCCAATATTAGACCTAAAAATTTATGTTCATTGACAATAGGAATTAAAACATCATCAATAGAAATATTAACTAAAGGAATATTTCGTTTTCTAGAAAATATTAATAAAACACTTTTAGCTGGAGAAATACCCAAACCATGTAATATTAGCCATTGGTTAAGGGACAATAAGGCTTTTTGAATACTATCAGCAGAACTAGACACTACCTTGTTAGCAGAATAAATTAATATGTCATCTGCATACTGAAGTATTCTACAGTGAGGTATAACAGAATAGTGTAAATCATATGTATAAATATTAAATAATAAAGGACTTAGTACCGACCCTTGAGGTAAACCTTTATATATTTTCCTAGAATAATAAACATCATCTTGTAAATTAATTTGAATTGTTCTTTCTAATAACATGTTGATAACAAATGTGACTAATTTTTCAGGAACCTTAAGAGTTCTCATTTTGTTATCTAATAAAGGAATTAAGACATTGTCATATGCAGCGGTTATATCCAAAAATGCTGCCACAGTAGACTCTTCTCTACTAAAAGAAAGTCTTATATCAGTAGTGAATATTGCTAAATTATCCATCACACTTCTACCTTTCCTAAAACCAAATTGGAAAGGTGATAAAATATTATGAAACTCAATGAACCATTCTAAACGATTTTTGACTAAATGTTCAGCAATTTTTGCCAAACAAGATGACATTGCAATAGGACGATATGAGCAAATATCCTCTGGATTTTTAAATGGCTCTATGAAAATTGAGCCAATATTAATGGCGTCGTATCGCCGTCTTTTTCACTCCATGGTGCTATCTCTGTATATCGCTGTCAAAGTTGCAAATGGCGGCAAATTTGTTTTGTCTTATTTTAGTTTTGAAATATTAATAAATAAATATATAATGTGATGCTTAGATCGTGCTTGTAATATATTAATTGTAAATATAATATAGTAAGTTATAGTAAATAAGTATATTGTTTTACAATAATTGTATTCAATAATTAAGAATGGACACATAAACAGTGTACAATAGTGGTACAAGAGGCGGCCGCGTAGACCGTATCAAGCGAATATTTATGACAATATTCCCAATAAATAAGGATCGGTAAGTTATTAGCCATTCATATTAATTTAATTAAGTAAGTACCTAATTATTCTTTAAAAATTTCATATTAAACGAACAGCATTTTGCTGTAAAATAGTGATGTACTTTGCATATTGTACAGTTTATCGATATCGATATTCTGATTCAAACATATTTGTTTCACATTCCACAAAACTAACCCATTATAACCCGAACCAAATAAATTGAGCCATTTCTTTTTGCTGCAGCAAATTTACTTTATGCTTCCAGATTGACGTGCAATTTGGTGATTTTTAAACAATCGTTCAAATCCAGCTATGTTTGTGTCTCTTACAGACTCGTTGTAACATCGTTTTTGCACACCTCTTAATACAATAAAAAAATCATTTATACTTATAGGTACCGGGACGGTTCTTGAGCGGTGGTCGTTAGATGCGCAGAACACAATTTTTGGGTCTGCTTGACGGTATGAGGTATTGTAAGAGTATAGTATAATGTACATTGAAAGCAATTCATTACTCTATGATATCTCTAATGTGTTCAGTACTCTGTCTATTAAGTCGAGAGTTGGTGTTAGACGACGGCCATTGTGTAAGCTATTAAGTTTGTAATGTTTGTATTAAATAAATAAATACTGTCTATGCAGAACCTTTAATTCGCCTAATAATTATAATAGGTTATCGGCCCAGGCTAAATATATTATTGGAACTGTAAAAATACAAGACAGGAAAGTTGGCGTCGGTTGAAAATGGAGTCGCATGTTGGATTTCAAAAATTGAATAATAATAACTGGCGAACCTGGAAATTCCAATTGGAGATTATTTTGAAGTCGAAGAACTTATATAAAGTATTAACTGAAAGTGCGGAAGTTTTGTCTGAAAAAGAAAAAAAATGTTTGGGACAAGTTGGATTTGACTGCTCAAGAAATAATTATAACAAGGGTTGAAGAAAGTATACTAGTACATTTACTACCATGCAAGACAAGTTGTGAAATATGGGAGAAGCTAGAAACCATCTTTGAACCTAAATCAAAGGTGAGCGTTCATCTAATTCAAGAAAAGTTTTTCAATATGAAATTTGAATTTGAAGATACTGTTGCTGCATTTGTGTCCAAAATAGAGGACCTCGCTGGCCAATTGAAACAATTAGGCGAAATAATATCCGAAAACATGATTATAACGAAAATTCTAATGACTTTACCAGAGAAATATAAATATTTTGTATCTGCTTGGGAGTCAGTACCGGCTGCAGATCAAAAACTGAAGGAACTTACATCACGGTTGTTGGTTGAAGAAGAAAGATGCAGAAAGACCGAGGAGACTACACCATCAGCTGCGTTAGTTACAACACATGGATCAGGAAGGAAGAGTTATCAAAACAGTGATCATAAAAATACAAAGTGTTATCAGTGCGGTAAAGAGGGACATTTAAAAAGGGACTGTAGAATTAAAAAATGTTATTTTTGTCAAAAACTTGGTCACCAAATAAAAGATTGTAGATTTAAACAAGAAAAGTTTGGCAACAAGAATAAAATATTGTCAAATGCTTATGTAGTAAACAATTTTGATGATAAAAATTTTTGGATAATGGATACTGGTGCAAGTGAGCACATTTGTAAAAATATTGAGTTGTTTACTGAATATAAAGATATTGATTTAAACAGATATGTGACAGTTGGTAATGGTAATGTTTTAAAAGTAATTGGTATAGGAAAAGTCAAACTTCTTGCATATGATGGCTCAAAATATGTATCATCGGTATTAATTGATGTTCTGTATGTACCTGAACTTAAGGTAAATTTATTCTCTGTAGTTTGTGCATTGGATAAGGGATATGTTATGATATCCACTAAGGTTGGTTGTAAGTTTTCAAATAAAAATAATGTAGTTACTGCAACATCTACTAGAGTTGACAAATTATATATAATGAATTTTAAATTAAATGAAAATGTAGCGTTGATTAGCCTATCTGAGTGGCATGAAAGACTAGCTCATCAGAATTATCAATATGTCAAAGAAATGTTAAATAAATGTAATATTAATTATGAAGGAAATAAAGAACAGTGTATATCATGTCTTAAGGGGAAACAACATAGAACAGCATTCTGTCAAAGTGAAACAAGGGCTGATTCTCCTGGAAAATTAATATCAATTGATTTATGTGGTCCGATGGAACAAAATTCGTTAGGTGGGTCTAAGTACTTTATGTTGATAAAGGATGATTATAGTAGCTATAGATATGTTTATTTCTTAAAATGTAAATCAGAATCTAAGTCGATAATTGAGAGCTTTATAACTTTATTTGAAAATGAAACGGGATTTAATATTAAAACCATTAGGACAGACAATGGCACTGAATTTATAAATAGTGGAGTACAATACTTATTTAATAGAAAAGGAATTACGCATCAAAGGACAGTTAGTTACACTCCTGAACAGAATGGAAGGATAGAAAGAGAGATGAGAACAGTAGTGGAATCTGCTAGGACTATGTTACAAGCGAAAAATCTTGAAAAGAAGTTATGGGCTGAGGCAGTGAGTACGGCTGTTTTTACAATAAACCGAACTGGTATAAGTAAAGTAAAAGGAAAGACACCATATGAGATGCTTTATGGGAAGGAATTTAATATTAAAGATTTAAGGATATTTGGTTCTCAAGTTTCGGTTCATACACCTAAGGAAAGAAGATTAAAATGGGATTCTAAAAATAGACTTGGAATATTTGTGGGTTATGGCATAAATATTAAAGGGTTAAGGGTTTGGTTTCCAGAAACTGATAAAATTGATACTTTTAGAGATGTTATTTTTATTGAGAAGCCTTATGATAATAAAATTATAAATTTAGAACCACAGGAGACAATTATTGAGGATGAAGATAAGATTATAGAGGAAGAAGAAAAAGATTTAAGTGAAGATAAGAATATATTGGAACATAAAGAAAGTCAACAAGAAAAAGAGTTATTTCAAGATTGCGATGAAGAAACAGGTAGTGATGAATTAATGAAAGATTGTGAAGAGAGAAATAAAGATGAAGAAAAAGAAGAAATATATACAAGAGAAAAGAATAAGAGACAAATAAAGAAACCTAAGTGGTTAGACCAATATGAAACAGGAATGATTGCAACAAACATTGATCACTTATCATACTCTGAAGCAATGAGTTGTGATGATGCTGGAAAATGGAAAATTGCAATAGAAAATGAGTTAAGTGCACTTGTAAGAAATAATACATGGATTGAAACAGATTTGCCAATAAATAAAAAACCAATTGAAGCTAAATGGGTATTCCGTATTAAAGATGGAGAAAATGGGGAGTCACAATATAAGGCAAGATTAGTGGCAAAGGGTTTTCAACAAAAATACTATTTTGATCATTCAGAAATTTATGCTCCTGTAGCAAAGCTTCCTACGTTAAGAATTCTGTTAGCGATAGCGAATAAATATAAATTATCAATAAATCAAATGGATGTGAAAAGTGCTTTCTTAAATGGGGATATATCTGAAGAGGTTTATTTAAGTAACCCAGAAGGAATGAAAAATGATGGAAAAGTATTAAAATTGCAAAAATCACTTTATGGACTGAAAAAGTCACCAAAGAATTGGAATGAAAAGTTCAATAGCTTCATGATTAAGGAAGGGTTTATAAGAAGCAAATCTGATTACTGTCTATATTATAAGAAAGAAATTAGATTTTATGTTTTACTTTATGTAGATGATTTAATGATAGTGGGAGAAAATAAGCAGGACATAGATAAGTTAAAAAGATCATTAAATAATAATTTTGAAATGAAGGATATGGGAACAATTTCAAAATATTTGGGAATTTGTATTAACCAGAGTGAAAACAAAATTACTTTAAATCAAAAAGATTACTTGGAAGAAACATTGAAAAAGTATAATATGGAAAACTGTAAGCCTGTGGTAACACCAATTGAACCTGGATTACAGCTATCAAAAGTACCTTCAGAAGACAAGGAATTGATAACAAAATGTAGAAGATTAATTGGAACTTTAATGTATGCAATGTTGGGAACTCGTCCAGATTTGTGTTTTGCATTGAGTTACTTAAGTCGCTGGCAATCTAATGCAAATGAAGATCTTTGGAGAGCACTAAAAAGAGTACTGCGTTATATAAAGGGAACATTAGATATAAAATTAATATACACTTCTGATGAAGATAGACCATTGTTGGGATACTCGGATGCAGATTGGGCTGGAGATCATAGTGACCGAAAATCTACATCGGGATATGTAATGAAAGTCTATGGTTGTACTGTCTCTTGGTGTTCCAGTAAACAGCAATGTGTCTCTCAATCATCGACTGAAGCTGAATATATAGCTCTAGGTAAAGGAATAGCAGAAGGTTGTTGGATTAGGAACTTGTTGTTAGAAATAGGTATTGCATGTGAACAAGTTATAATGTATGAAGATAATCAGGCAGCTATTTATGTTTCTAAAAATCCTGAAAATCATAGACGTTTAAAACATGTTGATTTGAAATATCATTTTATTCGAGATAAGGTGTGTTCAAAAATTGTATGCTTAATATATATACCATCTGAAGAGCAAATAGCAGATATATGTACTAAAAGTTTAACAGGAATTGTATTTAAAAGGTTGTCTAACATGTTAGGGTTACATAGTTTATAAAGTAGATATGTATGTAATTGGTAGGTAGCTATGTAAGTAGGAAGTTATTTTTTTTGTTAAGTAATTGAAAAATTTTGTTTTTGTTTGTTAATGTTGCTTTCATTGAGGAAGGGTGTAAGAGTATAGTATAATGTACATTGAAAGCAATTCATTACTCTATGATATCTCTAATGTGTTCAGTACTCTGTCTATTAAGTCGAGAGTTGGTGTTAGACGACGGCCATTGTGTAAGCTATTAAGTTTGTAATGTTTGTATTAAATAAATAAATACTGTCTATGCAGAACCAAGAAACTGCTCTTTAATTCGCCTAATAATTATAATAGGTATTCATTTTAATTTTACCAGCAGCAAAAAGCAATCGTAAAAACAAACACCAATAAATAAATTATAATAAATATACAAGTTATATTGCACTCGAATTACATATGCGCAAACATTCCTCCACTTTTTCATCGAGCGCTCAAGAACCGTCCCGGTACCTATACTACTAGTTATTACTTACCAAAATACGCCTAATACTCATTATTTTACAGGTACGCAATTCTATAAGTTTTCCTATCATTGCCTAAATTCACTTCGGGAAGCGGTGCTGAAATAATTACCTAAGATGGGTCTTAGATTAGGTCATTATATATTATTAAATTTCAATTTAATAACCTATTTCACTGTAATATTGATAGGTGTATTGTTTTAAGAGGTCGGTGAATTGTATTTGTATATGAGTTGTTTTTTAGGTTAAACACAAATAAATTATAGAAAAATATGTGAAGTTTTATTGAAATAAAAGATGAAAGAAGTTGAAATTTAATAATTCCTCCCAGACCCTTGATCTACTACGTAGTTTATTCAAATCCTATAAAAAAATGGTTGTGAATTACCATACATTTCAACTTCTTCGATTATACTAATCAACAAAACCGAGATTTTAAAAGTAGGTAGGTGCTGATCCAGGTTTTAGCATATTTTTATCGATATCGACAAAAATATTTCTCTAGGAAGGACAGCACTAGCCGTATGTTTTGACTTTTGTAGTTGGTAGCACTGATTTCCTATTTTCCCTCCTTAATGTTGTTAGGTTGGCAGTATCTTTCGGCCCTAATTTCTTCGATTTCATTTTAATGTATGGCAGTCCCGTCTCTTATTAAAGAACATAGTGATTGCTACTTACTCTATGGTAGACAGACTCACAGAACAAGTAAAGACTGATGTCAGTTGTCACTGATGAGGATGAGTGACACAGAGCAAGGATGACACTGACACTTTATTTTTTATTACACTTGTACCAACATTACACGCTTGCGTTTTCGTCTCTACATAAGATTGACCAAGATTCCACATCCGGTCATGGCGCCGATCGCACGCGTTTTCGTCATGCCGTGATGTGGAATCAGGTTTAATCCCGGCCGCGCTGTGATGGTTGTGATTAGTCAGTGATTAATAAGACATATCACAGTCGGCGGGATAATCTTAGCTACCGATTTATCGGCTTACTATTGCACAAGATTAAACAAACACTGGAGACTGGCAGAATTGCGACGAAAGTCAGCACTGTTGCCATATATCAAAAGAAGAAGAAGAAGATTGACCAAGTTATTATACACGTTACTTTGTAGTAAATTATTTGTATGGAAAACCGTACTGGGGGGTTAGCATACATTTTGACAGCGACACTTTCGTTTCGGTCGAATGGCCTTGAACAGGCCAAAACGTTCATGTCCAACAAGGACCGGCCAGAGATAGCCCGGGGCCGCGAGGTCCGGCCCAACAATGTGCGGGAAAATTCTGTGTCCGGCCAAGCAAATTGCTCGGCATTCTTGTGCAGGGCATGCCCGGTCCGGGCTATCTCTGGCCGGTCCTTGTTGGACATGAACGTTTTGGCCTGTTCAAGGCCATTCGACCGAAACGAAAGTGTCGCTGTCAAAATGTATGCTAACTCGGCCGTACTAAGCTATCGATGCATAGTTAACTAGTAACATAGAGTAACTTACTAGTTAGCTATATACAAGTCGCAACATGATTTTCTGTACCTAGTTAATTAGGGATCGTAGTAAGCTTACGTAAATAGTTTTTTCTGTAGGTAGTTACCATACAAATTCGGTACGAGTCAAATATTTGTACTAAGTAGTTACGTTTGTCACCTACATTTTTAAGTGTGAGATCGATTTCGATGCGGTTAAACATTATTATTTTGTTATATTCCTTCAAAGTTATGTTTATTTATATTTAGTAGAAATTATTTGGCGATAAATGTAACAGTGTCTACTTTTTGCCAGTTGTCCACATTAAAAGTACATCGGGAGCTGTAATTCATGGTAACAAATTTATCATCAACTATTCATTCATTCTTCTGCGTTTACACGATACTAGGTACTCTGGTTGTATTAGGCGTTTAAACTATAACGACTCGTAATAGACTGTAGTACATGGACAAATACAAGGCAATTTTGACTAAACTTTTTATTTCTTTTAAAATATTTCTGATAATTTTATAATGATTAAGGAGGATTTCACATGACACCATGACGAAAACGCAAGCGTTCCTCGCCATGACTGGCACAGAGCAAATGACTAATATTAAATGTTGTCATATAATTGGATGAATAGTATGGCTTGGCCAGTATTTAAAAATGTTACGTCATTTATGACAATCATTGCTCTGTGTTGAACCATACCACTTTGCGTCACCTGCATGCGCTGCATAAAATTGTTAATTTTCTATAGAAATGACAAAAATATAACTTCTATGCGTCTTTAAATTTAGATGCATGCGCTATTACTTTCAACTTCTTCAAGAAAAAATATTGTTTTCTTCGATTGAGATTGATCAAGGAATATAAATAAGTACTCTCAGATTGATTTTCCTTTGGATTGCTTTGGATTTTGCTCTGTGTTTGGATTTTCCGAATTTCCGATTTTCCAGCAACACTCGGTCTCGGCATTGTGTTTTATAATTTCATACGAAAATATGATTCTACTAGAGAAAGTATCGTTACAAAGGGATTGAATTTGTAACAATCAAAATGAATTTGCTTGAGAAGGCTGAAAAATCCTTGGAGTTCCTGAAAAACAGCAACAATACTGCAAAGTGAGTTGATGCCACAATATTGCTTCTATATAATTTCACCATACCACTGTTTATACTAAACAGCACGCTGGCTTAAAGTAGACATTTTAAGTGGTATTACTTACTGTGTCATTTATTTAATATTTTTTAAACCTAAATCTTTTACCGGAAACCTCGAAGTTAACTTTTACTACTGATGGTACAAAAAAGAAATAGGTTTACATAATAAAATAGCATTTGTAACTAAAACCCAACATACAAACAGTAAAATGTTTTATTTTTGGTTTAGGACAGCTTAAGGTACTAAGCCATACCAAAGAATATATTGAGCCATACCACCATGTCATGCTACCACTCACTAGTTTATTTTTCTTTCTTCACTGGTTGCCTTACAGCTCGCAAAACCGTGTTATGGTTCCAGGGTACTTACCTAAGTATCGGAAGACCAAGTCTCCCTCGTTTATCCGATGGTATTTGTGAGGCTATACCTAACGAGTGGCTAGTTCTGTTAGGTATATTTAGATGGAAAATCCTCTAATTGTGGTTTGTCGGATTATGAACATAAGTTTTCAATTAAAAAACCCATTGGTACATGGCCGGGATCCGGGATCGCGCCCGTGGACAGCCTATTTAATACTAGACATCTTAACCACTCGGCCACCCATGTATTCTCTTTAGATTTGTCAAGACTTCTTTATAATAAGCATTTAAAGGCTGAAGCCCAGTCTTGATTTAATCATCAGTCTTTATCTTCTGGGAATTAGTCACACATTTTAATATTCTCCATTGTAGGAAGCACATTTTATTTATTACTTTGTACATTTCGGGAACACAAATCTATTTAAGAACATACTTACATATTAATTACATTATCAATTATATATATCTTTTTCACAGAAGCCATGAGTTACAGACAGCCACTGGGACATTGGGACGATGTTTGGGTGCCCTGGCAAGTCGTCCCAATTTTGCTAAACATTATACAAATCTTCTTTACTCTGCCATCCCCACTTTGTTGGCACTAGCTAGTAATGACAGTGTAAGTAAACTTTATATTTCAAGGAACCTGTTTAAAGTTGAACAACAGTTTAGTTACACACAATGTTTTGTCCCCCTCTGTTATATTGAGCTAGTGACCTTGCCCCTGGCTTTGCACGAGTACAATATGGGTTTACAACAATTTGAATACCTACTGTATTCTTTGATAAATCTCAAGACAGCAAGCGCCTCACTCAAACTCACTAGGGCTAACTTTTTCGCCAAGTTGATTCATTTACTGTTCAGCTCTTAAACATGATAGGTCCAGTTTTAATACTCGTAAACTCGTTAGACTACAGCGAGTAGCGAGTCAGGATCGCGCAGGGGGTTGAGCGGGCGCGGGAGGGTGTCACTTGAAACGAAAATAAAAAGCGATTCTATTTGATTCTAGTAGAAAGGTGAGTGGAACGGTACTAGTACGAATACTAGAAACTACCGTTTACATGTTTCTACTAATGTACTATCCTAACCTAGGCCTTTAGAGGGAGACAAAACAACCACAGAGATTTGGTAAAAATCATTTGAATAATAGTTTATGGTAATACAAATCCTAAAGTGTGTTTGTTTAGTTGTAGTAGTTGGAGGGCCAGAGAGGAATGGAATTGTTCACAAAGAAAATCTTCTAGTAATGTATATTTAATAGGTAATTGGATAATTATAATTGATTTAAAGGCTTGTTATTGATAACAATATGGTATGTGGTTAAAAAGTAATGAGCTTCTAGTATTTAATCAATATCACATAGTTACTTTTATGTCATTCCTAAATTCTTTTATATTTTTGCTGACTGGGATATGTCTTATTAATCACAGACTAATCACAACTATCACAGCGCGGACGAGATTAAACTGGATTCCCCATCAGGTCACGACGGAACGCGTGCGTTGGTCGCCATGACATGATATAGAATCCTTCATTCCTTAATGAAAATTTCTATCAGTGCGAAGCTTAAGGGCAGGTTGCTATTCAGTATATAAATTGTAACTAGAATGACTACGAATGCATTGGTGACCGAGTGGTTAAGGTGTCTGGTGTATACATAATGTTGACCACAGTTTGATCATTAATTTTTATAAATAAAAACTTATAATCCGACAAGCTTTTCCATCTTAATACACCTCAACAGAACTGGCCATTAGATATAGCCTCACAAGTTTCATCAGCTAAAAGAAGAAGACAGATACACCGGAATACTCTGGAACTGATAACATGGTTCCAGGAGCTGTAAGGCAACTCGTGAAGTTATATAAAAAAAAAAATATTTTGACTTTCAGGCTGAAGTGAGATTGGTGGGAGATGAAGCCCTAAACAGAGCGGTAGTTGGTGGTTACTCATACCATCCCAACAAAACTAATGTTGCGCTACAGAATCAGATAGATCACACAAAAAATGCAAGGTCAATATTATTCTTCAAAAATATTCATTTAATCTACTTTTAGATGTATATTGGTACATACTACTTTTGACATCACAAAACTCATCTTGTGGTGTGGTCAGAGACACTAGTAATAGTGTCCACTTTTTGATAGTTGTCCATATTAAACAGAACAGTTGGAACAGTTTAACATCTTTTAACAGATTTATATCTGTTATTTTTAGAAGAATGACAGACGCCACTTTTATCTGCCCTCCGAAGAACGAGAGAAGTCGATTAAATTACATATTCTTAAAGTCTTTCCTAATGGCGCTAGTATCGCACTTGTTATAAACGAATCAAATCAAACGAAATTTACCATGGTGCAATCAAGTTATAATTATAAATATGTACCATTATAAGTCGTCTCCACTTCGGTAAATTTCGATTGATTAGATTCATGAAATTTCACGTAAAAAAATAACTAATGTGAAACTTAACAATTTCAGATGGATTAGAGCGGCGTTATCGCGCATCTGTCTCGGTAAGGGCTGGTTGAAGCCCGGGGTTGGTAGAATAAGGTCTCAGGCCGAGATGCTGTTCCCGAAACTAGGTCAGATTGTCAGACATTCGAAGGAAACACAAATAGTCATAGAGGCACTCGAGTCCAATCTACCGAGGATACTGGATGCGTTAGCTGATTATACTGCGGATGAAGAGCTGTTTGGTAAGTTGTGCCTAAAAAAATATTAGCGCAAACCAACAGAATAATCACAGAATATGTAATACAAATTGGCAAGGAAACAAAACTAACTCACACTCTTTTTATCATTGTGATTACTTTTCGCATCCGCACTGCTTGCAGAGGATATAAGTTGCATCCACACACAGTGGACACAAGTAGAACGAACTTCCGGCATCGGTCTTTCCTGCTTCCTACAACGTGGGGCCTTCAAGCGAAGCGTTAAAAAGCATTCGCGCATTCATGGACTAACCACTTTAGCTTAACAACAGGTGTCGTATTCTCTATTAAAAAAAATCTGTTTCAGATCTCACTAAGTCGCTGCTGCATCACGTGGACTCCAAGGACGGTCCTGTGAGACGCGGAGTAGCCACGTGTGTAGGTCATCTGTGCTCTCATAAGGAATCGTTGATTACTCACGTGTTAGCCAAAGTGTTTGGTTAGTGTTTGGTGTACATTATCTCTATATTTCCCCTCCCCCGCCCGCTTACCTCGCGGCTTGTGGTACTGTCGTCAATATCATTAAAAAAGGAACATTGTATCTTTATGTCAAGTGTGTATTTTTTGTTGACGCTACTTTAAAAGTCTCGAGCAGCGACAAACTTGAAATGGGGTGGTAGTACTGCATTCTTTTTTGGGTTCTATATAACAATACGTAAGTCAATTTCGTCATGTATGCCTGTCCATATGTCACAAGTTTATAACTCCCATTATCTTTCCATCAATTCTAAATGAAAATTGACACACACAGTGCTGTCGTTAGTACCGCTGACACATTGGGAGAGGGTATTTGCGTCCCTACCTAAGTTCTTAAAGTTGTGACGCCCCAGATGACTCCCTCTTAACGCATGTATTAATTTCAGAGAATCTATGGCCCCACACGACCGAGAATAACAAGGTGTTAGGATGGTTTGGTGTATTGAAGGCAATCTTTCAAACTAACGACTTGTCCAAGTTTAGTGAGGATGAACTATTTTCAATACAGGATTATCTGGAGGTAAGATGTCCTCATCAAAGTCATATCATTGGAGTATAGTCTCAAATTATATTAAGCTCATTTTAAAAGTTTTTTCATATGTTACTCATGGAAATTTACAAATTTAACATTTACTTGATCATAATACAACGTGATCCGGCTCGAAGGACCAGCAACCTTTGTTTTATGAGCACTAGCTATAAAACAACTGCTGATACTGTAATTGATTTTCTTTTGTCTCTCTCTTTCTCTCTCTTCTCTGTCTTCACTCAGATATCAAACTTTTTGTTGGATGGAATATTTATGGGCATTAAACATGGACCTCCAAGATTTAATAGCTGAGCATTATTAATGATTTAAGTAGGGGGAAAAGCAGAGATATAACAAAATAACGTAGGAAAGAATTGTGTAGAATACAATGTTCTACAAAAAATGTCTGCAGTAGCATAAACCTATCTTTAATAGATAAGTGGTAATAAGTGTATTTATAATTTAAAAGATTTAACGTGTACATTTTAAAATGGACGTAAGCTGACATATTAAAGGAGAGAGCTGGGGGCAGGTCATAACTATTATAACATAGATTGTTGGTAAGAGCTGGCCGGCTGGCGTGAACATTTACATTCAATATATTAAAAACTAGTTCCGTCCCGGCTTCGCCCGTGGTTATTTTCGAACAAAATTAAATATAGCCTATAGCACTCGGGGATAACATAGCTTGCTATGACTAAATATTTTTTATAATCGGATCCGTAGTTTGAGAGATTACCCCCTACATCCAAATTTACAAACTTTACCTCGTTACAATATTAGTATCTGATTCAAATATAGAAAGTGTGAGCTTTTATTAATCGACCAATAATAATGCCTTTCAGCTATACCAGCTATGTATTCACTACATAGAGCACAGCACGGTCGAGCACAATGTTCAGAACGCGGTCATGGAGTGTCTGAGTGTGTTGTTGTCGCGTGGCGGCCGACAGAGGGCGCTACTGGAGAGACCTCACGGGACGGTCAACTTGGACCACAGGGAGAAACGTGCCACGCATACGAGGAACGTCAGTGAGTAAATATCCTTGAAGGTTAATATGGCAGAAGTGAAAGGAAATGCTGGTAGAGGACGACCTGGGTGTGCTTTTATTGAACATAATAAATAAATCTAAATAACCTAAGTGTTAAAGGTACACACAATCGCCGAGCATGTATGAAAAATATGATGTAACATAAAAGAGGCGCAAGGATCGTAGCAAATGGCATTCGATTGTCTCTGCTTACAGTGCTTACCCATCTTGAGATAAAAGGCGTGACGATAGATGATCACAGAAGGTTACATAAGTATATTAAGTCTATCTGACGAGTGGTGGCAGTTCAGGTGGCTTACTTTTGAGTTCCAGCTACCCTACCCAACCCTGTTCACCCTAACCCCTGGACTCAAACCGGTATACCTTCTATGGTTGTTTTCCACCCCTTTCAGATTTGGGTTAATCATACCCTAATGACCCCATTCCTTTAACTATGTCTATCGTTTGCCCACCGTTCCCTCTAATGAGCCAAATGTCAGTAATAATATTTCCAACGAAAAACTCGTCTCAACTCGCTATATAAACCCGGTTTGGGGGGTGGTTTTTGGCCAATTGGGTGTTGTGGGCCTCCAAATAACAGGAGGAGAAATGTCTTCTATTCAAGTTTTTCGCTTTGTTTGTTTACAAATTCACACACACATCTTCACGCCCTTTATACCTTGGGATGAGTCCAGACACAGTGTGCACTATTTGCCAGTTGCCTATATTAAACACAACAGGTGGCAAGCCTGTTACAGCATTTAATGAACCTAGAGTGCTGCACTTCTTTAGACAAACAGTATCTGTTATTTTTAGAAGAAGTACGGACGCCTGCTTTACGTATCAATTATGCTATCGACTCAATGTTATGATGATGAATCAGTCAGGACTGATATTCCATACTTTTTGTGTGACCCAGGTTCAGTGAGCGCCATCACCTCCTACATATCCAACATGTCGTCAAGTATGCTGGAGGAAGCTTCAACCCAGGACCACACGGAGCTGAACTTTACGGGCGCTCTCCACTTGGGGAGCCTGTCGCAGCTACAAACGCCGATGATGAGTGTTGAAGACTTGACTATACATGTAAGTAGCACTTATTTATTACTAGGTTTCCGCCCCGGCGTCGCCCGTACAATTTAATGTCACTGCTCACTCGATAACATTAACACGTCGAATAAGAAACATTGATGTTATTAGTACTTATACACCCAAGGCCCGGACTCCACCAAAGCGGAGACGAGACGTGTGTATCCACATCTTAGCTTTGATCGCGTTTTGGTTGTTTTAAAATCATCTCCTCTCTCGTCTCGTCTCGTCTCTGTTTTGGTGGAGTCCGGGCCTAAACCTTCCTCATGAATCAATCTAGATAGATCGGTTCAGTAGTTTTTGAGTGTACGTACGAACATATATTTGTAGATATATATATAGACATACTAGCGACCCACTCTCAGCTTCGCACAGGTACAATATCGGTTTACAACAACTTTGAATGCCTATACAATACTTAATTTAAATTGTAAGCTTACTACTACTTATCTTACAGACAGAATAAATATATTTTTTGTACATTTATTCATTACACACATTCATTTCCTACATGGTTTTGTTATATCTCCGACGGATTAGACAGCCTACACCTGGAAAGAGCGCTGGCGCTAACTTTTTCCCTCGAACTAATTCACTAATACTGTTAGTGCACAGCTCCTAAACGTGATAGGTCCATGTTTAATACTCGTAAACCTTCCACATGAATCAATCTATGTAAACGTGAAAACAGCAACAAAATCTGGTCAGTAATTTTATAGTGAATCGGGCATATAACTTATAACATGGTTGGTATATTTCAGACTCCAGATTCGCCACCTAGCGATGTCGAGTTTGGTGAAACGGAACTGAACTTGACGCAGCATTTGACTGAAAAACTGGAAGAGATAGAGACATCACATACTGAGGAGGAGACTCAAGCGGATCCTGTACAGCATGACAATTTGTTGAAGGTTTGTAGTTAAGTCACGCAATGGACAACATTTGTTTTTTTAACCACCCGTTTTTATTTAATATAATATTTTAATTCAACATAATTCGAAAAGATAGGCAAAGTAACTGAGTTGCCTTGGCAAATCCTGGTCAGAATTATAATAAAAAAATCAAGACATGTTATTACTTTTTAAACCTCATTTTTCCTATTTTACAAATAACTCGAAAATTAACGCATAAAAAGAATTGTTTTTTTTTTTGTAAAAGCTTTGTATCACATAATCTCTAAACCGTTATCGATTTTTTTAGTTTTTTAATTTAATTTAATACAGTTTACTTCTAAACAGTAGTTTCGCTTCTATTGTGCGTGCACTCACGGACCCACCCAATTTCTAATACCAATATATTGTGTCGATATGGGATTCGAATCCGGACAATTTGCTCTGAACCACTAGGCTTTAACCTTGTCACCAATTTCAGGTAAACATTGGATCATCTTCCGATGAGGATATTCCCTTGAAATACTGCGCGCGACTCTTGACTACGAAGTTCCTGTTAACTGGTAACAAGAATGGAATGATACCCGATAGAAATGTCCGAGTGTCAGTAAAGGCGTCAGCGCTGAATTGTCTTTCGGAGATATTGCTGCTGTACCCGCAGGCTATGACTATGTATGTGGATAGGGACGCTGACGGAAAGTGCCATTATATATCGGGTGAGTGCCGCCATTTTGATAATGCGACTTAATTACGAATTAATTAATTCTTGATGTACATTTCAACCCTAATCGTTGGCGACGTTGAATTGTGTTTAAATAAGTTGTCTCATATTCTAGTCATATTCTAGTGACAAAGAAATTAATTTAATCAAATTTGAAATCTAGACTACCGGTCCTTGGGTACCTTTCTTATTTAAATTTCTTATTTACTATTTCAGGGTCCACAGAAGGTACCGAGTCCAACCAAGAGATAAACGACTTCATTTTAGAACGAAACGTATGTTACCAAGATTCTCTCACGGACTCCATCATGCAGGAACTCCTCTTAAAAGGAGTGGACACTCAATCGCTACTGTTGCAATCCAAAAAAGACTCAAAAAGCGAAAGCGTCGAACTGAAAACCTCAAAAGACATCCCTAGTAACATTCTCGATAATAAACTAAAAAACGACTTAGTCGGGAGCAAAATAAGCGATAGTACAAACCCAAATATGACTAATAGTAATTTTACTATGAATAGTAATATGTCAGCGTCCAATGACCCGCTATCCACCGCCTATCCAATGACAAGTAGTGGAGGTATTTTATCGTCTAGCATCGACTTGGATATGAAGTTCGATCACTTCGGTGAATCGTCGACGAATATTGACAATTTAGAGTCTATAAAAGACCTCAAAACTGAACCGATTGTGGAATCGAAGATTGACGAATGTGATTATAGGGAGATTAAAGACGATTCCTTCGAATATCAGCACATGTCGGATATTTTCGTGGTTTTGCAGTCCCATCCCGATCCTCAAATAAGAGGGTTGGTGCGGGTTTGTATTGGGAATTATTTGAGTGCGGCCTTGGATTTGTCCCATGGCGATTATTATAGATGGAGACATTTCTATATGCTGCCGAAGGAAGTTGCTGTTAAAATTAATACTGATGTCTTAGTGGATTTGATATTGAAGGTGAGATATATCCTACTAATATTGATGTGTAACATCTTAGCTCTAGCTATGTTGCATAAATTTGAATGTAGTAATTTTGTGAAATGGAACGGAAGTATGTAACCGGAAATAACGAAATTTGAATAGAGTTTTAGAACCCTAAAAACAAGTTCAACTCACACTTGACTTATTTCATTTTCCAGGGCCTGACTGACGACATCCACTCGTGTGTGAACCACACCTTAAACTCTCTGAGCAAGGTGTCCACCGCGCTCGCTATTAGCGTCCACTCGTCGCTGTTGCTCAATATTCTGAGCGCTCTGGTCGCGGTCGAGACCAACCCGTACTGGTTGTGCAAAGTGAGTCTGTGCAGGTTGTATGAACGGCTGCCGTATCAGAGGTGAGTTTTTTTGGTTTCACTATAGTCTGTTACTATACTCTTTTTTAAACTGAGAATATCCATTTATACCTTCACGGTATAACTTCATATTGTCAATGAGGGTTTTTTAATTAATAACGTATGTACGAGCCCAGTTAGAGGCTTTTCCATCTAAATTTATCTCAACAGAACTGACCACTCTTTAGGTATAGCCTCACAAACACCATGGGCTAAAGGAGGGAAATTTTGTCTTCAGCTGGGTACCCTGAAGGTTTTCCTTACGACTCTGGGAACCGCAACACCGGCCTCAGGGTACCCAGCGGTCCAGAGTCATATCTAAGATGATATTACTATGTAAATATCCTAATTCCCAGGTTATTCATGCTGTATCCCGGCTCTGCTAACAGGAGTGCTATAATAATGGACACTATGTACCGGCTGTTGTCTGATGAGGACCACAAAGTTAGAGGCGCGGCGGCCAGTGCCATTACTGTGTGAGTATTATAACACGGTCGTAAAGTGATTGATGGTCGTCCTCAGGGCAGTCTTATTGGGATACTATTATTAATTACTAGCTTTTCGCCTGTGGATTTTTTTTAAGGCATAATTTATCCTGAAAGTTTTCCGATATAAAAGTAGCATATGATTCTTGACGACTCCGGCCCAAGTGTATGCAAATAATTTCAGGGCGCTCCGTTGCTCTATACTTTCGTATTAATGATATTAGTTAGAAAGGATAGCATAGTTTCAAGGACAGTTTAAATTACCTGGTAACATTACTATCAGTAAATCGACTCGGGGGAAAATACTTTGCCACTAATGAAATAATGCTGGTTAATCTGTGAATCATGTAAGACAGAAATGTTAGAGTAGAGTGTTGAGAGTGCTTCAATCGACTTCCCGTGCTTCGGAGGATACATAAAACCGGAGTCCGCACTTCTTGTCTAGCAGCCACCTGCTCTGTTTAATATGGACAACTGGCTGTAAGTGGACCCTGTTACTGTTGACTCTGGCCAGACCGTAAGGTAGAAAGGCCGTGAAGATGTGTTTGTTTGTTTTGTGTTGTAGAATGTGAACTTTTTCTATTAAAATTTTACAGAATGATACCAAAGATATACCCCAAAGCAGCTCATAACCCTACCTCAATACTGACTGACTTAGCCAAAGAGCAAAGTAACAAGTTTACTTTTGACCTCAAAAGGTCCTCATTACATTTGGTGAGGGAGATATACTTCTACAACGACCTTCCCGATTTACTGAAGAAGCGCACTGAAGTCTGTACGAATGATAATTTGAAAATAATCGTCTCTGAATTGTTTGGGAGATTAATGGAGTCTAGTTGCAGATTTTATTCCGTAAGTACACCTCTTTTGCCTCTTTTATATTCGTCATACCTTTCATACATGCTCGGCGAGTGTGTGAACTTTTAACAAATTAACCTGGGTCGCCCTGCATTTATTTCATTAGCAGAAGTCAAGCTAATTTAGCTGGTGACATTTTTGAGTAGCCCTAACAAGACTGGGCTAAATAGCTCTTTTGAGGTATTTTAAAATCAAAATATTATGAAGAGAAAAGTTTGTTTGTAAGAAGTAAACTTGAAAACTACTGGACCGATAAGGAGAAGAAAAACTGTTATGAAGCTACATTATTGCAGATAGACATAGCTATATTAGATATAGCAACATTTGTAACTTTCCAAATTTTCTCGGGCGAAGAAGGGGCTTTTTGGCTCGACTTAGGATTGAACCTTGGACCTCCGGTGTCACTCTCTAACAAACCTGTCTTTACTAATAATAGAAAGAAACAAAACACATTTTAACAAAAACGTTGCTAAAATACGTTTATGAATAATGACCTTAATCTGTATAGATTGTCGGTGAATTCAAAATTAATATCATTATCTAAGTGGATATTTTATGTACACGATTATATGTCTTTTCCAATGTTTGTCCAGAATAGGCTCCGAAAATTTTGAATGGATTTTGTTGTTACTTTCAGTGATCATAGTGGGTATTCAGACGAAGCCGGGTCAGAAAGACATTATACTAGATGACCTGTGTGAATACTTCGCCAATAGATGGCGTCTTTTACAAAATAAATAAAGTAGTCTAATTTTAAAAGAGACATTTAATTTTGATTTTTTTGTTTATTTTTCGTTATTAGTGGAAAAAATAATCTTTAAAATGGCGTATCAAACAGTATCTTCGATACAGTATTAAGGGATATATGTGATACCGACAAAACACATTTGAGAAATAATATATAGAGATATTTTATGATTTCAGCAAGGCCTGTTAGAAACTCTGCATTCAGTCTGCAAGTCATACAACCCCTGGTTTCATATAGAGTCTTACACGGGGTTTAGTATTATGAATTATTGCTTAGACAGCTTGGACTGTTGTGGCGGCATGGTGCCCGTGAAGACTGTGCTGTTGGATCTCTGTACTATGCTGTATCCTGGTAAGATTAGTTATATAGTCTTATTTTTAAGAAACGATTACTGAGCATCTGCATATATTTTTTTACGTCTGCACAGAGATACTTTGAGGGCCTTATACTTCTTTTTATCTCGGGAGAATATCTCTATTTTTTATCCCCTTCGAAAATTGATTTTTTATAGGAGAAAATATGCAAACTTACTGGTAAAAACATTCATACGTGTTTTAGCGAGTTGCCCAGGTTGCAGAAATAAAGACGCTAACCGATCCCATGCAGTTAATTGGATACACAGAATGGCATCAGGATTAATCGGTTCAGGAGTTTATAAGTTATGGTATTCCACCGAAATGGACCCTGAAGACATTACACTCTTGGGCAGTCATGTAATTAGGTGATGACGCCTTAGCTAATTCTTATTTCTATGAAATTCCAGTGGAAATACACAAAGTGATGAACAAACGGAAAGGGAAGGACATATTCGAGCGAGACACACAATCCAAGGACAAATGGCAGCATCTGGCCGACGAAAAGTGTGCAAAATTATCTGAAAAGTTTCTACAAGTCACTTTGAAGATGTTGAATATTCTGGTACACTTAATAGAGGAGGTCAACCCTAATGTGCACGTTAATAAAGGTGGGATTGCTTTGCCTGGGAGCCCGGTTAGGCGGAAGACTTCAGGTAAGTTTTCTATTATTACTCATTTCACTCGAAATAATTGCCTACTTTATTCGATACAAATATTTTCGTCAATCCGGACTATCTTTTTTTTCTCACACTTACACCTCCGAAATTCCCTGTATCGCTGGGACATTGACACTAGGTAGAGTCACTTTAGGTAAGAATTTAAACAAACAAAACTATCATATAGCCTCAGGTGCTTAAGACGACTGTCCCGCGATGATGTCATAGCCAATATGTCGAGATGTTTAATTTTCAGAATTGACACCAAAAAAGAGCGTCCTGAACGACAACAGTGATGAGAAGTCGTTGAAGAGGAAGTCCCAAGTGGTGGCCGCGAACTTACGAGCCAATTTTGTCGGGCATTTCTTTAACGAACCGCTCTACATGAAACTGTATGAGGATCTGCGAGCCACTTATTCCAACTACAAGGTGAGATTTGCGGATTCGTACGTTTGCATTTATCTTCAACTTGGGCAAGGTGACATATAAACGGTCTCTAAATCACTGAACGAGTTTTGAATGTAATGCAAAGTGTTATGATATTGTTTGAGCGATTATTTATAAAAAGAGTCTTAGAAGGTTTTGAAACGATTTAAATTCAGGAAATTACAATTACAGACGATAATCTAATTTAATTTTTCAGATTAACCTGGACTCAAAGAGCACAATTTTCCACGTGTTCCTAACGACCGTGCTCGATGCTCTATCTGTGCAATTAGAGTTCAGTACTGATAGGGAATTAGGAAACGTCACCGAAGAAATATTGTACTATTTGAAAATCATAATGCCTTTACGACCGGACAAAACGGTATTTTGTGTAACGCAACTGTTAAAATGCCTATTTTCTACCAATATGATAAGCCAGTACAACGATTTTATGATAATTAAAGATGTTTGCGAAGAATCCAAACAAAAATCGTCGTTTTATGATGATGTGATATCCATTAACGTGCCAGTTAGAGAAAATAATGATGATTCGTTTAAAAGGGGCAGTGTTTCTTCGATAAGCAGTCAAAAGTTGGCGATCGATGTTAAGAATCCGGTAATGGTTGCCGAGAGGAAGTTTCTAATGCATTTAGAGAATTTTCATACAAGTAAAATGGATAGGAAATGGAGCACAAATAAGAAGGAGTTGGAGAGATATATAAGGATGTTCGAGCCGGTTGTTATACAGGCGCTGAGGGTAGGTTGATATTATACGGTTTTTCGTTTAATTAAATTATTTTGCACACGCTGTTTAAGCCCTTCCTATAAATACTCGTAATTGCTATTGTACAAACCAATAGTATGTTTGTTGAAATAACTTGTTTGACATTTGAATATTTGTTATAACAGCGACAGTTTTGGGGTTTGAGTATTTAGTGAATCCATATAAAATATATGACACCTCACTGACACTGACACATAGATTTCCTTTAGCTCGACTTATATCAATAACTTAGCCTTTATAGTGTTTATAGCCGATTAATCGGTATTTAAAATAATCCCGTCGACCGTGATATGTAAGCCAAGTTTCAGGCGTGTTCTGGGGATGTTTTTCTGAATTAGTATTATTTATTTATTATTATATTATCTCAATCAATATATATTCTTAATTTTTTCTTTTGGTCCATGCTAGGTATTTGCATTTTTTGTTAGTTTTTTTACTTCGTTTTAAATTTATTATACACTCACACACACTTGTTTTTTGTTGTTTTCTATTAAGTTAGACATAAAAATTGTTAACCTTTTTGGCTTTAAGATTAGTTTTAAGAATGGATAATCAAGTTTAATTAGTTGCTGTGGTTTATGTAATAAATAAATATATAAATTTTGAATGAACACAATTTTTTCCTATAAATTCCAGAGCTATTCCATGCAGAACGACATACCGTTTCAATGTTACGTGCTCGGTCTCCTGAACCAGCTGTTGACTCTCCGTGTTAACTACTGCATGCTGGACAGTGACCAGATCTTCTTGGGGTACCTGCTGAAGCAGCTGGAGCTGATTGAACAGCATGAGATACCGTGAGTCATACCAATCCTGACTACTCCTGACTAATATTTAATAAAATGCGAAAGTGTGATTGTTTGTCCTTCTTTCACATCAAAACAAAGAAACGGATCGACGAGATTTTTTTGCAAGAGTAATAGATTGCATTAGAGACTTTACGATATCTAGCATCTCTCAAGTTGTTACCAAAAACTACACCTTATAGGTGTACTTTTGACGGCAAAGAGTATCGTCGTCATTGGAGATCAGTTGAACTATAACAACAATATTGACACCACAACGGTGCCTATTTTATAATACTCTCAAACGCTTTCATACTTCATAAATGTTTAGCAATTCTCTATTTGTAATTCTTACCTGTATGTATGTATGTATGTATGTGTATATAATAGTTTCCTTCAGACCTAAACTTTTTACATTAGTTTATTTTTTTAATGTTTTTTAGCAACTGCTGCGATCTTGTTCAGAACATTTTGCTGTTTTTGGTGCAACTGTCTTCGTCTAAACATCACAGCAAGCAAATCATTGAAATACCAAAGGTGAATTATATTTACTGCTCTTCTAGTCTAGAGGTCTTGGGTTTGATACCATGACGGGGTGGATTAAAAAAAATGTGTAACAGCCTTTTTTAACCCGTAGATAAAAAAAAGCTTTTTATTTCTTTCATCACGGGTTGCCTTACTGCTTCCGAAACGGTTAGAGTTCCAGGTTACCCAGCGGAAACACGTCTCCCTCGTTTAGCAGATGGTATTTGTGAGGCTATACCTAACGAGTGGCTAGTTCTGTTGAGGTATATTTAGAAGAAAAAAAAGAAATTGGTACGTAGCCGGGATCCAACCGTGGTCCGCCTATTTAATATCTTATAGTATTATCAATTCTCATACACATTTTTTTTTATATATTTTAAAAAAAACCAAACTCTGAAGTTCCCCATATCCTTTATTAATAAGACATAATGATATATACATATTTTGTTGTAATTCCAGTTAATTCAGCTATGCGATGGCCTGATGGCGAGCGGCGCGCACTCCGAGTGCGTGTCAGCACTACGGCCGGTGTGTGTGCGAGTGTTCTGCAGTATGTTCGGGTCGACCGCCGGTCTGGGGAGGTCGCAGCAGCAGGAGGCTCAGGCGACGAAGGAGGTGCTGTTCTCTATGATGCAGAAGACTATGCATGATGCTAAGGTACGGTTTTGATACTGATAGCTTAGCTCAATATTACTAAAACAATAAGATGCTGTATCAATAACAGTTAATTAGGACAATAATGTACTCATACAATATGATACAAATTCATACCCTTTTAGAACTTTTTAATGCACTAGTTAGACCTATACTAGAATATAACTCTACGGTTCGGAACCCACGGTATAATATATACATAAACATGACGGAAACCATCCAAAAAATGTTTATAACATATCCGAGATTTTACAGAGAAAAATAAATAATTACCTGAAAGTGTACCGGGTGAGTGAATCATTATCTAGGAATGCGAGTCATCGGTTATTGAATGAAATGAGTTACCATAAAGCTGGGGTTCCACGGCCCGTTAATTGACAGGCCATCCCATCGCATCGGGCGCAATGGACACCGCACCATTCTTCTCCCAGTAGCTAAAACTGGTGACACCGACGTGCCATCTGCATATATCAGCCGTTTGCAGAAATTGACAGAAAGCATTATTCTTTTCCTCTCTCCGTTGTCTGAGTTTCTATGTCTTCGATATGTGATGCCAAAATGCTTCGACTTGTAGGTCTTGGACTTGGTGACGTGCGTGCTGGCGCTGGCTCAAGATCATCCGGAGAGTTACTACAGATGGTCCGAGTTGGCAGTCGACACGCTGCTGAACCTATTGAGTCACGCAAGTTTGGACATACAGTCCAGGGAGGCGATATGTGTACTGGAGAGATTAATGGACTCCATATATAGGGATGTGCTGTTGGAGCAGACTAGAGTTGAGAAGTGTTTGAAGATCTTGTTTCAAACGCCTCCAGATCAGGTAAGTCTTTATGACAGTGATTGGTGGATGATGCAGGTTGGGTTGTTTTAAAATTATGTCAATAAGTTCAAGAAATAATTAAAACAGTTCCAAAGTTAAGGAGATATGTTTCAAAACTATACATGTCTTAATTGTTATTATATTAACTTAAACAGGTTAAGATGTCTGGTATTAACTAGGCGGACTAAATTTTAAATTAAGTATTGAAAACAATATTTTTCTCTTTTTATTCTGATACAATCTGAATGAATAAGGAAATACAGTGAAGTGTTGAGCGAAACTTTTTTCAAGTGTATATGCACTAATGCTCCTGATAGTACATAATCAGACAAACTAAACTTAGAGGTGTTTCCACCTAAATATACCTCAACAGAACTCGTTAGGTATATCCTCACAAATACCATCGGCTAAAAGAGGGAGACTTGATGTTCTCTTTCTAAACACCGATGGGTATTATTCTCTGCCACGTATTCTGGTAAGTTTTGTATATATATTTTTATTCCTTTTCAGGTTTCAGCCCCATACAAATCCAGGCTTCAATACATGGTGACCACGCTGATCTTGCTACGAAAAGTGTTCGCTCACATACCGGAAAACGAGATTCTGCTATCCATAAATATGTTAAAAGCCACGTCGATTTCGCCACAGTCCATATTTTTTAACGTAAAACCAGACATAGACCCACTGAATGTCCAAAATGTCAATGAGAATTGTGCCAATCTGTCACCGGATGTGGTTTTAGTTAGGTTCTTGTTTAAAACGTTGACGTATGCAATTCTGGAGATCGATAAGTGCAACGAACTTGAATGCACCGATTTGGGCGAAGATCGGAAGCATTCGTTGCTGTACTGCGTTTGTGTTAATTTGATATGTCAAGTTAAACATATGCTGCATTTGAAGAGTGAGTATTCTTGTGTTTAAATCTATACAAATAAGTAAAATCGAGGTGTCTGTCTGTGATTACTAAATTAATAGTTACCGACATTTAAATGGGATATGTCTGTCTGTCGGGATGTATATCCTATCAGATATTATTAGGAAAAGGAAATGAGGAAAAGTTATCTGTAAGTTATTCCGTGAAAATATAAAATAATAGGTTTTGCCCACGGTTTCACCCGCGTGGAAATAGAATATACAGTAACACAAGAGAAAATAGCAATGTTTGGCGTCGTTGCTATTTTTAGTATGTGCATTTTTACGGTCTCCACTAAAAGCCCTTTTATTTTAACGGGTCCTGGCCATTCTAAATATTAGTGAAATATTTTTTTAAATCGGATAAGTAGTTTCGGAGATTATTTTCTACATTCAAACTTACAAACATTACCTCTTTATTAATTGAATATATATATATTTATGTTCACGCCTTATTCCCCTTTGGGTAGGCAGAGGCCAAAGATATCCACTTGCTACGAAACTGGCACACCTCTTTCGACATGAAAAGACGACATGTGACCTTGCCACCGCCTCTTTATTAAGCATAAGTGGTTGGTCAATGAATGCGCGCGACTGGCAGAGCATAATACAGTCCGCCAGTCGCGCCCACTATAGATATGCTTTTTCACGCTTCGCTTGAAGGACCCCAGGTTGTAGGAAGAAGGAAAGACTGACGCCGCAAGTTCGTTCCACCTTTTGACAGTGCGACACAGGAACGAGCCACTGTGTGAGGATGAAATCAATCCTGTGCGAGCAGTGCGGGTGCGAAAAGGGGATGTAGGGACGAGTTCATGAAGTTCTTTTGAACGCTTTTTGATTTCGGGTGCATTTAATTTTTTTTATATATTACTTATTTGTAGATGGCTGCCTATATCCATTGTCCTCGAAGACAGCTCAATTATTACTGCATAACGAGCAAAGCGGGCTGAACACTGGTTTATATAGTCCGGACGAAAATATACCCTTGGACCTGTTGAACTTGATCTGTCTAAGGTAACAACTCGTGATGAAGTCTGAATTAGACTGGACTGTTAAGAATGTGAAGGGCTACAGTACAACTCGACAACTCTAAACGCCGACTGAACTAAAAAACTATATAAAACTATATACTATATACTAGAAAGTTCTACGCAATACTTCTTACCGATGACAACTCAAAGTCAATTTGACATATAAACTTGTCATCTTTTTAGCATTCCACCGGTGTATTACTTTTGATCTCAACCTCGTTGGGTAGCCTCTAAAAGAAGAAGACTTGTCATCCATGATGGCGCGTCCCATTCTTCTGAGTAGCTATGAGGGCTAACTAGTGCGTAGTATTGTCTCATGACATATTTGTTAGAGGGAGATAAAGCATCATATAACTTTGTACAGGGGAGCCTATATTATAATATATAAAATATGCGTGACCTATTGTGGAGTGTGCCATCGTACATTGCAAAAACTATGCTGGTCCCAGCGCTTCACTGTTCCCGGAGCAGTGAAGTATACATATTGATGGATTCATCACCCATTTTCCAGGTCAGCACACCGGGTCCCCCTACTCACAGTCCACTGGTCCCACCTGCTGATCCGACTCAATTTCCTGGAGCACAAGTTCTGGCAGAACCTTCTCGGTTACGTGAGGAGTTACCCGTTCAGTTCTGATAAGTTTAATGGTAACCTTCAAGTTGACATGCTGCAAGTTGGCTGCTTCATGGCGTATTGTGAATATTTTGTGAGTTATTTTGTTACTAGACGGAACTGTACCCAAGGGTAGATAATATAAAAAAAAAATCTCGTAGGCGATATTTTGCCGGGATAAAAGTTTTTCAGGAAACTTTAAAGAACTAAACTTGCCCATCCCCTAAATTCCAGTAAAATTAGCTTGTATTTAAAAACACTTAACGCGACAGTATACCTATCTTGTCACCATATTAGCTTCTCCTGGAATCCTGGAATCCTGGTGTGTTCCTAATACCAGAATAAAAAAAAACCATTGTCACTCGAATAACGTACGTATGGATATTTTCCCCCTTAATTTAAATTTTTAATGATTAAATAGAATTAATTTATGCTGAGAATTACCGTTACTGTTTTTTTTACATCCTCAGGTAGAAAACGGGTTATCATCGGTGGTGCACCTAACATGGTTGTTAATCAGTCGGGTGCGCGTCTTGATAAGTTATCTACACGAACCGGTAGTGCGCACTTTGGTCCTGAGTGTTCAGAATGGGGCCAGCTCGTCCGGGCTGCTGTTGCAAGCTATCTCCGCTAGGTGTCAGTCTTATCTAAAGGTAAATTTAGTATACTACTAGCGCACATGAGTTTTAGTAACAAATAGAACTTACAAAACTTACAGAACCCTAACTTTTTTTAGTTAAACTTTGCCTATGTCCACCTACCGTGCGAGCATGACCGCGTAGAGAAAATCTACTGTTAGTGTCTGTTTGTCTATTTATGACATTTGTCACGTGATCCCTAGAGAATTCACCTTTTAAGTAAATAGACAAACTGACGCAATGAGATTGTAGATTTTGTCTACAGTAATGAGATTCATTCTACACGGTCATGTTCGCTGGAGAAATATTTTTTGAAACAGGTCTAGTAGTTTTCGAATTTACTTCTTACAATATAGTAATCAGAAGTGACGGCTTTCGTACTCTAATTTAGTACATTGTTACAGGGCGAATTCGCGTTCAACACATACAAGTTACTCTCCAAATGTCACGAAACCCAGTCCGGGACTTTGATATTCTTCATCGCTCGTATAATCGGAAAACTGGAGTCGGCTATCGCTGTGAAGTACGCTAACTTGGCCATCCAGAGGTGTAGAGCGCTTAAAGAGATGTCAGTGGAAGAGATTAACGGCCAACTGTCAAAGGAAGATGTTCAGGTCGCGCTGGAGTTGCTGCAGAGGAACAGGGTTCATGTGAGGTGAGTGTACTACTACTTTCCGCTTCGGATTCGCCTGTGAACATTTTTGAAATGAGAAATCATAACAACTTCTCTATATTTATAGCATGACGTGTATCATCAAACACGTGTCAAAATAATGTTTGCTAGCTTTTTTTACATCATTTAAGCTATTTGTTATCGTCATAATACTACACCCTGACTGCCGTCGACACAAATGGGTTAAAGTTGACGAGAGTCGGTCCCTATTTCATCAGAAATCTGTAGAACCGTTTCACCGAAGAAAACAGATGTTTTAGAGTGTTTGTATTAATATTTTAAGTTACCCAGTTATTATAACACATCAGACATCTTATTTGGCAACCGTGATAGTCGTATAATAACTAGGACACCACTACCTAACAATTTGTATATCCACAGATACAAAGCGTTGGTGGTCGAATTGAACTCATTAGCTTCATCGATATTTGACTTGTCACCTCTGGACTTGTCGCACGAGCGTCCTATCAATCCGGACAACATAGCCAACACTAGTGTTGATAATGAATGGCTGATCAATCAGATTAAGAGCAGGTTTGTGGTTTCATCTAATACTATATAAGAAGTAATAAAATATGCAGCTTTCTGCAAAGTGGAAGCTAAAAGTATCTGCCAAATTATTAATTTTTTTCATATATAGGAAATGTTTATCTGTAGCAAGGAATACAACTCATACGGCGGTGTACTATAGTACATATTTGATTCTATAAAATTGTTATAGGGAAGGCGTAGGATATTTAGAATAGGATAGATGACAGGGTAAACAAAATATTATTCTATTTAGTCCGTCATTTAGATTATCAAAAAATATTGGACACATATTTTTTCTTTTGTCAATCAAACAAAAAATGACAGAGATAAAGCGCGTCAAAGTCTGGGAGTGGGGGCTGGTGACGTCACGCCTTGTTAAAAATATATATATCTATATCTTTATCATGTTTTTGTTTAATTGACACAAGAAAAAATACGTGTCCAATATTTTCTGATAATCTAACTGACGGACTAATTAGAATTTTTAGTCATCATGCCTATTATAGGAAGTGGCATTCATCTAACTACCTCTTCCGTGATAAAGGTCGTAAGGACCCGCTGAGTGCAACATGCCAAGTTTCGCAAAACCGGCCGTACACATATTGTGGGTGTTTTCTCTCTTACGTTTCATACACGACATTATTATTCTTGAGTAAAAGCGGTTAAACAGAACACAAAATAAACGGTTAAGTACATGGTATTGGAAAAAATAGCCGTAGTAAGTGTTGAAAAAAAAAGGCAAAAGAAAGAAAAATATGCCTTACTTTATATTAAATGCAATACTCTAAAAAATTCGTATTTTATAACTAATAGATCTAACCTTTGTTTACAGATGTGCGTCTACTTTAAATAAAGTGGAAAAGCAATTAGAACTAGCTGCCGTCCTCTCAAACTTGTCTAAAGAAGACTTAAAGGCAATAACATCCAATACAGAGTTTGACAGGAAAATACTGCGATCCTGCTTCAAAGTAACCACAGATGCGTATTTAAAAGAATTTCTTAACAACCTAGCTGATTATGAAGGCAAAGAAATTGAAAGGGAACGGCTTAGAGAAAGACGACAGATGGTTAAACTAAAAGAGGAAATGGCGGCTCCAACCATAGATAATAACATACTAAATGTAGCCACCTCCCTCCACGTTTTCAAAAGATCCGATAGCAAAGAATCTAAGTCGCAATTCTTTATACCTATGAAAGAGAATAATAAAACTGTTAGAGAAGCGTTCGGTAATTTAGAAATAAGTGATAATGAAGTGTACACGCTAAACACACCGGATTTGCCCGTTATGTTCACAGAGACGATGGCAATGTTTGAAAAGAATTTGTCGGATATTCTCAAATTGTTTCCGAAGCAAAGCAGACCTCTTAGTCAATCAGAGAATTTTGACCTAAACGCTGAACTAACTATGGATAAATACACAAGGAGATGTCATCAAGTATTTCAGGATAAGCTATTTTACCAAGAGTTTTATGTTCTTCAGACAGTTATGATCGGTTATTTAGAATCGTTGCATAGATTGGAGGGATTTTTTGATGCGATCGATTGTGATGTTAGTGATAAACTGTACAAAAAAGTTCTACCTCGTACATTAGCGAGAAATATGGCTATATTTACAGTAATTTCGCTGCAATATGCCTCGTTTTTGATTAAAAATAAGAAGGTTGTGGAAAGCCCTGTGCATATAGATGTGAGTTTTAGACTACCTGTATTTGTAGAGAATATTGTAGTAGATAATGTTATTGGTATGGTATTGAGTAATGCTTCAAAAGCGATGAAATTCAAAGATATATGGACGGAACTTAATCAAGACAACAATGCTAATAGAGTGCAGTCGGCAATTAGTTGTCTTTTTGCGATAACTAAGTATTTATTGAAGGTGAGTTTTTAATCAATATATCTATCTATACTAATATAAAGTTTTGTATATATTATAAAACAAAGTCCCCGCCGCGTCTGTCTGTCCATCAGAGCCTGCTTCACGTAAAATCTACTAAACGAATTTTGATTATTAGGTTAATTCACAAGGAATATTTACGAGTGTTAAACATGGACCCAACAGTATTTGTGAATCAAGTCGTGGGGGAAAATTAGCTCCTGTAAGTGTTAATGTCGTATGCTGTCTAATCAATCCATCAGAGATACAACAAAATGATGTAGGAAAGAGTTGTGCAGAGTAGAATGATCTACAAAAAAACAAGTGCGAGTCGGACTCGGGCACGAAGGGTTCCGTACCATTATCTATAAAAACGGCAAAAAAAAAAAACAAATTTGTTGTATGGGAGCCCTTCTTAAATATTTTATTTTAATTTAATTATTTATTTTTAAAGTGAATAATATAACTCAATATTCTGTGAATATTTCAAGCGTCTACCTGTTGCCGTTATCAATATCGAGTAAAAACGAGCATAAAATCACGTTTGTTGTATGGGAGCCCCCTTAAATATTTATTTTATTCGTTTTTTTAGTATTTGTTGTTATAGCGGCAACGGAAATACATCATCTGTGAAAATTTTAACTGTCTAACTATCACGGTTCATGAGACACAGCCTGGTGACAGACAGACGAACGGACGGACAGCGGAGTCTTAGTAAAAGGGTTTCCGTTTTACCCTCTGGGTACGGAACCCTAAAAAAAGTCCCCGGTAGCATATATCTATCTCTAATAGATAAGTAGTAATAAATGTATTTGTGTAGGTATTTAAATTGTTGTAAACCGATATTGAATAAATCCGTGCGAAGCCGGGGGAGGATCACTAGAATATACAGTTGCTAACGTAACCGACGAAAAGTGCTGTTAAATTTCCATGAAGTTCTAAACACAATAACTGACTGACCACTGACTTTAAAATAAGAAGAAACAAGTAATTAGGTTCGGCAAGGCGTATCAACTTGTTTTACATATAAAATATTCTTACAGGATACGAAACCTCTAGTCCTGAAACGGTACCTGAAAACCGAGGATGAGAACTTTGATATGGTTTTAAGTTGTGACAAGTTACTGACTCTGTTGGAATATTGGGAAGTACACTTTTATAAAGTGGAAGCCTCTAGTCTCGAGTGTGGACTGTTACCTGCCTGCTATAAGACGCCGGTTGAAGAATTAATAGTCAGTTTGTCCAGGTGAGTTTATAAAGAACGGAACCAGGAAACGCTAATTAAGTTAAAAAATGAGTATAATTTTGGCGATAACCAATTAAATAGGTTTCATGTTCATACTCAAAATACTAAGGCCATTATTCATAAACGTATTTTATCAACGTTTTTGTTAAAATGTGTTTTGTTTCTTTCTATTATTAGTAAAGACAAGTTTGTTAGATAGTGACAAAACATATTTTAACTAAAACGCTTCTAAAATGTGTTTATGAATATGGCCATAATTCTGTAACTAAAATAAAGTCATCAAAACGATTCCATCTCATACCATTTTGTATTTTAAATACCCTTGAACCCATGACCGAATTATATTAGAATAATTACTTAAAAATGGTGAACCCGAGCTTTTATTAAAACATCAAAAACTCAATTTATATGATTTTTTTTTATTTTATGATTACCTTAAACGGTTTTATTGTTTTTTTTTCAGATTAGACCTAGTCACGCACATAGCACTAATACCGCCCATAGAGTGGCCGTCCATACAAATTGTGGACAAAAAGGACATAAGTAAAATAGATTTGCCGCTACAAGCGTTTCAGGATATGGATGTTTTGGAACAGTTCTTGTTTCGGTAAGGACATTATAACGTACTACAGATCGGTTACTAAGAGCTGACATGAACAAATACATTCAAATATAGAACGTGCCAGATTTTACTAATCAACCTATATGTAGAAATTAAGGTCCACACAAAGGATTCAAAAAAGTTTTTTTTGTACATTCACGTGTGCCTTACGGATTCCATAACCGTGTTACTGGCACCATGATTAAACCGATGAGATTATGAGACAATCTAAAGAGTAGTCAGCTCCTTTGAAGAATTTAATATGCTTTATTAAAACAATTTTATTGATGTGCAAGCCACGCTGCTTTAATTTCACAAGTATCAACACTCGGTTACCGTATCGACGCATTTCTAACACTTAGTTAACGTAAAGAGTGCGCGTTATAACTAGCAATAATATTTTTCAGAGTGAATTTCATAGGATGGTCCAGCAAGAAATTGTTTGAGGAGATCTGGGTTGGTCTGCTCGGCGCATTGCAGGGTAACGGCACACACTGGGCCGTCAGAGGTATAGCTCAGTTGCTGGTCACCTCGGTTACGAGGTGTAGGCGTGACGGTGCGGGGAAGTCGCTCACGATGCATCTACCGAGAAAGTATGAGGATTGCACTAACGGGTAAGTCGTTAAATACTTACAGAATTTTGTACCATAATAACCTAACCCCAGCTAACGTTATAAATGCCAAAGTGTGTATGTTCGTTTGACCAAAACATTGCGACGGATCGACGTATTTTTTGTACAGAGATAGAGGCCGGAAATCCTTCGGGATTTTCTTATGACACATTTCAAAAGTTTCTCGGACGAAGCCCGAAAGGAAAACTAGAGGAAGACAGTTTGTCTTTGGGGAATATTATGAAGTCGGTAAAGATGCTTCTTACTAAAGCATGGACTATTTAATTGTGCGCATATACAAAACTATACGATCTATGAGCCTTTTACCGACGTCATAAATACAATTTTATTTTTGTGATATATTTTAGTGACAATACAATTGTCTCTTAAATTGTTTCTAAATTAAATGTATTAAGTGACCCACAGTGCAAGGTTACGTCGCGCGGAGGTAAAAGCAACGGCAGCAATTCTGATTTTGTATGATGGCGTCAACTATAATTTACTCCTAACATTTTCAGAATAAACACAATGCGTGGTTTGGTAGTCGGAACTTCGTTGTACGGCCCGTTGTTCGAGAACGTTAATTTGGAGCGGGTTCCGTTAATGAATGAAGAGTCTTTCGAGGGATGTCATTATGCGCAGTTTAACACGGAGTACTTAAAGTTGGCTGCAGGTAAGAAACTAGTCTCAGATCTTCTCTTCTGCAGGGTAGCCTGGAGTGCTATTACTTCGGAAGGCACGTAAAACCCGTACTTTTGAAGTTATGTTCTAACTAATATTGTAAATGCGAAAGTGTGTTTTGTTTGTTTGTCCTACTTTAATGTCAAAACAAAACAACGGATCGACGTGTTTTTTTGTAGATAGTTGTAGGTCCGGAAAGTGACCTAAGCTACTTTTTATACCTATTGTATAAAATTATATCAAGAAATATATATTATTGTAGATACTCGTACATATCATACATATTTATTTGAATTTGTTATTTTCTAATCCGCCATGCTGCTCTCTCGCTCGCACACTGTCTCTTCCCGCCCACACACAATGCATTCCGATCTTATCATCCTATTAACATTGACTTCTTTACGTTTGTCACTCATCTTTAGCCTTTTCCTGATATATATCATATTTACATGTTTTCTTAGATATATCAGATGAAGCGTCATTCAGAACGAAGCTAGCACTGAAGCGTATAAGAAGAACCACTGATATTGATATAAACAGTTGTCTTCAACTGCTGATGGATGTTGCCGCACAAATGTTACATCCTAAAGTAAGTTTAATATCCACCTGCTAATCAACAAAACCAACAAAACGCCTATCTTTAACGTCTGTCTAAGTCTCAATAAAGTCGACGTAATGAACGTCCAAATAGATAGTTTCGCTCCAAAGATATGGTATGACAAGAGACCCACCGGAGGGGGGGGGGGAGGAGGGGGGGGGGAAATTCACACACACACACGACATCCATTAGGGTTCCGAACATCTCCGATGAAAGTGCATCATGTGACATCAAATGAAAGGGCTCGTTATAAGGAATACAATTTTTTTTTGTAATTATAGAAAGCATAGATGCAAAGTTTTGAGCGAAAAAATGGCACATAACCCTCAGCGCCAATTTTTCAATTTCCATAGCGCGAAGATAAAAAGATAACTAAGTTCGCACAGCCTGACCACATAAACAAAAAAAAAAACAGGTTCCTCGTACTGCACACTGGCTTCACTGACGGAGTGGCGGTGAAGAGCAAGCGCGCTGCTCGACGACGTTTTTCCGATTTGAGCCGTATGGTTGACCTCTGACGTTGTGCGATGATAGGGTTTATTTAAAGTACTAATCAATTGTGCCCTTTTCAGGCCCCAACAGGATTATCAGCTCGCTGCGCGTTGCTATCCTGCATCATAGGGATCAGTGATCTGTTCACGGAGTCTGGTCAGTGGTGTTGGTTGGCTCACCAGTTGATATCCCTCACCGGGCCCGAGCACAAGACCTTCACTCAGTACAGCGTGACCAGTCACTATATGCTGTACGGGCTGTCCAAGTGTCTGTCTGTTTTGGATGGGTTCGAGGGTCTGACGGTAAGGCTACACTTTTATATCAGTTTTGTCGTTATGTAATAATTGCCTTAGTTCTACTGGCTTACTTACTGCCCCAGAGTATTCAGTGAAAGACACTAGTTAGCCGATGATATTTTTAAGTAGGCAGCTCCGTTTGAGCTATTTTGAGGTCGAAAGGCATCCTTATTTTTAACCGACTTAAAAAAAGGAGGAGGTTGTTATGCCGACGTCGTTACTCCGTTAAGTGTAAACTGATTTTGATGGTTTCTTTTTTAATTGACAGAGTTCTTTCTGGTTCAGTCATAACTTTATGAAATGTATGCCGATTTCGATAATTTATTTTTGTAATTATATTATATTATGATGTTATTAACAACAAAATCACAAAAGATTTAAAGTCGGGTGGTGCCAAATTAGAAACTACATAGGTATAAATTTTACTAATCTTGACAAATTACAAACATAGATAACATCAAACAGATCTTTAGAATCTATTTTATAATGTAGTGCTAAAGGGTGCCTCCGGCTTTTCTGTGTGCAAAAAGTTTTTTTATGAAACAGAAAACAGATTCTTGGTCTACATACTCGCTGTGATCCTTGGAAGTTTCATCAATATGAATTTAGCCATTTCTGAACCTGTCGTGTCGTGTCGTGTTTATGCTTCATATATTTTATATATGTGTATATTTCTTTCAGGAATTGTCAACTGTACACCAAAGGCTGTTGAAATCTCTCTCGTCTAGTTACGCGCCTCTCCGCCAGGCGGCGCTGCAGGGCTGTTTGTTACAGTTGACGGGGAAATCCGCTGCCATAGCTTGCATGCACACCAACCCGAGCCCATATAAGGAGTTGGTTACCAAACTGAGGGATACTATCAGTTTGTATCTGAATGGAAATCAACGGTAAGATTTGTGCACATGAACAATGATACAATAATAAGCAACAAATAACAGTTTCCTTATTATTGAAATTGATTTTTTTTGTAGCTTTTTAAAATATGTTCATTTTGTAAACAAACAAACAAAGTAAAGAAAGCAAATAGAATCTTTGTTTAGGGACATATTTTATGGTAATAAATTAGTAAGTATTACACTGTCGACAAAAACTAAACCTAACCTTTCATTTTTATATGAAATATATCTTACTTAGTTACTGGTTTGGACACGTTGAAAGAATGAAGGATGAAAGATTGACTAAAAAGGTTTATATGGCTGAAGTGAAAGGAAATGCTGGCAGAGGACGACCTAGGTGTACTTTTATGGAACATATAAAAAAATATATTGATCGATGGAAATATTAAAAGTGCACACAATCGCCGAGAAAGGTATGATGAATATAAAAGAAGCGAAAGAGGTCATAACAAATGACATTCTATTGTCTCTGTCTACCCCTCTTGGGATAAAAGGCGTGATGATGATGTCTCAAGTCAAGATAGAGGTTAAGGTTACCGCGAAACCGTCAAATAATATCCGTCTAATTATGTCTTGATAATTTCTTCAGGTTCAGCAGTTTTTTAAATATTAATACGCATCATATTTCGTTGTCAGGATCTCGGTGTATGAACAGAGTATGTACTGGTCGGTGCTGTTCACTCTGGTGCAGATGGGTCATTGTGAACTGTTACACGTGGCTGTCAACTTCTTGTTGGACAAGCCTACTCACTACTGCGCCGATTTGATTGTTAAGGTAAGTGTACTAATCACGTAGAAGGAATATCTTATATATAAAATTCTCGTGTCACGGTGTACGTAATTGAACTCCTCTGAAACGGCTCGACCGATTTTCATGAATTTTAGTGTGCATATCCGTTAGGGTTAAGAATCGGACAACATCTATTTTTCATCCCCCTAAATGTTAAGGGTGGTCCACCCCTAAATTTATTTTTATTTTTTTATAGGGTTAGGGGTAGGGGTGGGGGTAGGGGTAGGGGTAGGGGTAGGGGTAGGGGTAGTGCGGGCAAGTCAACGTTTGGGCAGGACAACGTCTGCTGGGTCCGCTAGTAATTCATATAAAAAAAATGCTGTTCATTGGTAAGCGCAGCACTTGAGAACGGCTGGACCGATTTGGCTATTTTTTAATGTACGTAATAGTCTGAATAAGGCTTTTAGGGAAAGAAAAATTGGAAAATAGAGGAAGGGTACCGAAGTGCTGCTTGTAAATTATAAAGAAAAAAAAATCGGTGTTTATTACTTACATTTTTCCTACAGTCAAGTGAAAACACATACATACACTTTTCACGCCTTATTTCCTTTCGGGTAGGCAGATAGAAGTTCGTCCACTTGTCTTGAGCCTGCCACACCTCTTTCACCGCAGTCAAATCCACACTCAATTTCCGTTTCGGAATGGTTCGGGATGGAAAGGGTAAAAACGGAAACCCTATTACTAAGACTCCGCTGTCGGTCCGTCTGTCACCAGGCTGTATCTCATGAACCGTGATAGTTAGAGAGTTGAAATTGTCACAGATGATGTATTTCTGTTGCCACTATAACAACAAATACTAAGAAACAGAATAAAATAAATATTTAAGGGGCTCCCATACAACAAACGAGTTTTTTTTAGATAATGGTACGGAACCCTTCGTGCGCGAGTCCGACTTGCACTTTTTTTTAATATAATAAAGTTATGAAAGTATAATTTTCTGTCCACAGGGTATAACATCGGTAATCAGACAACAAATATTACCGAAAGATCACAAGAATTCTATAATGGAGAAGCTTCTGGATAACTCTGTCAACTATTCTGAAAAACATGCCATGCAAATACTTATGGTGCATCTTTTCTCTGGTGAGTCTTATTGGCTTTAAACATTGACTTTTTTTAGATCGTTTTATTCTACACAATTCCTTCTTACATAATGTTGTTACATCTCTGACGGATTAGACAGCATACGCCATGAAAACACGCAAATATTTTCCCCCACCTTGATTCACTAATACTGTTAATTCTCAGCTCCTAAACATGATAGATCAAAGTTTAATACCTGTAAACCTTCCTCGTGAATCAACCTATCTAATAGTGAAAACCGCTACAAAATGCGTCCACTAGTTTTTGCGTGAGGCGGTCACAGACAGACGGACGCAACGGGTTTGTTTTATAATATGTAGTGATAATGGAGTTTGCACCAACACTGTCACCACCTTTCCAAAAACTGCACTTAATAGACCAAGGAATACAATACACTTTGTTCAAAATTCACACTCTTGATTCCGCATACCTACTGCGCCCCGATGGCGGCTCAAAACATTGTTATACTTCATAATTATGTCTAGCGCTATCTCTAACTCTAACTTGTAGTTCTTAACTTTGTGGTTTAAAATAATAAAATGCATAAAATCCTACATCGTAACAAAAATTTGTCATATTGCCCTGTCGCTCGGAGGAACGGATCGATTTGATTTTTCGCACAGACATTTTTTTATTCTTCACGGTGTTACGGTCCCAGGGTACCCAGCGGAAAACCAAGTCTCCCTCTTTTAGCCGATGGTATTTGTGAGGCTATACCTAACGACTGGCCAGTATGGGTATGAGATGGGGAAAAGCCTCGGATATAGTTGTAATATAATTATGTAATTCTCCGGGGATAATTAAGTTAGAATCTCATTCCAGCCAACAACAAGTTGCTAAGTCCCCGCGAAGAGGACAACATGGACCCCGACATCCTCATGAATGCTATGGAGCGGATCACCAAGTTGTACAGGATCATGAAGGTGGCTGTCAAGAGGGAGAGCAAACATGTCATAGCCAACACGCTCAAATACTTTCTGAGGTAACGTATTCACATTTTAATTTTAATGTATAATGTAATGAATGATCATTTGGTGGAAGTTATTTCGTGAAATGTGACATAATATATGTAACAGGAAGCAAATTAATTCAAATTAAAATCGTTTTTTGAGGTATTTTAGATGTTACAAAATAAAGGGGTTTCCAATGGAGAGGGGTCGATATTGGCTGTGGCGGCCATGTTGTTTTGGCGGTGTCTGTCAAATGTATTGTTTTAATATTCAGTCACTGATGCCATAATGATGTCCAAATTATAAAACTTTATTATCAAAATGAGCGTTCGTTAGTCCAAACGACATTTTACGACAGCGGTGGCCATTCAAAGTCGACTCTTAAACGTTTGGTGGCCAAATTTGAGACGATAGGTTCCGTAAACAATCAGGCAACACCCGTACGTCAAAGGAACGTTGTCCGTGAAACTGTACAAGAGAACCAGAGGCAGTCAATTCCTCGCCGTGCACAGGAACTCGGGCCTTTCAGTGACTTTAACTTGGCGAATTTTGCGTCGAGACTTGGGCCTGCACCCGCACAAGATCCAACTGACCCAGGAGCTCAAAGTTAATGTCCATAAACAACGATGTTTGTTCGCTGACTGGGTGTCGGAGCGTTTGGAACAGGAAATCATCTTTAGCGACGAGGCGCATGTTTGGAGAAATGTTAACAAGCAAAATTGCCGTATATGGGACGACGCCAACCCACACGAGGTTCACCAGTTGACAATGCATCCACAAAAAGCGGTCATCACCGTCAACGGCGAACGCTACAGATCGATGAAAACCAATTTATTTTGGCCCTATTTGAACGATATGGGCGTGGACGACATGTGGTTCCGGCAGGACGGCGCTACCTGCCGCACTGCGAACGCCACGATTAACATTCTGCATGAATAGCTAGACCAGGCCATCGCTGATGGATCGTTAGGAGCTGAGAACATATTAATAGTTTTAGTAAATCTAGTCGCTTTCATGGCGTATGCCAGATATATAACAAAATGAGATAGGAAAAAATTGTGTAGAATAAAATGATTTACAAAAATAATTTAAAATACGTATTGTATAAAATAATATAATATTATTATCATAAACCGATGTAGTACCCGCGCGAAGCCGGGATCGGATTGCTAGTCACCTAAATTGAGTGTTTGCCATTCCAGAGAGACATTGCCCCCGGCCGCGACTCTTAGTCGTGTTGTGATCGAGTTTGTAGAGAGTTGTAAGGAAAGCGACAGGTGCTCGCCGGTCGTCCTCGGGGACAGGAAACTACTTGTACAGAGCTCCGTGCATAATGCTGAAATTGTTTTTGAGGTAAGTCTCCGTTTTTTACATGAAAACTAGATTTCCGCTCTGGATTCGCCCGTGGAAAATTTTTGGAATGTGACATACAATTTATCCCGAAGGATTTCCGGGATAAAATGTAGCCTGTGGCGTGAAATAAGGACAACAAACAAAGTATTAAAGTTTTATTTGGCAAACTTGGGCCGAGAAAAAAACTGGTTAATTAAATTTTTAAATCGATAAAATAAATAAAAACAATAATAATTTCTTGTATTTCTAGGTATTCGAGACAGCGATAGATCAAGACCAACTTCCCGTACTAAGCGGATGGATTTTCGAAGCTTTATCACATTTGTTAGGGGAAAAGTTGTCTACTACCCTACTCCCCACTTGCCTCGCCTGCTTGCTTATAGCTGCTAGCCCAAATAAATATATAAGACAGTTAGCACCTATATCGTTCCACGCGTTAAGGCTCGGTTTCAATAACTTCCCCATAGAAGACTGCAACGTGTTCCAAAGATTTGTATTAGCCAGTTGTTTGAGACCGGGGTTTATGGAGCGTCGCTTGTTATGTACAGTGGCTATGCATTCCGATTTCAGTACGCATCAGTTAGATAAGTTGAGGGAGTTGTGTTTGAGTAATGAATGTTTTGAAGAATTGTTGAACTGTTTGTCTGTTGATGGTGAATAGGTTGTTTTAATTGTGCGTTAACTGGAAACTAGGAAGTAATAGCTATAGTTCAAATGAATCAGTTATTGCAGCTGAAAATTATATTAGACCACAGTTTTATACTGAATTGTCAGTTAAGTGTAGCTAATTATAACAATCCATTCCGTCATTTCTCATTTGTATACGATTTTTTCCTACTCTTCCTAAATACAGTTAACTATTATAGAATTTCATAGTGAAGGAGGATGACATTTGGCACTTATATTCAGAAAAAAAGTTTTGAATAGTTTTTTTGAGAAAGCTGTTACAGTATTGAAATGGAACAGTTTTCTATATTCTTAAAAAAAAACTATCTCACGTAGATCTCACGTAGATTGTGCTTGTTGCCCTAGTATAGATTGTTATTAATGTTTATAATATAATAATAATGTGCTGTGCTATTTTAATAATAGATATAGGTAAAACACCCAATATTTTTGTGTAACAAGTTTTTTCATTCTTTCACTAAATAAGCTAGGTTCTAGAATCTAGATTATAGCACATATTGGTATGACACAAATGTCAAATCTTATTTCAAATTTTCTATGATATTGTAAACAATTGTAATTTTAATTTTTGTACTATTTGTAACTGCTAACTTATCCATGAAAATTTTGAAGTTATACTTTGGCGTGTTAGGATTTCTCCTAATCATACAGCACGTAACGGAAGTTGCGCGCGCTAATGTAACACAACACGAAGTTAGTAAGAGATTATCACACCATGACATTGAGTCGTAATAAATATATATTACTTTATTTTTTCTTCACGCCAAACAAGTATAACTTCTTACGTGCGTATATTAGTACACGCACGCTTTTTTTTATAAACATTGGTATGCATCTCACTTAGGTATTGGTATTAATTAATGATGACATGACATCCATTTCAATTTTATTTATTTGTATATATAGATTATTTAGAAATGCAAAATTTGTTTATTACCAAGAGATTAATGATTAGACTTGTGTTTAGTGATCAATAATTATTTTATACTTATTTTGTTACGTTTATTATTTATTTTCTAAGTTGTATTCTTAGATATTTTTGTTTGAATTAATATTACAAATATATTTTTTTATTAATTAAATCTAAACATCAAATAGAACTAAATCCGCGTGTAATAGTTGCAAGAATACTGGCTGCACTTCCCCGCTGAATCGCGATGTTGATTCGTTGAACAAGGAAGGAGCCTGCCCTCTTTTCACCAGAGATGATCAGTCGGATAAATAAACGTACACTTAATCCTAGTGGGATAGACAGAATTTGAAATTCATTTTTTCCACAAGTCCAAACCATCTTAACATTCCTATTATGTTTTAAATAATAACATTCCCGTCCCGTCAAAAGTGCCTAATTTGACGAAATTTGTCTAACTATCACGGTTCATTAGATACAGCCTGGTGACAGACAGACAGACAGACGGACGGACGGACAGCGGAGCCTTAGTAATAGGGTTTCCGTTTTTACCCTTTGGGCACGAAACCCAAATTTTACGATGCGCGCGCACGATGCAAGCCATATAATAAGCCATTTTTAAAATGTAATTATTTAATTAAATTCAGATTTCAGCAACCGTATTTATGATCACTCCATTTTATTTCCATTTATTATTTGTGTGCTAAATAAACTTATTTGTAGATATTATGGCAAAAAGTACAACTTCTAACGCGCGTACGTAAGTGGTACACACACAGTTTTTTATCATGTAATCTTCACACTTGTCCTAAGAAAATTATAGATAATAACCAATATTTTTTTAAGAACGGGGTGTAAAAAAAATTATATCATTAATGTGTTTATAATTTTTGTATAGGCAACAATTTTTTTAAGGCAGTATTCTATTTTAAGTATTTTAAGGTGTATTATTGTTATGTTAATATTGTTATTATTGATTAAATTATATTTTAATAAATCACATAAATATAATAAATCACATAAATAAATGCTTTCGAAATTTTATGAGTATGATTTTTTTTATTTGTTATAATGGACTGCTCCATCTCAAAATACCTCCGAAATATTATCGGTTAAATGAGGATCACTTATGAGGATTATTAAGGCGTTTTGAGGTTTTTTATAACAAAGTCCTTTCCGTTACACAAACTATACCTTTCTGTGTGGCCAGAAACCTTTTTGTAGTTTTTCATATTAAACTGAAAAGGTGGCATATTGAGCCTGTTGTTGCATTTAATGAACCTAGAGCTGCAACTTCTTAAATAGAAGTATCTATCTGTTACTTTCAGAAATACAGACGGGTATTTTACCTGCCCTACGCAGCATAACAAGGACGGAGTTCTTGCTATGTACTTGTTTTATGTGCATAAAGTTTAAGGAAGTTATGGTTAACAGCTGAATAAAAGATAAAAAGAAAAATGTATGATATCATTAAAATTATCTACAAAACCAATATAAATGTTATTAGGAATGATATTCTAGATATGAACTCGTTATCTCTCAGATAATTCATTACTAATTGATATTGTGTATTGTACGAATAAAGGTTTTCAAAAATGGCTGTGACTAGAAGAGGGTTTATATTTGGTGTTGTTTGTCTGAGTGTGTGTAATGTACTTGTTGTGGCTGTCAGTCTAGCTACGGATAATTGGGTAAGTTTATATTCAAGAAGCAAACATATCCCACTTCAGTTACTAATATTGCTGTGTCTTACGGAACCCTAACTTTCAATAAAACATGGGTTTTTATTGGCCAAATTGGTTAAGTCACGGTTCGAATCCGGCCATGTACCAATGGGTTTTTATTGGCCACTCGTTAGGTATAGCCTCACAGATACTATCAGCTAAAAGAGGGAGACTTGGTCTTCCGCAGGGTACCCTGAAACCGTAACACGTAATGTAGCTTAGTGATTTTTTAAAATCGGTTCAGTAGTTTTTGAGTGTTTTTAAAAAGGCACTCTTCTTTGTCAAACTAAAATCTTTCAAGATTTTTTAATTTAGCTTATAAATGATATTGCTAAACGAGGAACACATTAAGTAAATAGGTAATCTCGATACCTTGCCCCGGCAGCATTATATACAAAATCAACTGGATTATAATAGCGATCTCTAACACCCAATGTCTGAAAATTAAATCTTGTCAAAGTTAATCAGATATTTCAAAACATACATACATGATCTATATTAATTAGTAAACAAAATAGCAACCACCCCGCCCCGTACCGATTTGTAAAAAATTTAATACCCACACAAATATACTTGTTTTTAATATAACTATTAGAGATAGATATATGCTACAGCGGACTTTTTTGTATATTATTTTATTCTACACAATTCTTTCATACATCATTTTGTTATATCTCTTACGGATTAAACAGCATACGCCATGAAAACGAAAAAAACACAGACAGTGATGATGTATGGCTTTGATTCGATGTTCTCTTCGACTACCCGCCGCGGTTGCGGGAACCCTGAAGCACTCATGAAAATAACTTTTACAGATAGAAACAACGGATTTAAGAAGTACTCCCACATCTCCCGTCTCCAGTCTGAACTACGGGTTGTTTGGTGGTCAGTTCTCTTTAACTGTCTTTGGTACACCTACTATACATCCGCTATATTGTAAGTTAAAGTACCTATATATTTATTATATACATGAAGTATAACCTTGTATTAGGAATAATGACGTATTTTATGTAAATATGGGTTATATCCTATGGAAAAAAACCACAATCTTTATAGAATCACTCTTGTGTCTGACCGTCTGTCACAGCTATTTTCTCCGAATTTGGACGAAAAAGGTTGAAATTTGGTACATATGTAAAGTTTAATGACCCAAATAAGAAATACAAATATATTTTTATGCCTAGAACTGTAATGTACCTATTATCTTTATGCGTTTGTATCTCAGTTAATACAGAACAAACCAGAATAATCACTGAATCATGTGTCCAAAATAATACGCTATTTTCCGCACCCGTCATACTTCTTGCCACGATTTACTAATTTAAGGATAATTTCTTATTATCCAAGAGGTTTATTTATTTATTTAAATATGTTATTATTCATTTTTCTTATATTTTCTTTTTATCAAGAATTACACTATTTGTAGCCTAAGTTTGAATAATGTAATGGATTTATTTTGGTTTATTCTACCCCCTTATTCATAAACGTTTATTAGCAACGTTTTTGTTAAAATGTGTTTTGTTTCTTTCTATTATTAGTAAAGACAGGTTTGTTAGAGAGTGACAAAACATATTTTAACAAAAACGTTGCTAATAAACGTTTATGAATAAAGGCCTATATCTATTGTTATTATATAGGTAAATGTGGTAAATGCAGTTATTCTAAAATTACTTTTATATTTTTCAGTGGTATGCGTATTCAGTGAAAACGCTTGTGCTGTTTCGTGTAAAACTGAAGCTGAAGCGAGAAGGGAAGAAGTACGTATTTTTTACTTTACACAACATTTTTTTTTATTTCTACACTGAAACAAAAATCAGATTCTTTATAAAATCCATTCAGAGACAGATAGACAAAATATCGAAATTTATGGTTTATTTTATATGAAAGAAAACCAATAAATAAATAAATAAAAATATTAGAAAGAAAGTTACTGTGTATACATACAAGCTGTGAACGCGTCAAGTCAACACTCACACGGAAACTCAATGATGTATATAGTATACGATACGCGCCACGCACACACAAGGGAGTAGAGAGCAGCGACGGAGAAGGTGCATGACGGCAGACCGTTTTCCGTCACGGCATACGAGTCGGTTGTACCCCCAAAACGCACCAATAGACTTTGGCATTTATTGAGGCTATACCTAACGAGTGGCCAGCTCTGTTGAGGTATGTAGATGGAAAAGCCTCTTTGTACGGTTTGTCGGATATGTACTTAAATAGGTAGATTTTTTATTATGAAATGTAGGAATCGTACCCGCGACTTTTCAGTTGCGAGCCGACGTGTTAACCACTCGACCACCAAGTCTTTTACCCTATTTGATGTAATTTATATTTTGTTTTGTAGGTAATAGCGCTGGCTAACAACTTCAGACCGAACGCTGTTTGTAATGATATAACTACAGTGGATCAAACAAACCTACGTAATGTAGCATCTTTTTTAATATATATTCATTGTTACTTAGTCCGGCCGCACACCGAAGACACACGCCACATGCACGACGCAAATTGCCTATAACAAATTGAATGCTGCAAACAAATGTTGCGTCAGTGATATCATAAATATGGCGTGTGTCTTCTTTGTGCGGCCGGACTTATACGAAAGTATGTTTGTTTTTTTGTTTTTCATTCTCAACAGGAGGACAAAGGAACGACGTGATTTTTGTACAAATATAGTTGGAGTACCGAATAGTGACATGAGCTTTTTAGCCCGGATATCCTTCGGGATTTATGTCACTTTTAAAAACTGCCATGGGCGAAGCTGGGGCGAAAATGTAGTCTAGTAAACGTCTCTGACTAAAGATAAGATAAAATCTCAGGTCTAGGCGGACTACGGTTCGATCCCGGATCCCGGCCATGTGCCAATGGGTTTTTTTTTAAATATTTTTAAATATACCTCAACAGAACTGGCCACTCGTTAGGTATAGCCTCACAAATACCATCGGCTAACAGAAGAAGACTTTGTCTTCAGCTGGGTACTCTGGGACCGTAACACGGTTTCAGGAGCCCTAGGCAACCCGGGTAGAAGAAAATACGTTATGTTTAGTAGTATTACAAAGTGTTTTTTTCCAGTTGACGAGCCTGCAGTGATAGCAGTGGGTATATACATATCAGTTATAATATTTTTGGCGCTACAATTAATATTCTCATTTTTGTCTCTGATACTTGGTCTTCTTAATGCCTTCCAGAACCCTACGGAACCTGTTCTTGGATTACCAGGTAACACTTATAGATACTAACTTATATTTCTGCTTCGTACGCGGAAAGGTCCCATTATAACAGTCATATCTTCGTAACCCTTCAACGTAAACAACAAACGTTAAACAAAAAAACGTAAATCCCTTCAGAGTATGGTCGTATGACTAAAAAGGTGTTTTTGAAGAGGTGATTTCAAAAATTTAAGTTATCGAGAAAATATTCACCAATCATGTTTTCATCCTACACAATACTAGATATAATCCTCTAGTTTTCGATGCCCAAATTGTATGTTCATAGCATTCGTAAAATTCGAGAATTTCAGTTCAGAAATCAACCGAAATTATTCGTTCCTCCCCTTAATTTGTACTCGTTGTATTAGTAATACAATGCACCCCCTTGGGTAGGTAGCATGATGTTAAATAGCCTATGACGTTCCCCAAAAATTGGGCTATCAATTGCTAAAAGATTTTTCAAATCGGTCCAGTAGTTTTTGAGTCTATTGAATACGAACTAACAAACAAATATTGATTTTTGTATATTAGATAAACAACTTAGTTAATAATTCGATTTCCATCTCAAAATGCCCTAATAAATACCATTGGATAAATAAAGAAGATTTGTTTCCGCTGGGTACCCTGGAAACGGTAACAACGGGGTCCGTGAAGCTTTTTATAGATAATGGTACGGAACCCTTCGTGCGCGAGTGCGACTCGCACTTGGCCGGTTTTTTGAATACTGTAACAGCCTAGCGTCAGTAGTAATCTCGCTTATTTTTTGTTAAGTGCAGTGCATGGTGCAGTGCCTGGATGTAAAGGCCGATTTAGACGGTTCTAGTGGTTAGTAGAGTGCGTTAGGATAGTACATTAGTTGAAACATGTAAACGGTAGTTTCCAGTACTCGTACTAGTACGTTCCACTCGCCTTTCAACTAGAATCAAATAGAATCGCTTTTTATTTTTGTTTCAAGTGACACCCTCCCGCGCCCGCTCAACCCCCCGCGCGTTCCTGACTCGCTACTCGCTGTAGTCTAAACGGTCAGTTTTAGTAACTTGCACAAGTTGACAAGGAGAGTTATGTGTGTTTTGGCCTACAAAATGGCAATCTACTGGAAGAAGTATAAACGTCACTGGAAACCTACTAATGCACTGGCATGCGAGTGCCACCTACGCACTCTACTAAACACTCGTAACGTCTAAATCGGCCTTAAGTCATCTAAGATGAAAATCCACAGAATCCACAACATTTCAAAATTTTAACACCCTAATTTTATTAGCCTATATGAAAGTAGGTGAAAAATTAAGGTACCCGTATTTTTTGCTTTTCTAAAATTTTAACTTTAACACTCTTAAATTAATTTTTAAATATTGCATTTTTAGAAAAAGTATTCTGTATTAAAAAAAAAGAAATGACATGAGCTGCGTGCTTTCGTTCGTTTCATTCGTTCAATAGTTCATAGTTCTTTTGTTTCATTCATTATTGTTTATTTTTAGTTTATTAATTTAAAGGATTCCACATCCGGTCATGGCGACATACGCACGCGTTTTCGTCGTGGCGTGATGTGGAATCCAGTTTAATCCTGTTCGCGCTGTGATGATTGTGATTAATCAGTGATTAATAAGACATATCACGGTCGGCGGGATTATCTTAAATACCGATTTATCGGCTATAAACACTATAAAGGCTATAATACTTGACATTGGCAAATCACCGATGAACATTGGTGGAGCCATAATAAAAAAGAAGAAGAAGATTAATTTAAAATTAAATTTTATTCACTTTCATCAACAAAGATGAGTAGAGAAGCACGTAAATTAAATTCCCTTGTATCAATTCTATTCTATTTTTTCGTGTTATGGCTCCATCAGTAGTCCCCTTGTATCCTGTTTTGTTTTTACAACTACAACTAATACTTTTTATTATCAGTTACCTTTGCACGCAGAGAGTATAGTATCTTTGACCCGTACTCGTTACACAGTGTAGATTTTTCAAAATATCTCTTAAACCACTGAATAAAAAAATAATAATATATGTGTATCGTGTTAAGCAAAGGAAGATCTCCAAACGGATTTTTAATTTTGGTACTTAACGAAAAATGAAATGTTGTGAATTACACATTTATCACGCACACTGATGTATTAATTAATATTTTGGTCTCGTTCTACTCGTGACATTACCAATCTAGTAGAGCTCCAGCATACTACATCTATGATTCCTAGTTTCACGATCGACATTATTGTTGCACACTTTTTATTTCGGGACAGCAGGACTGAGGAGCTTGGCTTCATTGTATTCCGAATGCAATAAAGCGCCTGCTATTAATTTTATAGCAAAGTCAAGTTTATATATTTCTTTCGCGCAGACAAAAGCTAGTACTATTTTACAATTATAATTTCAAATACCTACTATGCTATATATACAAATAAACTTATAAATAAAAAAATCATCAAGTACGCTGCCTTCTGGGAGAGTGCCCATAAGGCTGGCTGCGTTGCCACGTTGAATAGCTATGCTTATCCTTTGGGCCAAATATGAGCCAGCTTTTTGGTAGTGGGACACCTCTACCAATCTTTTGGCTATTTCTTTGTACCCAAACGCAACAAATATGTATTCTTCAGGAAGAGATGCGTATTTGCGACGTTTGGCAGTTTCTTTGTAAGCTAATTATACTAGAAAGCTAGTACTAGGTATTAATTGGATATACTTTTTTCAGGTTTATTATGGTCAAATATAATAAATGCAGTAATAGGTACAGTAGTTTTGTTAATCTGGGGAATATACTGGGCTGTGTCCCACCTCCAGATACATCTAGCATTCTCTTACACAGCTGTAGGTGAACTTACACCTGTATCAATACTTGGCTATTCTTATTGGTGAGTATATTTACTATAACTAATTGTCTATTAGAGATGGATATATGCTACCGCGGACATTTTTGTAGGTCATTTTATTCTACACAATTATTTCCTATAACATCTTGTTATATCTCTGACGGATTAGACAGCATACGCCATGAAAACTCGCTGTGGCTAATATCCCGATTTGATACACTGTTCAGTAGTTTTTGTGTGAAAATGTCACAGATCAACAGACAGGCTAGGTGTGGGACTTTATTCATTTTAGTAATGATAATTCCCAAGCGACATTTTGGGGGACAAACAAATAGCCTTTTATACCAAGACAATAGACAGACAATCGACATACCTGACATACCTCTTTAGCTTCTTTTATATTCATCATACAAATCTAGTTGGTTGCAATGTTTATCATAACAATATAAAACTCATCTGTTTGGGATTTCGGGAAACATGTTTTTGGATTGGTAATTATACATACATATACCTACATACATAATTTCTCTCGATCTTTGCCTACTTCCCTTGCTTCATCCACATCCATACATCATTTCATACATGCACATCAATTTTTTATTTATTAACATATTAATCTATCTATCTATCTATTATCACGCCTGTTATCCCTAGAGTGGTAGGCAGAAACTATCGAATGAATATTGAAAGAATTAAGGATGAAATAACATACCTCTTTCGCTTCTTTCAAATTCACCTTTCACTTCAGCCATATAAACTTTTTTAGTCAATCTTTCATCCTTTATTCCTTCAACGACTTCCTTCCAATGGTTTAAATATACTTAGTGTATCTGAAAATTATATTCAAATCGGCTGACTGCGGTGTGACCAGAGACACCAGTAACAATGTCCACTTTTTGCCAGTTGTCCATATTAAATGGAACAGGTGGCAAACTTGTAGATGTGTCACACTGTACGAATTAGCTCAGTTTTAATGGGTAACTGTTTCTATCTGGACATTGTTACTCTGCTGTAGAAACTCTAGGTCCGTGGAGTTCAAATGCTAAAAAGTTTATTAAAGATATATTCCCACGACTGATCAATGATCATCTATGTGACAAAAGGCTGGCTCCTTCCTCGCTCAACGAATCAGCATCGCGATTCAGCGGGGAAATGCAGCTAGTATTCTTGTCACTATTCCACGCGGACCTGGTTTAATCTTTATGTTTTTTTATATACTTGCATAATTTCTTTCAGGTTATTAATAATAGCAGTTATTCTGTCATTGGCAAATATAGCTGTATTAGAAGTACGGAAATATTTACTTGAGAAAGACCCACCGCCACCAGAAATCATTATTGAAAACCATTCAGATGGCACTATATTCTTGTATTAAAGTGCCACGAAATGTAGTGCCACATGTGCCAATTGGTAGTATGAAGTGTTATTTATTTATATAAAATAAGTATTTTTAAGTGTGCTTGAGGAATAAAAGTTATTAATATTTTTTATTTCTGTTTATTTTTTTTATACCCAACAGAAGACCAAGTCTTCCTCTTTTAGCCGATGGTATTTGTGAGACTATACCTAACGAGTGATAAGTTCTTACGATGGAAAAGCCTTTTAGTTTACAAGACTAAACAAAACACCTTCATGGCCTTTATACCTTGTGGTGTGTCCATCAGTAACAGTGTCCACTTGACGACAGTTGTCCATATTGAACAGAACAGGTGGCAAGCCTGTTGCTGCACCTAATGGACCTAGATGTATTACTTCTTTAACAGACGTAAATATTTGTTATTTTGATTGTACGTCATGTCATGTGATTAATAGAACATATCACAATCGGCGGAATCATCTAAGCTACCGATTAATCGGCATATTAATACTTTCCTTGGAAAACCAAAATTTTACGAACACTAATCACCGTTTATAATAATAATGGTAGCAAAGAAGTGACACATATAGACTTGCCACCTGTTCGCTAAATATGGACACTGTTACTGTCTGTTAGTATTAGTAACCGATTCCTAAACAATAAAAGTGTGAAGGACAAAAGGGTCTCACTTATAATTCAGTAAAGAGCACCAGCGCGGGAACAGACTACTAACTTAATACATCGATTTGATTTTATTTCGGTCTAACTGGCTTTTCAGGATTTAATTGCAGAGTTTCAGATTTACACATCTTTATAACATTTACAAATTGCGGTGTGGCCAGAGATACCATTGCACTTGACGCTAGTTGTCCATATTGGACAGATCCTGTGAACCTAGATATCTCACTTTTTTAACACACGTAGTTAAATATCTGTTTATAAAAACTGCGGGCGTGCCCTCTGAAGCACGAGAATTCAATTATAGCACATATATTTAATATGACGCAGCCGAATTGTAGAATCAATCGTAATACAAAAAGCGACTAGTAAATGTTTAGGTGGGGATTATTATAACAGTACGTTCAACAATACGGCGGCTCACCTTTAGCCAAAATATTAAATACTAGCTGTGCGCCCCCGGCTTCGCCCGTGGATATTTTCGAACAAAATAAAACCTGCACTACCCCTACCCCTACCCCTACCCTTACCCTTAACCCTACCCCTACCCAACACCCTACCCCTACCCCTACCCCTACCCCTACCCCTACCCCTACCCCTACCCCTACCCCTACCCCTACCCCTACCCCGACCCCTACCCCTACCCCTACCTCTACCCCTATCCTGTTTCCCACGACTTTGTACGTGTCTATTTTAGAATGTTGGCAAATATACACTTCATACATAGCTTTTGTCATGTTCACCTCTGCCCACCCCGTTCCCGTCGTCATGCCGTGATGGTATATAGCCTATGTTACTCAGGGATAATGTAGCATTCCAATGGTGAAAGAATGATCAAAATCCGTCCAGTAGTTTTTGAGTTTATTCGTAACAAACATACAAACAAATCTTTCCTCTTTATGATAGAAGATATATGCTATCGCGGACTTTTTTTGTAGATTTTAATGTGTTCTTTAAATTTGTAGAACATTATTTTGTTCTATCATCAATAGTTTTCGCAGCGTACGCGATGTAAGGAATTTTATGAGTAATTTTTTTACACCTTTGATTACATTATTCGAGATTTCGTACGGAAACCCTAAACTTTTTGAAAATGCAATGTAGCCTATGTCACTCACGAAGAATGTAGCTTTCTAATGGTGAAAGAATTTTTAAAATCGGCCCACTAGTTTCTGAGCCTATTCATTACAAACAAACTTACAAATTTTTCCTCTTTATAAGATTAAGTATAGATTTGCAATGTAGGGTGCATTGCCGTTTTATTCATATTAGGGGACCAAGGGGGAATTGGCACCACTTAAGGAATTAAATTCGCAAAAAAATTATAATGAGCTAATATTTATTGCAAACTTTACAATTATGAAGAAAAACTATTAAACTATAATTTAGAAATAAATAAAATAAAAAACTCTTATAGAATAACAAAAAAATTAAGATTTTTCGAAATTCTATTTCGGCCCTCATTACCCTTGGGCATGGGTAATGAGAACCACCTAATTAAAATTTGATCTATGACATTTTCTATCATTATTATTTTCTCTTTTCATAAAATTCTGTAGGTAATCTATGTAATTATTATCTATCTCCTAATTCGTTTCTTGTAATGCAAAAATCGAAAATGAAAATTACCCCAATATACTTGGTTGCTATAACCCCAAAATCATAACTTTCACAAGGTTAGTTTTTAACTATTTACAAGAATTTGTTTTATTTATGTTTAACATTTTCTCGAATAAATAAATATGTTGTGTTATCAATGTTAAATCATAAACTTATTTACCAGTAAAAATAAAGTAGTTACATGTTAGCAAAAATATCGGGATAATTGTAACGGAGCGCGCGAAAACACAAAGTGCCTTGGCTTTGCCAAACGGTAAGAGACTGCCGAAATATTTGAAGCCCGGAGGGAACGGCGGTTTGTAAGTAATACTCTCGCATAGTTTCCAGACTTGCAGCATGCACAGAACCTTTTGTATTGACGTGGTTTTTATTACCCCGTGGTTCCCATTCCCCCTTGCTCCCCTACATACTAGCGACCTCACCCCCGGCTTTGCATGGGTACAATAATGGTTTACAACAATTTGAATACCCACACAAATACGATTATATCTACTTACCTATTAAAGATAGACATATGCTAGGGACTTTTTTGTAGATGATTTTATTCTACATAATTCATTCCTACATAATTTTGACGGATTAGACAGGATATGCCATGAAAACACATAAGACCTAACTTTTTTCCCTATTTAATTAACTTATACTCTTAATGATCAGCTCCTAAACATGATAGGTCAATGTTTAATAGTTATAAACCTTTCTGAATTAATCTATTTAAAACCGCAACAAAATTCGTTCAGTAGTTTTTGCTTGAAAATGGCAGTAGAGTGATGATTATGATCTTATACCAAAGTATTGCTGTTTGTATCCTTCACAAGTCTTCTTCTTGTTCTTTCATTATGGCTCCACCAATGTTAATCGGTGATTTGCCAATGTCAAGTATTTATAGCCTTTATAGTTTTTTTTTTTTTTTTTGGTGTGGGACGCTACCTGTGTTGATACACTGGCAGCATCTCACATACAGTATACAAAATTAAAAGCGGGTGCGGCGGCAGAACACGCTCAACTGCTCAAGCGCCGAAAATATTCAAATATTTTAACAAATTACTTATTTTCGGCGCTTGCAGTGGAAACAATGGGTCCATGGTCTACCGAAATGAAAATATTCTTGAAAAATTTAGGTACTAGATTAGTCCACGCCTCGGGTGACCTAAAGGCTGGCTCTTACCTCGCTCAAAGGATCAGTTTAACCATTCAGCGAGGTAACGCAGCCAGTGTTTTGGGAACCATGCCACAGGGAGGGGTTCTGGAAGAGGTATTCTTTTTATAATTTGTATATATAGTTTTTAAATATATTATTTATTTATTACCATTACATTTAAGTTATGATGTAAATATTTAAACTAATACAATTATTAAAACAATTAAAAAAACCTTTATAGTGTTTATAGCCGATTAATCGGTATTTAAGATAATCCCGCCGACCGCGATAATGTCTTATTAGTCGTTGACTAATCACAAAAATTCCCCAAGGCGTGACATGGAATCCCTTCATATGTCATGATATTGGCAAAGTTTAACGATCGAACGATTATTTATAACACTTAACATAGCAACGTTTGCCGCAGTCGGGTAAAACAAATTCGCGTATATAAACTTTTGAACAATGCCGCATCACAAAATGGCGACTGTTCCCAAACTTCCTAATTAACTAGAACTTCACACCTTTATAAAGTTATATTTCATTTATACAATGGTTCTGTCGGTCGCTCCAATCACGATTTGGCGTGCTTCAGAGGGAACCTAAAGCCGGAGGCTTTGCCACCAGTTCTGTTCCATATGGACAACGTCAAGTGGACACTGTTACTGATGTCTCTGGCTATACCGCAAGGTATAACAGTCGTGAAGGTGTGTTTGTTTTTATGTTTTGTTTTTGTTTAAAAAATCTTCCTTTTTATGGTGTAGTCAATTAATTCTTCTTCTTTCATTGTGGCTTCACCAAAGTTAGTCGATCATTTGCCAATGTCAAGTATCTATTATAGCCTTTATAGTATCAATATGCCGATTAATCGGTAACTGAGATGATCCCGCCACAGACTAATCACAACTATTACAGACCGGATTCCCCATCATGTCACGACGGAACGCGTGTGTCGGTCGCCATGATATGACGTAGAATCATTTTGACTCTCATTTTTACACATATTGAAGCAAAATTTGACATGAAGACATATAATAATAGCACAAAATCAAAATTGAATCTTAAATGGAACAAATCATCTTTTGGAACCAGAAAGACGGATTGCCTCCACAGTCCACTCCTCCTCAATTATATTCCTCCAGCTGCGATCCTCTGCCTGATGAAGGGCTGTGGTAATAGAGGTGTCCAGCTTTTCGGTCACTTGATCGGACCATCGTTTGGAGCTTCATCCTCGTGGTTCTCATCCACCCTGCCCATTACCAAAAGCTTTTTCAGGTTGTTTTCTCCTCTCGTTATATTTTTCGTGCTTGGCGGAGCACGCAAACCCGGCACACTCTCTGAAAAAAAGAATTTTATGCAGCTCTAACTGGGTCCTCGTCAGTCAGAAGTCTTGCCAGTTTTGCCACCTGTTCTGTTTAATATTAACAACTCGTTAAATGTGGACACTGTTACTTGTGTCTCTGGCTACGCCGCGAGCCGAACTCAGCACCTGCCACTACGTTATATCCACTATACTTATAGGAAGCATGGTGACACAGTTTTCTAGTTTAAGTACATTGTCACACATGATCTTGTCTTTGAGAGCACTTATCCTTTTTTTAAGGACTTTATTGAGGACACTTCGGACCCTCGACCATTGTTGCCTAGACCCGTGTGTAAATAAAAAGTCTTTAGTAATGTAATTGCCCTCATTTTTCCATCCTTTTATTTTCTAAACTCGAATACTACTGGACCGATTTGAAATTTATTTAAACTTAAGTTTTATTCTTCTTCGGAACCCTATATCCTTATTGCTATAGGGTTCCGAAGAAAAAGAAGAGGTTGTTTTCATATATCAAAAATTTCAACTGACAAAGTCGGGGTGAAAAGCTAGTTTTGGGCAGAGACACCGTAACAGTGTCCACTTTTTGTTAGTTGAAACAGCACAGGTAGCAAGCCTGTTGCTGCACATAATGAACCTATGGTAACGTTTACAGACGTAAATATGTAGCATTTTTTAGAAGAAGTGCGGACGGCCGGATTTACGTGCCCTCCGGAACAGGAGGAGTCGATTAAAGCACATATTCTTAAAGAAAATTGGTGCTAGTATTTTAGACACGAGTGCGTTTTGAACCTGGGACATCCCGATTTCAAGCCAATGGTCTAATAATTAGTCTATCGTCTCTTTAGTATTAATGTATTCAGAAGAAGTATGCCGATTATACGTGCCCTCCGGAGAAGTCAATTGAGCACAGTAATTGGTGCTCATCAACGATTACATTTTAAGTAAGATTCAAATATTTTTATTAATAAAACATCTGTATCAATGGCTACAACTTTATAATAAACTTTTCCTGAAATTTTCCTGAAATATATCACTGTACGAAAACAAAGCAAAAGATATAAATTGTTGTTTTTTCACGCTTCTCCCATACATACCCGGGGTTATCTAAAATCAGATACTGTATGTACAGGATGTTTTATATTATAGAGATATTTTTTTGGCAACCCTACTGTAAAATTTGAAAAAATCCATATAATTCTATATGTATATTATGTATCAATTTGTAGAAGCCTTTGTCGGATTATGTATGTGCACATAATTTTTTTGTATAAAGAAAAAAAGTACGTGGCTGATATAACCGTGAGATAATTATGTGCTGTGACCTTGCCACCGCTTGTTCTTCAGCGAAGGTGGTTGGTCGATGAATGATGGTGACTGGCAGAACAAAATACATTCAGCCAGTTGCGCCCACTATGCCGGGCCCATGGAAATGCTTTTTCACGTTTCGCTTGAAGGACTCCAAGTTGTATGAAGCAGGAAAGACCGAGGCTGGAAGTTCGTTCCATTTTTTAATAGTGTGGCACAGGAACAAGTCACTGAACTTTATCGTTCGTATGCAGAACGTGCTTAGTGTGTGTGGAACTTTGGATGCAACCTATATCCGGGTGCAAAAAGGGGATGGAGGGATGAAGTCATGGAGTTCTTCAGAACATTCCTCATAATACATGTATGAAATTGAATTATTTCCACGCATATAGAGTTATTTTAGGGTTGAGATAGAGTTAGTTAATGATCCCAAAATTATCAATAAATCAATGACCTACGATCCAACAAGTTACATAACGCTCTATACATCAATCAAATAGGGCCTACTTAAGTTATTTTAAAAAATAGGACAACATGTGACCCGGTGGCCGAGTGGTTAAGACGTCTGGTATTAACTAGGCAGACCACGGGTTCTATCCAGGATCCCGGCAACGTATGTACATAATCCGACAAACCACACTTAGAGGCTTTTTCATCTAAATATTATACCTCAACAGAACTGGCCAGTAGTTAAGTATACCCTCATAAAACCATCGGCTAAAAGAGGGAGACGTCTTCTGCTGGATACCCTGGGACCGTAACATAGTAGTAACTGTTTTTGGTGAGTACAGATATTGTTATTTGATTTAAAAATGTAGCTACGTTTTAGTCGTCGTTTAATTTCTGCCCTTTACATATTATTTAATCCAATTTTAAATAAATCAGCCTGTATATAACAGCCTCCTTTCCTTATCGAAGGTGACACACACCCGGATTTATGACTCCGGTATTCTGGATAACATGTCAAACTATAACAGATATATTTCACTGAAAAAAAGTCCCTTCTGAAACAATTTCGTCACTTTCAGAGTTTCAACCAGTAACAGTGACCACTTTTTGCCAGTTGTCCACATTAAACAGACCTAGATGTGACGTTAGTATCTGTTACAAGTGCGGACGGCCGGCTTTACGTGCATTTAGAAACATTCATAAATTTGAGATGTTTGAGTTATCTATCTCTTCTGTAGATTTATGGTTAAAATGAAATTTACCTAGTACAGTGTTTAACTGTGGCTTAGCTGAGGTTGTTTTAATTTATTGACTAATCGTATTTTAACTCTTTAACTTCAGGCATCACTTTTTGTTTTATTCCATATTGTAGGTGAAGCCGGCAAAAAAAATTTCACGATTCCGTGTCCGTGAACTTGAGAGTTTTTAATGACTAATTTAAAAAAAAGCCTTGTTATTCTATGTTATTTTCTAGACTAGATTAATTAGGAGATCTATCTACTATGACGCCTTTTATCCCAAGAGAGGTAGGCAGAGACAATCGAATGCCATTTGCAACGATCCTGACATATCTCTTTTGTTTCTTTTATATTCATCATACCTTTCATGCATGCTCTGCTAGCACTTCAGCCATATAAACTTTTTTAGTCAATCTTTCATTCTTCATTCTTTCAACGTGTCCAAACCAGCGTAAACTATTTTTCTTTATTTTAGTCACAATATTATCTTTTACTCTGCATTCTTCTGTAATAAAATCGTTCCGGATGCGGTCAATACGCTTTATATCTCACATTCTACATAAAGACCGCATTTCCACTGGATTTATTTTACTTTCATGCTTCTTATTCCATACCCAATTCTCGCTTCCATAAATAATCTTAAAAAATATAAGTAATTAAAGTGACAACAGAACCCTAAATATAAATCATAATATTATCTAGATTCTATTAGTGCCAGCTTTTAGTGTCACAAGTCACGTAGCAAAAAAAGTCTGAAAACTTTAGAGATTTCATTAAATTTATGACTCCTAATAATTTCATGCGAAAAAATTCTTTTTAAAAATCTAAAGCGTCGTAAACTGTCGGATTAGGAAAAGTTATAATCGGTTTTAATAGGTACGGGCATCATTAAAACTTGGCCAAATGCTTTACTCTGTTCTCATTAAATTTATAAAGAAATTTTCTAAATTAGCTCTTTGATTTTAGCCTCTCGCTTGCTCTCTCATTTTTCGTAGAAAATCAGGATAAGTGAAGATATTGCCATTTCTCGGTAAAATTTAATGTTAAAGGTGATTTTAATTAAAAAATTGACTAAAAAGGTTTATATGGCTGAAGTGAAAGGAAATGCTGGCAGAAGACGACCTAAGTACATTTCTTGAACATAAACAATTTTTATTGATCGATGGCAATATTAAAAGTACACATAATCGCCGAGCATGTATGAAAGGTATGATTAATATAAAAGAAGCGAAAGAGGTATGTCAGGATCGTAGCAAATGTCATTTAATTGTCTCTACCTAGCCCTGTTTCCTTCTTCCTTGTCGGTTCACTCTTGACAGAGCGGTCGTGGTCTTCATGTTGCAGCAAGATTCCGGGCTGCCGTGATTCACCCGCGTGGAAATAGATCCAAAAAGAAATAATCTCATGGCTGTAATTTGCCCCTCCCCCGCCCGCTTTTGCGGTATAAAAAGTAGTATATGTCATCCCGTGATAAACAAAAACAAATCTATCTCACGGGACCCCATACATTTTTTCGGGCCAGACTATACCTAGTTATCTCTGTGCCAAATTCATCCAGATCTGTTCAGCCATTCTGGCGTGATTGAGTAACAAACATACATACATCCATAGAAACTTTCGTGTTTATAATATTAGTGAGATGCCGTAGGGTTCCATATTATGTCAGTAATGTTCTGATTTTTTTTTCTGCATCTTTAGGCCGCGTATAAGGTGTATGTGTGTTTTTTTTTTAATTTCAAATCCTTTTCCACCTCTTAAATACACATTTTCAAATCTTTTGTTACTCTCAACGTCTTTTAGACTTAGTAACTGTTTCCACGGACGAAGCCAGAGCGGTAAGGTAGTCAAAAATAATATAAATTGCCAGCTTATAATTTTCACGAGTCCCTTAAGGATATAAAATAACGAAAACCACCGTTATGTCGAATTTTATTTGCAAATAAAATTTGAAAGATTTTTCGTAAAAAGGTTACATGCAAATAACGATACGACGCAAGGGGTTTGAGCATTAATATATTTTAGCTTCGTACCGCTTCTCTTGGAAATGATTAATGATACATCCTAAATTGGTTGCTTTTGGTCTTTTGGTGCTAGGGATGGGATGAGTTGGTACACTTTTGTATTGAAACTTGGAACTGCGGTGGAATCAGGTCTTTCTAGATTTCATTTATAATAGCTTAATTGTTGACTGTATTTTAAGCTGGCTGATTGGAAACGTTGCCCGGAAAATTTTAAAATTCGGGAATAACTGAAAGTGCTTTTCTCTTTACGATTTTTGTATGAACTTAAGACCATAATAGGGGATGAAGTGAATATAGGTTTCACAGGCGGGAAAGCACATAATTTAATGTTTGTTTGCCAATCACACCGCGAAACGGCAAAAGATTTTTAGATGGGCTTGAAATACATTTTGATCTATTCTATGCGAGTGAAACCCGCAGGCAAATGTTAGTAGGTAGTCAAAGAATTCTCTCGCCATGACTAATGTAACATTATAGGTTTGCCACAATATTATAAAAAGGTAAAGTTTGTAAGTTTGGATGTAGGGGTAATCTCTAAAACTACTGAACCGATTCAAAAAAATATTTGACTAATAGGAAACTACAATATCCATGAGTAATATAGACTATATTTTATTTTGTTCGAAAATATCCACGGGCGAAGCCGGGGGCGGAAAGTCAGTTATATTTTAATTAGAACCTATTCCACTCATGTTATTGTTGACATGAAGAGCAAAGAAATAAGTATTTTGCTAATTTTCTTATAGATAATACTACTTGTGACTCGCCATCCACTTGTTGAAAAGTGGCTTTGGAGTGCATATTGACACAGTGGACTGTATTTGGTACAGTTACAGATGTTTGAGGAGGATTATATGTCATGTCATGTCGACCGACGTACGCGTTCCGTCTTGACATGATGGGGAATCCGGTTTAATCCTTTCCGCGCTGTGATAGTTGTGATTAGTCTGTGATTAATAAGACATATCACAGTCGGCAGGATAATCTTAAATAGCAGAAGTGAAATGAAATGCTAGGTATAAGGTTATTGCAGCAGGCAGAGTACTTTTGGTACACAGAATCGCTGAACATGTATGAAAGGTATGATGAATATAAAATAAAAGAGGTATATAACAAATTGAATCAGATCACTGACAATTTCGGATTAGACTCAGTAGCGGACTTAAGCGTTACATCACTAAAGGTGGCCATCTCTTGTATGGGGAACATTTCGATACATTCACTAGGTCTCCATCATTTTCAATTTGTACATAATCATTCAAGTGATTTAACCGTGCTTATTTTAGCCTTAATTTTCTTATTATTTTATGAATGAAAAATGGTTTAGTCTGAATCTTTAGACTTATTCTAAAGATAAATTGAAATATTTCAACATTTAGCTGTGGTAATATTTTCTGAGACTGCGGCGAAAATATTTTTTGGACTATTGTTATTTTGATTTGACTCTCGATTGAGAAATTTCAATTAAATAAACTTTTGAAAATATTCATGATTTTATATTTAAATCAACTGAACTTTACAGTATAAAATAAATTTATAGTAGTTTCTAAGTGAAAATTGGCGAAACATAAAGACAATCAAACAATTTTATTATCTTTAATACTATATAGAAAACTGGCTGAATCAACGCACAGCCTAAACTAAACCACAGAAGATATCAATATGAAACTTGGAAGGTATATTTCTTAGGGGGTGTAGAGGTTTTTTATAGAGAAGCCGACATGTGACCTTGCCACCGCCTGATTGTTAAGCATAGGTGGCTAGTCCATGAATGCGCGCGATTGGCAGAACATAATACAGTCCGCCAGTCTGCCCACTATGTAGAGATGCTTTTTCACGCTTCGCTTGAAGGACCCCAGGTTGTAGAAAGGAGGAAAGACCGACGCCGGAAGTTCGTTCCACTTTTTGACAGTGCGACACAGGAACGAGTCGCTGAATTTTTTAGTTCGTATGCAGAACGTGTCCACTGTGTGAGGATGAAAACTGTATCCTGTGCGAGCAGTGCGGGTGCGAAATGGGATGGAGGGACGAGGTACAGTCGATAGAAGACGCGAGAGGCTATGTCTCTGTGTAACTTAAGTGTGGTTAGCCGCTGGCTTGAAAATAACCTGCTGACTCTGAATAGTGACAAGACCAAGACTATGCTTTTTTCTATCACTGCCAAGACTAACCCACCAATCGACTTTCAACTAAGACTCCACAAGAGAAACTGTGACTCGACTACTAGTTGTGACTGCCCTGGCTTGGAACAGGTATCTACTATAAAATACCTGGGGGTCACTATAGACAGGAATCTGTCTTGGGAGAGCCACATCAATACACTTTCAGGCCGAATTCGTAAACTTATGCCTGTTTTCCGATACTTGAGAAAGGTGGCTGATTTGGATCTCCTGAGACAGGTGTACAGTGCCTTGGGTCACTCATTGGTCAGTTACTGCATCCTCGCATGGGGATCCGCAACAAGAACTTACTTAATGAGGGCGGAACGAGCTCAGCGTGCTTTGCTTAAGGTCATGGCTGGGCTGCCTCGGAGATACCCCACTTCGGACCTGTATAGGGAATGGGGGTTGCTCTCAATTCGGAGGCAGTACATACATTACTTGGTAATGCACCAACATACCTACTTGGGTTCACGACTCTGTCCGGCCACCTTCTGATCGACCCAGGCGTGGGATGCATCATGCCGACAACTTTGACTTGGTCCCAACTAGAACTCAACTGGCACGCAGGCACTGTAGATTCATGGGCCCTCATACATACAATAAAATAAACAAAATCTTTCCAATTGGCCAGATGACAGCCACTGAACTCAAGAGGGAACTTCGTGCTTGGTTGATTTCTTTGTCCATTGATGCATGCGAATCCTTGCTCACTGGCATCAATCTCTAGTGCCTACACATTTTTCACATTGATACTGCTGACACTGATTTCGTTTGGGTACACATTTTGTTTGTTTAACATTGTTCAATAAATAAGTGACTATTATATTTATTTATGTTTATGTATAAGTAAATCCATATTGCTGCTATATGTATGTATGTTTATTGAGTGTAATTATGTGTGTGTATTAAAATATGTGTGTTATTATTATGTACAATATTTTGAATGGGACAACACGACAATACTTCAAAAATATAAACCAAATTATTGTCACGCAACTCACCGGTCATTGCGACACAGGCACTTAGCTTAGTGCAGTGTCCGGGGCGTCACCGTGCTCAGCCTGTTATTCATAAATACCTACATCTCAATTCAAGACATTGTTAATATACTGGCTGCATTTATTGTACAATAATAAATATTTTTTTCATTTTTTCATTTTCACCTCCCATATTTCCTATTTCCTATTAAAACTGTAGAGGCTCGAGATTTCGTGTGGTCTTTGGGTCATTGATGATGCGAATTGCTCTTTTTTGCAAACCGTTGAGGGCATCGAGGAGATACTGAGCGGAACTATCCCAAAGGTGTAAGCAATATTCAACGCACGATCGAACTTGGGCTTTGTAGAGCTACAGTCTGAGCTTTGGCGCGAAATAGCGTCTTACCTTGTTCAGTATTTCTAGTTTTTTAGAAGCTGTTTTGCTGATGCCCTTAATGTAGTCTCTGTGATTAAGGTCGAAGCGGATTTCCACTCCTAGTAATCAGACACTGTTTCGCAACATCAAGGGAGTGTTCTGAAGAGTGGAGACGGGCATGAAGGGTTTCTTTTTGGCTGTGAATGCACACGTCTTGGTTTTTGAGGCATTGAACTGAACGAGATTTTCAAAACCCCAGACGACACTGACAACACCCCTACGCAAATCTTCCAGTTGCTGATATGGCCTGTAGATGGTCGACCGTTAAACCCAGCGTGAACCGTGCTGTCGTCAGCATAGCAATGAATGTTTCTCAATGAGAGCATATCATTAATTTGCGGAAGAAACAGAGTTGGCGATCCCTGGGGGACGCCAGCATTGACCGACATGTGCGTAGACACGCTTCCTTTAACAAGTACGCGGATGCTACGCCCATGTATAAAGCCGGCGATCCAGTTGCATAGGCGGTCAGGTAGGCCGTATGATGGCAGCTTGGAGAGTAGTGCCCTGTGCCAGACCCGGTCAAATGCCTTGGAGATGTCTAAGCTGACAGATAAAGACTCTCCGTATTTGTCCATTGCTTCATCCTAGACGTGGGAACATAGACCAGAAGGTCACCAGTGGATCTGTTTGGTCTAAAACCATATTGGCGATCATTTATGTTTGCGTGATCTTCCAGATATGTTTAAGTCGAGCATTGATTATCTGCTCCATGACTGTGCACATAACTGAGCAATGGGACGATAATTATTTGGGTCCGATCGGTCCCCTTTTTTAGGGATCGGTTGCACATTGGCCAACCTCCAGGCCTTTGGAACTATACCGGAAGAATACGATTTTACGAGATACGACTATACGACATTTTTGAGCACTATGCTGGTATACTGTCAGGTCCACTGGCCTTTCGAACATCGAGTGATAGTAGAGCGGCTCGAACGTCACGCTGTCTTATGCAGATCTCAGCCATTTTGGTTGAACAGTCGGATAGCTTTGGTGGAGCCACTCCACCATCGCTAATCTGTGAGTTCGAAGCGAATAACCTTTTTTTGAAGTAGCTTAATAAATTACGTCACTATTCCTAATGCAACGCATATATGACTGTATGTTTCTATAAATAAATAAATATGTTAAGTAGCACAACAAAGAACACACCTAACACGTCTTTTATACCACTTGACGCCAGTTGTTCATATTGAACAGAACAGGTAGCAAAAAGGAGGAGGGCGTTGGACTTGAAATTGGGAGGTCATGGATTCAATTCCTACTCATGTCAAAAATGCTAAGCATCCATTTTCTTTAAGAATATAGGCTTTAATCAACTTCTCGTGCTTCGAAACAAACACACTTGCACTATTTTTTTTTCACAGATTACGGCTCCCGAAACCGTGTTATCTGTTCCAGAGTACCCAGCGGAACACAAAGTCTTCCTCTTTAAGCCGATGGTATTTGTGAGGCTATACCTAACCCTCTAACGTATCATTAAGGTATATTAAGGAAAGTAGAAGGGCAGTGGAGAATATCGAACAAAGAAAGACCCTAAAGCTTTCAGTAGGTAATTTTGTTCTATCATGAAAAAATGTCGCATTTAGTTACGTGATATGAAAGTTAAGTGCATAAAGTGTCACTGATGATCAATTTCAGTTTTTACTTGTAAAAAAATGTAACGCCATTTAGGATAAAAGATAAAATAATGTAGGTACCTATATAAACCAGGGTACCCAGCGGAAGAAACCAATTCTCCCTCTTTTAGTCGATGGTATTTGTGAGGCTATACCTAACGAGTGGCCAGTTCTGTTGAGATATATGTAGCCTCTAAGTGTGGTTTGTCGGATTATGTACTTTATAAGTTTTGAATTATAAAAGGAACACATTGTGAGTAAAAGGGAAAACCTACTGTCCAAGGCGCGACGCGAGGAAGTTGTATATATGCCAATCTGTTAAATATTTTCAATAGCGCGATTGTACAGTAGCGATGCGACATCTATCGACGCGATGTGCCGCCACATGACTCCCTTCCCAGACCAGAGGTCGATACAGTATGAACACAAACATCCATGTAGCTTTGTCAGCTGTGATGGACTGCGTCACTCGTTGACTGTACGTGCGGCGGAATCACCTGTCGTGAAGAAGGAATGACCTGTCGTCATGTCGTGCCGGGGGTTTGGTCAAGACTGCTGGTCATCAGTGGGAAGTGGAAGTAGGATGCGGTCAGAAAGTAGCGATGCGACATCTATCTAGGACCAGACAAATCAAACGAGCCTAAACTCGATGGGGTTACATCGTTTCATTACAAAGTTCCACTATCCACCTCCTGGCTGATCAGATCAGGTCGATGGTACCAAATTATTGTATTGTCATCTGAATTACATACACTTGCAAAGCCTCAAATCAATACGACAATTAAAAATTGGTTAAATTCGATTTTCAAGATTTGTTATACATAGTTACAGGTATTTAAATCAGTAAAAAGGGCAATCAAAAGTTTTCTATACCTACATAGTAGTTATTAATTCAGTGAAATATTGGGCATCGATGTCAATTTGTTTGACGGAGGTTAGCCCGCGAAACGAACGAGGGCCGAGAGTTTCAGGAAATATTTTCACAAGAAATTGCTGAAATTTTGGACCATAATATATCTTTTTTAGTTGTTAGGCTCAGTTAAAGCGTGAAAAATATATTATAGGTAGCTTTTTTCTTCAGATGAAGTATAAAAAAATATATTTGAGTGGAATATGTTATGATACTGATTTACTGAATCATATATGACGATTTTTTTAAAAGTAAACCGAATTTTGTTCACTTAAAAGCAAGAAATAATTAATATTTCGTTTCGCCGTTGAATTTGAAGTCGTTACAAATCGGCATACATTTCATCGAGTTATTGCCTTAAAATCAGTTTTTTTCAATATTTCTGAAAAACTACTGAACCAATTTTTACCAAAACAAAAATTGGACCAAGTATATCCTTTCAAATAAAGAAAGAACTTTCCCAATCTGATTATAAATGGCGGAATTCTGAGGTAACAAACATAAAAAAAACCGAACTGAGAACGACCTCCTTTTTTGAAGTCGGTTGTTAAGCCGTAGGTAGCATCGTGTGATTATCAACAGAGTCTCGAAATTTAAGTATCTGGGCCATTGGGTAACCGAGGATTTGGCGGATAACATGGATCTGGAGAGGGAGCGTAGGGCGCTGTCCGTCCGGTGTAATATGCTAGCTCGCAGATTCGCACGTTGCACAAATCAAATTAAGACCACACTTTTTAAATCTTTTTGTCAATCTTTCTATACATGTGCACTGTGGGTCAAGTATACGGGGCGGGCGTATAGCGCCCTGCGAGTGCAATACAACAACGCGCTCCGGGTGCTGCTGCGGCTGCCGCGTTTCTGTAGCGCGTCCGCCATGTTTCTTGCGCGGGTATTGATGATTTCTACGCCGTCATGCGCAAGAGGTGCGCGTCACTACTTGCGCGAGTCCGCGGTAGCCGCAACACCATCCTGAACACGATAGCCGACAGATGGGATTGTCCCATCTTAGGGCATTGGGTTCGGTTGCACACAAACAACTGTTCTCCCTCCAGTGTGTGATCAATGTAGTAATGTTGTGTTACTTTTATTTTTCATTAGGTACTAACAATAGATTAAGATAAAAATACTAACAAATTATGGATCATAGTTGTCCGAAATAAAAGATTTATTTATTATTTATTTATTATAACATTTCTAAAGGACCCTTAAACTTTTTAAACATCCACTTCCCATTCGAAATCACAGACAAACAACAATAAATTTAACGAATTTAATTAAGAGTACGGAAACAAGAGCCATTATAGAATAGGTACTCAAGTTTATATTGATTCAGAGATTATCGTTAAGGGTCACTACCTATCACGACTTATTTCTATACGTGAAATTCTGTCAATTTGTGTCAACTGTTACCCCTACCATAGAGTACTAAGCCTAAGAAGCCGTAGACGGGTCATTGACCAATAAAACTGACCATTAGTGGTATCGTGGTCGTCGCAAAACAGAGCTCTAGGAAAGGCGATCTAGGACGTCTAATTTTATTGTTTATTTATAATTATTATGTTTGTATTTTAGCATAATTTACATATAATGTTTTTACAAGTTGCAACAATAAAACCACAGAAAAATACAGTGGTACAGGGGTTAGTACTAGGCGTACTTAAAGATCCTAGATCAAAACAAGATGCTTCGCCCGTGGAATTAAGAAATCATACTTTTCACCCGATCCCTTTAACCAAATGTGGACATCGTTACCACTGTTACCATAGTCTCTACTTCTCTAGCCACGTTAAAAGACATAAAAACCCGTGATTATATTCCACAAGTACATGTTTTTACAGTCGTTTCAATAAGGGACTAAGTCCATAAAAGTTCATTCGACAATTTGTTCCCAAACAACGTAACGAGTCATAAAAAGAGATATTAACTTCCAAGTGTGTATACAGTGTTACTGGCGATATGAGCCTTTATTGTAATGTTTGTGCTACGGGCTATGAACTATATGCTACGGGCTATAGGCTATAGGCACCAATGGAAACGATATTCGCGATATGGAATCAGCATAGAAAAATCGACCGTCACGAGACTGAAGTGATGTCATACCAGGCAGGACTATAAATACTCTAGATATGGCAGGATAACAGATTTTTTTGCGGTTTCCATTATCTGATAGGTTAATTCACCGGGAAAGTTCACGAGTAATAAACATGGACCTATCATGTTTAGGAGATAAGCATTAACAGTATATCAAGTCGTGGATAGAAATGGCCCCAGCTAGTTTTCATGGCGTATGCTGTCTAATCCGTCAGAGATATAACAAAATGGTGTAGGAAAGAATTGTGTAGAATAAAATTATCCACAAAAAAGTCAGCGGTAGTATATATCAATCTCTAATATATAAGTAGTTATAAACGTATTTATTTTTAATTTAGGTATACAAATTTTAAATTTAGGAGGTAATCTCTGAAATTACTCATCAAATTCAAATTCAAAAGATATTTTATTTCGTAGGTACACAATAGTAAAAAAAATACAATCTATTAATCTTTTGAATAGTCAATAATAAAAAAAAACAATTATTTTATTTAGTAAAATAAAATACACAATTCATGTCTGTAATAAAAAATAAAATATTACAATTATGCCTGAAATACTTAAAAAAATTGCAAATTATATACCTAAGTTATCCTTTTTATATTTACATAGTAATATTAGAAAATTACTTACATTTAATACTAAATTACAAATATAATATAAAATTAACATTAAACTAAAACTTATAAAACAAATAAAAAAAAAGAGAGTTATGTCATGAAAAATATTCCTTCTAAATGTTCGCCTTGTGGCATGGTGCCCAAGATGCTGGCGGCGTTACCTCGCTGCACGGCTATACTGATTCTTTGAGCGAAGTAAGCACCAGCTCTGGGGTCACCAGAGGCGAGAATTAACCTGCAGATCCTCCAATGTAACATGAGATCGCCTTGACAACGGTTTTTTGATATTTTATTTCCTTGGAAACTATATGTTAAATACATATAGTTTCCAAGGAAATAAAATATCAAAAAACCGTTGTCAAGGCGATCTCATGTTACATTGCTTCAAAATGGTTGACATATTTTGATTGCATTATGGAACTTCAAAAACATATGCTTTATAGCAATTGGTGATAATGTGTGAACATTGAAACACTTGCCTTCAATTTTATAGACGTGCCATTCATCGTACTTTACTTTGTACTAATATAATTTATTTAAAGGACCTTTATAATATTTATTTATAATTTAAATTGTTCCGTCCTTTTTGACGTGGCCTTTTCAGTAATTTTTTTTTTATATACAAATTGTTTTAATTCTGGAAATATAAGTGTCTCGTTTTTCACCTGCCCTCCGAAGCACAGAAATATGATGAGCCTTTTTAGATCGCTGTACAAGAATATCGATCAATTTATCTCACGTTTGATCGGAAGAGGAATATTTTTGGTAGGAATATAATATTAAAATACAACCGTAACTCAATATTATATCCTTTAATCTCCAGAAATCAAATCTCATTATCTTTAATGGCCGTCGCTTTAGACGATATTTTCAGACTCGCCTTTTAAACTGGTAAAATGTTAGGGAAAATTGGAATTGAAACTTGAGGACCTGGCTTCTATAGTCATTCGTGTCAAAAATTCTAAGTACTAACTTTTTTTTAAACAAGTTCTTTAAAGAAGCAGTTTTCTTCCCCATTGTATAAGAATGAATGAATTTTTTCACGGCTTGCCTTATACAGCTCCCGGGAACCTTTGCCGGCCCCAGGGTACCCAGCGGAAGACAAAGTCTTCTTCACTTAGCCGAAGATTCGACTTTACCTTTTATCACATTATACGTATCTTTTCTGCAATAGGTCAATATCCTCGCTCGCTTGCCTCGACCTCATCAGCTCAGCTGAACTGATAGTAAATTACTTACTTTTTTAAATTCTCAATTTCAAAAAGTGTCGGTGACGGATTTCTTGGGGGGGGGGGGGGGGACGACGACGACACTGGACCCTCCCCCTGGCTACGTGCTTGAGCTACTTTAACTAAAAACGGATGTTTGGGTTTTGGTAACGCGAAAAAATAGCAACTATTTTGAAAACACAGCCAGATAATTTTAATTTAAATAGATCATTGTCTTTTCTCAGACATTGTAGCCATGCAAAGCCGAGACAAGCCGCTAGTATAATTGTACAATGTCACGATCCTGACACCTTTCTGATACATATCCTACATTCATACATACATAGGACTTAACACGGAAGATTTAAAATAAACATAAATAATTACCTCTGTAAATGTTGGCATACGAAATGTTTGCATTAAATACTAGCTGGTTAAATGTAACTGGGATTATGACTGATAAACTAAGTATAAAAAAGAAAATTTGTATTAAAATGAAACCAATCTAACTAATTCGGTTTTTTTTTTCTCTTTCGTAAATCCTTCAGATATAATAATTTATATTATTAATGCATTTAATTACAAAACAATGAGGCATTTAGGAATATATATATATATATATATAAAAAGTCAGTTAGTTACACCATTTATAACTCAAGAACGGCTGTACCGATTTGGCTGAAAATGGCGGTAGTGGTTGGAGTAGGGGTAGGGGTAGTGGTAGTGGTAGTGGTAGTGGTAGTGGTAGTGGTAGTGGTAGTGGTAGTGGTAGGAGTAGAGATAGGTGTAGTGGTAGTGGTAGGAGTAGGGGTAGTTGTAGTGATAGTGGTAGGGTAGCGGTAGTGGTAAGGGTTGGAGTAGGGGTAGGGGTAGTGGTAGTGGTAGTGGTAGGAGTAGAGATAGGTGTAGTGGTAGTGGTAGGAGTAGGGTTAGTTGTAGTGATAGTGGTAGGGTAGCGGTAGTGGTAGGGGTTGGAGTAGGGGTAGTGGTAGTGGTAGTGGTAGTGGTAGTGGTAGTGGTAGTGGTAGTTGTTTTCTACGGACGAAGGAATGTAAATAGCAGGCAAGCCAACGTTTGGGCAGGATAACGTCTGCAGGGCCCGCTAGTTATTAATAAAATTTGAATTCCATATTAAATTTACTATATGATTTGACAGTTTGTTTGGGCCATAATATATCAGCGCCTCTAGTAGCAAAAAGAAGCAGTTTTCTTCCCCATTGTATAAAATTGTCTTCAATACAATACAGTGGCACTGTAATGTTTTGAAGAAGATTTTGTCAATTTTATAGATTTTTTATGTAGTAGGCAGTTTTTAAACTATAACAATAACCTCGCCTCATAAATTAATAGAAGACTAGCTCTAAAAATGGCGATTACAAATGTTGCGCTTTGCAGTGATCTTCGTATATTATATAGGCAGAGATTATATTCATATTAGAGTGCAATGTTAGCAGTGTCGAGAGTTATAAATTGTGTAGCGCTGTCTGTTGGCGGGATTTAGAACTTATAACTTTGTGAAAAATGGTATCACTAACGATTTCTTTAGCGATACCATTTTTAGACAGACGTATAAAACTATATAATTTTCTAATCGTTATAAAATCGGTTAAATTATTGGTTATTATTGTTATAAGTTATTAGTATTAAGTTATATACATCTTCACAGCCTTACTTAGATTACGGTGTGACCAGAGACATCAGTAACAGTATCCACTTGTCCATATTAAACAGAACAGGTTGCTGCACTTAATGTACCTTAACACACTACTTTAACAGATCTAAATATCTGTTATTTTTAGAAGAAGTGCGGACGTCGGCTTTACGTACCCTTCGAAGTAACCTCTGCACTTCAAAAAATAACAAATATTTATGTCCGTTAAAGAAGTGACTCATCTAGATCCCTTAAGTGCAGAAACAGGTTTACCACCTGTTCTGTTTAATTTAGAAAACTGACGACAAGTGGACATTGTTACTGGTGTCTCTAAAGGCCGTGAAGATGTGTATTACGTACTTAGCCTCTATCTACCCCTCTGGGATGTCAGCGTGAGTATAATACTCAAAATATGTGGTTTGTCAGGTTAAAATATTTTGAGTGAAATAGCAAATTGAACCAAGCTAAGGTCTAATTCATATTAAAAATTGTTGGTGATGCCAAAAGGGTTTTAAATATTTAATGTTAATCTGAGCAGTTTAAAGGGGATGTTTCTAGAGAATATGAGTTTTGGAATTTGCATTACAGTGGTACATTGTAATATAGACATTTGGTTTATTTTAATAGACACATAAATAAACTTAAAAAAAAAGTATACCGACTTCAAAAAAATAATCTTGTAAGTATATAAAAATCAATTGTCTCTCAAAAACTCGAGAATGGCTCTACCGATTTTCATGAATTTTTCATCGGTTTTCACGAGTTTGGTTCACGAGGAGTTCGAATCTAGTTCACTTTTTAGGACAGGATCTACAGAAATAAAACGAGGGCAGTGGAGGAGACGAAGAATACTTGATACGCACTCAAAAGTCTGTAGCTTTTCAGGATTACTATATTATACTGGAATGGAAAGCCAGAACAGACAAAGCGACACTTGTCCACTTTCATTGATGACCTATATACTACCATTTCAGGAATTTCAGTTTATTCCGGACCATGTGTGTTAACCATTATTTAAGATTTAGTGTGGCTATACATCGTACGTGACATCAATTGAATCTCTCACCCAACCATACACATGCGGTTAACTAGAGACCCCGTCCGGCTTTGTACGGGTTGACATTAATTTATATCTAAGCTAAGATTAACCTACTTCAAAAAAAATGCTCTGAAAAAAGTGTGTCTATATAATTTGAAGAGTTATCGATTTCTCAAGGATCACATCATCAGATCCTGACCTGATGACCATGGGACCACCTAGAAAAAGTAATCGGGAAAACTTCCTCCTTTTTTTGAAGTCGGTTAAAAAGACCGGTTAAAAAGTCGGCCTGTTGCTGCATTTAATTGACCTAGTTGTGTCACTTCTCTGTTATTTTAAGAAGAATTTGATTTCAAAATATAATATTTGGGCGCCTTTTTGATACTATATTTCAGTAAAAATGAATCGATAGAAATTTATCGTTTGGAAGTCAATAGCGTCAGTATATTTTCATGATCCTGTTTGACTCAGCAATAATGAAAATTTCCTTCCTTTGATTTGATACCCAAAGTATATAGCAAGAGGGATCAAAATACCTTTAAGATTTAAAATTCATGTATAAATATGAAGTATTCATTAGTAAATTAGGCTAGACAGGTTATTATATATTCAAAATTTAAAAAGTTAACTTGTTTGATTCCCTCTGAAACGCCGCCTGATATAGATGACAAGGCGCTTGGTAGATCAAATTAGGTGGAGTTTTGAATACCAAAGGATAATATATATTTTTTTTTTAAATTTAATTTTATCTCTGCAATAGTTCAGGCACCTGAGGGGTCTCTCTGTGAGCGCATTATGTGATGTATTCAGAGATAGGTCCCGATGGGTGCTATATTAAATACTCGAAATGGCCTCTTCATGTTGGACCTATGTCCTCATGCAAGCCTTACAAAGGATTGGGTATTGTGCTTGAAATAATAACTAGAATAATTCGCACAGTTAGTTCAACTAATTTCCAACAGAAGGCGTCTTTTTCAAAATACGTAAATTAGTCTAATTTTAAAAGAAACATTTAATTTTGATTTGTTTGCATTGATTGTATGATTTTTTTGATTTGATACAGTATTGAGAAATTCATCATTCGTCATGTACTATGGGTCACAGGTTCAATACTTAATCTAGAGAAAAAGGCCGATCACAAAGTAAGATTGTATGATTTTTTTGATTTGATACAGTATTGAGAAATTCATCATTCGTCATGTACTATGGGTCACAGGTTCAATACTTAATCTAGAGAAAAAGGCCGATCACAAAGTAAGATTGTATGATTTTTTTGATTTGATACAGTATTGAGAAATTCATCATTCGTCATGTACTATGGGTCACAGGTTCAATACTTAATCTAGAGAAAAAGGCTGATCACAAAGTAAGATTGTATGATTTTTTTGATTTGTTACAGTATTGAGAAATTCATCATTCGTCATGTACTATGGGTCACAGGTTCAATACTTAATCTAGAGAAAAAGGCTGATCACAAAGTAAGATTGTATGATTTTTTTGATTTGTTACAGTATTGAGAAATTCATCATTCGTCATGTACTATGGGTCACAGGTTCAATACTTAATCTAGAGAAAAAGGCTGATCACAAAGTAAGATTGTATGATTTTTTTGATTTGTTACAGTATTGAGAAATTCATCATTCGTCATGTACTATGGGTCACAGGTTCAATACTTAATCTAGAGAAAAAGGCTGATCACAAAGTAAGATTGTATGATTTTTTTGATTTGTTACAGTATTGAGAAATTCATCATTCGTCATGTACTATGGGTCACAGGTTCAATACTTAATCTAGAGAAAAAGGCTGATCACAAAGTAAGATTGTATGATTTTTTTGATTTGTTACAGTATTGAGAAATTCATCATTCGTCATGTACTATGGGTCACAGGTTCAATACTTAATCTAGAGAAAAAGGCTGATTACAAAGTTATAATAAAATTAAATTTTCATTCATCTGTTTATCATGTAGTACTTACATAAAGTTAGCGAAGCATCTTACAATTTGCCGCTAATTATATCTGTAAATTATTCATGAAAGAAAAGAAAAATTGCCACTATTTTTTATTTGCAAAAGTAGACTCGCCGTAATTTGCCGCTAATTATGCGAAAAAATACTGCTGCTCTTTAAAAATATACAGGTGTTTCATTAACTTGATAAAAATACTCGTAGCAAGAACAATTTAGCATAAAAAATTTTTGTAGAGGTACATTATTTTTCACCTCTCCAGCACGAAAAAGGCGATTTTGATGTGTAAAATCTTGCAGCAAAAAGCGATTGGTTTTATTCTATTCTATTCTATTTATTCGTGTTAAGGCTCCATCAGGGTTTTGATGATTCTGATCTGATTTCTGATGAGTTTTATATCCGTTATAGTATTAATATTACGATTAATCATTAGCTATCACAGACTAATCACAACTATCACAGCGCGGGCGGGACTAAACCGGATTCCCCATCATGTCACGATGGAACGCGTGTATCGGTCGCCATGACATGACATAGAATCTGGTTTAGTATTTCTCTTTGTGTAATTTTTGTATATAATCTTCAAAATGGCGTATTAAACATTAACCTTTGAGAAATAATATATAGAGATTATTATATTTGTAGTTGTTCAAAACCGGGCGAAGTCGTGCTGAAAAATTTCGGAATTTAGCATCTGCTTTCAAAGAAATTCAAAATTCCCTGATTGATCAAAATTAATGCTTTAATTTATTTCAACTGAAGAGATTACGGAGATCTCAAGGAATTAATTTTGAATATCCTTTTATACTCAATATTTCGGCCCGTGGAGTCTGATTAAAATAGAAGAGATTTTTTTCGAGAGATTATTTTTTCGCAACATGTGGGTCCTTACAGATTCAAACTAGGATATCTACATACTATTGGCAGGCCTTCGTTAAAGAGAGTCAAATTATTCAAATCTCTTTGGCATTCGTTCCAATTTAGTTTGATTAGTCTAACAAGCAAAAAAAAATTTGGGTTGGATGAGAGAGTGTGTCTGGCGAAAGAACAATCGCGGTATAACCATAAACCTAGCCTCACCGCAAGATATAAAGGTGTGTAACTAAGTCCTGTCTACCTACTCCCTGGACCCTGGACCCATATTGATGTGGTAAATCACTTCATCCCAAATAGGTAGCTTTCATGGTTGTCACTAAATTTCAGTAAATTTAGTGAAAGTAGATTTATGTGAAGCAATTTGCTGAGGAGCAAATTTATTGGGCAGCGATGCGTGAACCCTACTGATCTATTTTGGATATCTACTTTACTTGGTGTCTAATATTGTGAGATAGTTAAAGGGTTATGTTGTCTAAGAACAGGTCAAGTGTGAGTTAATCATATTTTATTTTTATTTATTAAGCCTCCTATAGATAATTTACATTTTCACAAAAAAAAAATCACATTAAGTTACACAATTTTGAAAATATACACTCAATCTGCACTTCATATCAGACTCGATTATAAAGTTAAACCACATAACTTCAATTTTATTTAGAACATCAGACAATTAAATTAAATCAAATTAAATAATACAAAATTAAATTAAATTAAATCAAATTAAATGAAAGTAAATCAAATTAAATAAAGTCAAATTATATCGAACAAGTTAAATTCTCTTCTCTTCTTCTTCAACCCGTATTCACCCACTGTTGAGAGTAGGTCTCCTCGTATGTACGCCATTCCTGTCTGTCTTGGGCCTTCTGCATCCAGTTTCTTCCTACCACTTTGGCTACATCATCTGAAAGTTAAATTAAGTCAGATTAAATAAAATCAAATCATTTAAACAAAAATTAAATTAAGTGCAATCAAATTAAATTATTTTATCTATAGGTCATCCCATTGCTGATCAAGAACCTCCCCTATCTTCTTCCAGGTATAAACATCAGCCGTCGCCTCCTTCCTCGTTCCTTTAGGTTAGAGTCCAAGAGACAGCAGTCTTTATTTTTCAGATTGATGAACTGACTTGGAATGATATATTCTTGATCGTTGGGGGGTTTTGGTCATTAGCCCCCACGGTGACCAGGTTAATCATAAAATCTAATCTAAACATTAAAAATAACTAAATAAACCAGGCCCGTGTGAAATAGTGGCAAGAATACTGGCTGCATTTCCCCGCTGAATCGCTATGATGATTCGTTAAGCGAGGAAGGAGCCGGCCTTCTTGTTACCAGAAGATGTGGTCAGTCGAGGGCATCATTTCATATCTATAATAAACTTTTTAGCATTTCAACCACACGGACCTATAGTTTTTACGACCTCGCTCCCAGGGAATCAGAGTCATTCCATCGGGTCTCTTACCATCTTCCCGGATTATTCCCGTTGGCTCTAGGAGAGCAGGAACGTCTATTGACGCAAAAGCCCTTTTGATGGTATCATTGAGGGAGTTGTGACAAGAAAGCCTGCCTGCACTTTTTATGCAGTGCGAGTTGCACAAACAAACACATCTTCAAAGCTTTTATACCGTGCGGTGTGGATAGTAACAGTGTCCACTTGACGCCAGCCAAGCGAGCATGATCGTCTAGAGAGAATCTATAGACAAAATCTCAGTTAGAAAGAGAAAGATATAATTTCCCGTATAGACAAAGCAAGACAAAGAGTAGATGCTTTATCTCTATGACCATATTAAACAGAACAGGTGGCAAGTCTGATGCTGCATGGACGTCCTATGTTGAGTTGTACTTACGAAAATAAAAAGTTTTTGATGCGTAACATCTTAGCTCTCGCTATGTGGGATACATTTATGCAATGGGATGGAAATGTGTAATGTTAAAAGAAACGGAATAAAGATATTTGAAGACTCATTCTTTTTGTGTGTAACATTTTCCTCTCGCTTTTCTGCAATCTGTGGGACTGATTTCGTGAAATGGGACGGAAGTGTGTAACAGGAAGCCGGGGAAGCGCGCGCCATTTGGTTTGAAAAATGAGAGCGCGCGGTGGTAGAGTTGGCACCAACAAATTTTCCGATGGGTTGGTACTGTCGGCCAACAGTACCAAGTTGAGATGTCAGATGTTACAAATCATATAAGACTACTGTAAGGTTCGTTTGTTTTTTTCAAACATTTTTTGACATCCTTTTATCATACAAGGATTGCTCCTGCAGTAAATAATTACTGTTTCGAGGAAAACTGCTAACCCGATTCCTGAAGGTATCGTAAGATATCGAGATCTAAGTACTCTCAATAATACCTGAAAGTTTCATCAAAATCTATTCATTTCGGACTATTTTCGACAAACATTGATAAAGATTGTCAAGAATTGACTTTTTTTAAATTTGTTTGTTTGTATCTATACAAATTAAAGAAGACCGATTCGCGCTTGACCGTTTCTTAGTTTGATTCTTAAATGTAAATTAGTTAGAAACTTCATTTAAAGTTAATGTCACTTGGGACCGATATAAGATAAATCTGTGTAAGTAAATTGTGTCTAGACGAAATATACAGTATTAAACAATGTATAAGTAATATATGTATAATGTAGTCGATAGCCTAATTGGTAGGACGGTGGACTTGTAACCGGAGGTCCCGGGTTGGATTCCTACCCCTTGCCAAAATGCTAAGCACCAATTTTCTTTAAGAATATGTGCTTAAATCGACACCTCCTGCTCTGGAGGGCACATAAAGCCGGCGTCCGGTCACCAACCCGCCTGCCATGCGTGCTGACTATGGCAATTCCTCTCAATGAGCACCACCGACTTTGTTGGCTGTTTGGCGAAGTTATCCGTGCCTTAAAACAACGGGAAAAAACAAAACATTTCCATAAATATTTGTTAAGACGAGGAACGACTCAGAAATTTTTAATCGTAAGCCACGCCCTAAACTCGTGGTTCGGGCCCATGAGTGGTTCGAGCTCAACGATCACGTCATGCAAGAAAACGACGGCGCTTTGTCCGTTCTTGCTGCAGAAGTGAGAAGGGCATAATGTGTCGCTTCTCGCAATAAATGACGTAAGCGGCACATTACAAATAAATAATTTATTAAAAAACGATCACATGCAGGGAAACATCTTCTTAATCAGTACTAGGTACTGAAATTACCTATAGATTTATATAAAATTTAAATGTAAATCCCTTTAGAGTATAGTCGTATGACTAAAAAGGTGTTTTTGAAGAGGTGATTTCAAAAATTTAAGTTATCGAGAAAATTTTCACCAATCATGTTTTCATCCTACACAATACTAGATAAAATCTTCTAGTTTTCGATGCCCAAATTGTATGTTCATAGCATTCGTAGAATTCGGGAATATCAGTTCAGCAATCAACCAAAATTATTCGTTCCTCCCCTTAACATTTTCGCCGTGTTGTGGTTAATTATTAAAAATGTCGACTTCAAGTAGCGAATACGTAAATTTGACTCCATGAAGTTTATTTTTTTCCTCGCAAGTGTGTTGAAAAACGTCGTATGAAACGCGTGTGCATTGGTCATTACATACTCAGCTTTCTTATAGCGCTCGCCTAGTGGCTCGCGCTGAAAATACCGCCTCGTACGTAATGACCAACACTTGTATTACAATAGATAGAGTAAGTAATAACTTACAACAAAAAGTAAAATTAATACCTATACATAATGCTGTTTTAGTTCCATCACTTATTTATGGAAGCGAGACAAGCGAGATGGAATAAGAAGCATGAAAGTAAGATAAATGCAGTGGAAATACGGTCTTTACGTAGAATGTGCGTATTGACTGCATCTGGAACGATGATGTTGTGACTAAAATGAGGAAAAGTAGTTTACGCTGGTTTAGACACGTTGAAAGAATGAAGGATGAAAGATTGACTAAAAATGAAGTGAGGGAAATGCTGGCAGAGGACGACTTAGGTGTACTTTTATTATGTATTGATTCGATAGCAATATTAAAAGTATACACAAGAGCCGAGCATGTATGAAAGGTATGATGAATATAAAAGAAGCGAAAGAGGTATGTTAGGATCATGTGTCTACGGTATGTCTCTACCTACCTCTCTTGGGATAAAAAGCGTGATGATAGTGACGTATTTGTATAGGTATACAAATTACAGTAAATCAATATTGTAGCTGTGCGAAGGCGGGGGCGGTGTCGCTCGTTATCAATATATTAAAACATGCGATATCCTGAAAATTAAATACAGTTTTTTTGAAGTTACACTTCTTAGGCGGTGATATTGAGAGTGAAATTTTAAGGACGCGTCACGTTTAGACACATTTCGTTACATGAGAGAGAAGGAGAAAGAGAGATATACATTGTATATTTAATACACAGTTAAGGCTATCCGTGTCTCCCTTTTTTAGGAAGTTTCACATCTATATTATGACTGTGTACGGTTTTTTAAATTAAAACATAGTTTCAGGAGTCCAATGCGATTCGTTAAATAAACATAAGGGCCTTACCACAAAACAGTCTTCAACAGTGTTACAACCACAGAGTATAGAAGTTCTGTGGTTACAACTATGTTTTATCACTCTCTTGCAAATCTGTCATTCAATATGAAAGACTGAGACAGAATTATGTTTGAATTCAAAAGGTTTATAAGGCTAAAGTGATAGGAAATGCTGGCAGAGGACGACCTAGGTGTACTTTTATTGAACATATAAAAATGTGTTGATCGACGGTAATATTAAAAGTACATAGAAGCTAAAGAGATATGTCAGGACCGTAGTAAATGGCATTCGATTATCTCTGCCTACCCTTCTTAGGATAAAAGGCGTGATGATAGATGAAAAAAAAAGAACTTGCTACAGAACCCTAACTTAATGACAGACACTTTGCCAGTTTTCTCTCAACGAACATTTCTTTGTGCTCCAAAATGTTATTCAATATCTGCGTGCCCTTTTTTGTTGGGAAATTACTTACGTCCTATTTTATAGGGACCCGCGGCGTTTACTCATGCTATAAGACCACCTGGGCCGTAAAGTGGATCTGTAATAGGATCCGAATTGTATGATCTCACGGATAATTCTAGTTATTTATTTTTGACTAGCTGTGTGGACTAGCCTTGGTTTCACCCCCTTTTTAAAGATATTGAAACAAGTGTTTAGGCTAATTTTTCGGGATAAATTCTTAATGTCACATTTCTAAAATTTACACGGGCGAAACCCCTCAGACATCACATAAATCTCACTCCTTCCATTAATTATTACTCTAAACTGAATTTGCTTAATGCTACGGAAAATCATCCGAACTGGGTAAAGCTGACAATGACCAGAATTTAAACAAAATTGTATGAACATTATGCTCCTAGCTATCGCCCGTGGACATATTTGAAATGTGACATAAAAGTTTATTCCAAAGTTTCTGGAATAGAAAGTATGCCCTCTGTGCAAAAATCACATCTCTCCATTTCTCTGATGTGACGCGAAAGAAGGACAAACAAAAACCATTTTGCATTTTTAATATTTTTTAGGATATCTCGAGAACATGTAAAAATTTAGTTTTTGGTGCATGGTTGAAATAACAGGTGCATCGGTGGCCGGGTGGTTAAGACATCTTGGTGAGGAAATTAACAGCGTTTACCTTGAAGATATTATCTGTATCCATATGTCGCTGTATTTCGGTTCGTTGGGGGTCTGCTTCTTTCTTTTTTTATTGTCCTTGCGTTAATTTGAGTGGGCGGCGCGGCGGCTGAACGGATAGGTATAGCGCTACTCGATTGCGATGCATTGCGACCAACGTCTCTAACGTATTAACTAGGCGCACCACAGGCTCGATCTCGGATCCTGGCCATGTACCAATTGGTTTTATAATACAAACCACACTTAGAGGCTTTTCCATTTAAATATACCTCAACAGAACTGGCCACTCGTTAGGTACCTATAGCCTCACAAATACCATCTATCGGCTAAAAGAGGGAGACTTAAATTGGTCTTCCACTGGGTACCCTGGGACGGTAACACGGTTTCGGAAGCTGTAAGGCAACCCGTGAAGAAAGAAAAAAAAAGAATATATAAAAATGGCAAAACACACAACAATCCAATTAAAAAGGAATACTCCCAACGCGTGTCGTTAGAAAGTTGTATATATGCCAATCTATTAAATATTTTCAATAGCGCGATACAGGTTTCAATTGAAATATTGTAAGACAATAAAGTAAGAAATTATAACATTTAATTAATTTTATGTTTCTTTCAACATGAGAAATATGAGCACGTAAAAGCTACCAAATTATTTATGTTCTGTTTAATATGGGCTGCTTACATGTGCAGATTGTTACCCAATTATTAAAAACGGTGATATTTCGGTTAGATTTGTTATTTAGTCATATCTATTATTAATATAAAAACATTAAATTAAATCTAAAGATTAAAAATAACTAAATAAACCAGGTCCACGTGGAATAGTGGCAAGAATACTAACTGCATTTCCCCGCTGAATCGCGATGCTGATTCTATTTAAAATTGACTTAATTTTAATGAAAGCTTCACAATATAATATCTACTATAGCTACAACATTGTGAAAGTGCCAAGATAAACAAACATTCAGATGGTTGCAACATTTTTCATGGATTTTAGTGGACGTGGAAATGTTGACAACGTTGTTATAGTTACAAGTTCATGTCCTAAGTATAAGACGGCCAAATTGAATAGTTCACATTACCTACGGGAGCCGTAAAGCAATCTGTGAAAAAAATGTGATTCTTACTTTAGTGCAGTAGAAATTGTGGATACCAAATGGGTGTCAAATGGCAAACATGAAACCGATAATAAAATATAAGACAAAATTAATTTAGTAGATAATTTAAAGCTTTTCATAACTTGTGAACAATAACTCAAATTGTCAGGTTTATACGTTTACGTAAATAGTGCTTTATAGGATCACAGGAGTTGTCAACATAAATTTGAACTAATACATTCTACTTGTTATCCTGATAACTTGTTATACTGTAACTGTAGTAAATACATATTCCACTTGTTATAGTCTATTATGTTTATTTAGCTTCTCCTGAATTTTCCCATTTAGCGTATACCTCCTGCGACATAAATAAACACGCACAAACATCAAAGCGTATTCCCTTCAAATGCCTATATCGTGTTAATATAAGTAACATAATTTTGATTAAAGTTGCCTTTTGTGAGAGAAATCTTGTTATGTTAAGTGTTTTGGTTCACTTATTTCTAGTTTCATTTATATTTGATCCGAAGTATTTAATAAATGTAGGTTACTGATAGTATAGAACTATTAGCTTTCTGCCCGGTTTCGCCCGTAGAAATTTCTGAAATGTGACATAATGAAGCGTTTAGACGCGCGCCACGCAGCCTGGCAAGCAGCACGGCAAGCGCCAAGCAAGTTATTCACACCCACTGGGGCACGCCAGTCATTGCAAGCAAAGCAAATCTCGTGGCGGCTTTAGGTGTGACCACGAAGTCGCACACGATACTGACGCGATAGCGCGTGTAAACAGGCACACGAGCGCAAGCACAATATTCATCCTCCTTTGAACTGTGTAGTGTCTAAACCGACACTCATCCCGATGGTCGGCAAGCACGACCATAAACCAACCACCATAGTCCATTTACACGCTTGTGCTCGTGCCCGTTGAATGTTGCGTTGAACGGAAGTGTCTGAACGCACCATAATAATTTATTTATCCCAAAGGATTAGCCTATGTCACTTCCAGGTCCTCCAACTATCTCTGTGCAAAAGAAGGTTAAGACATCTGGTATTATCCCAGCTATGTATGTATGTGGGTTTTTTATAATTTAAAGCTTATGTAGGTACGTAATCCGACAAACCACACGAGGCTTTTCCATATAAATTTAAAATATGGAGCGTAGGAAGTTCGGGATCTCCCTCAGTGATCGAATACCCAACCCAATATCCAAATAAGACAGAATACACAGGCTGAAGAAGAAGACGATCTTTAGAAAGTAATTTTAATTTCGAACAAACGTTATGACGGGAGTTCTTCTTTATAATACTAGTAGATATAGACCACGTGCTAAGCTTAGGTTATCCCACTAATATTATAAACGCGAAAGTTTGTTTGAATGTTTATTACTCAATCACGCCAGAACGGCTGAACGGATCTAAATGAAATTTGGCACTGATATAGATTATAGTCTGGAATAGCACATAGGCTACTTTTTATCCCGGAAAAGTGTATGGTTCCCGTGGGATAGATTTGTTTTTGCATAGTGGTAGTTTAGGGGTCAGATCATTATGTCATTACATAGGCTATTTTTATACCGCGAAAGCGGGTGGGAGAGGGGAATATAACAGTGATTTTTCTTTTTGTATCAATTTCCAAGCGGGTGAAACCGCGGTCAGAAGCTTGTACCTAAATAATTGTAGATTCAAAACGCCTGCAAATAATTCTCTCACTCAAAATAATAAACAACATCAATTTAAATGACACGCGTAACTCGCTCCAACAGTGTAAACGTGATTAAATCTCGTTGGAAACATTTCGTATGTCGTTAGAGGGAACAAAGCGAGACTATAAATTGTACGAGCAAGCAAAAAAGTTTTTGTGGCAAAAGGAAATAATATCTTGCCTTCTGATCGCCTTTGATACGACAAATTGTTTATTTAATATAAAAAATATAATCATGGATGTCGAGAACAAAGGTTATTAAGTCCACATTTAGCGAGTAGCATTATTAGAAGGATTACGTGCCTTCCGAAATATATTATTTCTCAAGGGTTTTTTTGTCGGTATGCCAAGTTATTTTAAAAAGAATTTTGCCCTCTAATGACGAAATATAACCAAATAACCAAACGTTTCTTTTAAAATTAGAGTAATTGATGTATTTTGTAAAAAACGCCAACTTTTGGAGATTAGGTGAAATATTAAAAAGCGCGCCATATTGAATATTATTTTTCCCTCTAATCTCTCTATTTTTGTCGGTATTAAATATCTTCTTTAATACCAAAGTTAATGTTTGAAGATTTTATTTCCCTCTAAAGACGAAAAATAAACAATTAAATGTTTCTTATAAAATTGGTCTATTTTAGTTATTTTATGAAAGACGCTATCTGTTGGAGATCAGCTGAACTAACGGTGAGAAATTTTGAAAAGATTGAAGATATGATAAAAATTCCCATGTTCTTGAGTCGACAGTCAATCATGTAGAAATGTTCGCTCGATTAAGTCAGAATTCTATTTGACTTGGATTCGTTCAATCGGAAATATTATATATAAGTTGAACACTGCGACAACTTATGAAGTGTCTATATCTCCCCCCCCCCTAATGCATATTACTGTAAGGGAAGGGGTAGCGTCCTGAACTGACCCCAATTTGAAGGTCATTGTTCCGTAAAGGCAGGAGAGCTGATGGCAAAAAAGTATAAAGATCTGACAAATAAACAACATGAAAAACTTGTAATTGTAATTACTTATCCTAAGCATGATAGTAAATAAATATAAAACATCCGGAACGATGTCATTAGAGAAGAATGAGGAGTGAAAGATGATAATGTGACTAAAATGAAAAAAGTAGTTTACACTGGTTTGGACACGTTGAAAGAATGAAGGCTGAAATATTGACTAAAAAGGTTTATATGACTGAAGTGAAAGGAAATGCTGGCAGAGGACGACATAGGTGTACTTTTATTGAACATAAAAAAAAATATTGATCGAAGGCAATATTAAAAGTACATACAATCGCCGAACATGTATGAAAGGTATGATGAATATAAAAGAAGCGAAAGAAGTATGTCAGGATCGTAGCAAATGGCATTCGATTGTCTCTGCCTACCCCTCTTGGGATAAAAGGCGTGATGATAGATATGATAGATACATAGAAAGATAGGGAATGCAGAGGCAATTGAATGCTATTTGACCCTGACATATTATCTCTTTCGCTTAATTTATAATCATCATACCTTTCAACACGCTCGGCGATTGTGTGTACTTTTAATATTGCTTTCAATCAATATTTTTATATGTTCAATAAAAATACACCTAGAACTTATATTTTTAAAATTTTCAACTTGTACATTTCTGCAATTTGTTAGAAAGGTTGTAGCAATATAAAAAAATGCTTTAAATAAATAAAATCTCTCTCTTCTCCAACTTGTTTTCTTCTTTACGGTTTGCCTTACAGCTTCCAGAACCGTGCTATGGGTCCCAGGGTACCCAGCGGAAGACCAAGTCTCCCTCTTTTAGCCAATAGTATTTGTGAGGCTATACCTAACGACTGGCCAGTTCTGTTGAGGTATATTTAGATGGAAAAGCCTCGGATTATGTACTTTATATTCACCAAATCCGTACAGTCGTATTAATGGACTGACCCTTTGTCCAAAATATAAGCAAACCTTTTCCATTATGTTTGGTTGTTGTAGGTAAATTGTAGCTCTCGATTCATATGAAATGGATTTTAGAGCCGCAATACCTGCCAGCTAACCGCTAATGTTCCTGAATTTAGTTGAAATTACATTTTGGGACCCTGAGCAATGGGATAGCGGAATATCTGATAACTTTAACAAGTTCGATTTCTGGTTTTATATACATATATATAATACAGCATACGCCATGAAAACTCGCTGGCGAGTTTTCATGGCGTATGCTGTCTAATCCGTCAGAGATATAACAAAATGATGTAGGAAATAATTATCTATACTAATATTATAATGAGGAAAGATTTGTATATTTGTGTGTACGTTTGTAATGAATAAAATCAAAAACTACTGTGCCGATTTCAAAAATTCTTTCACCATTGGAAAGCTACATTCACCCTGAGTGACATAGGCTATATTTTATTTTCAGAAAATAGGGATCCTTACTAAAACTCCAATAATGTAACCCAAGGTGTAAAAAAATTACCTAAGAAATTCCTTACATCGCGTGCGCTGCGAAAACTATTGATGATATAGAGGTAGTGGTAGTGGTAGAGGGTAGGGGTAGAGGTATGTATAGGGTATATTTTATTTTGTTCGTAAATATCCACGGGCGAAGCCGGGGGCGGAATGCTAGTTATTAATATAGATAGATAGACTTAGGAATACACAAATGCCCTTGCCTAGGCCATTATCGATCATTTAATTGCCTTCTACATGCAATGCGTTGTAAGGAAATGCATTTCTGGGAAGTATTTATAAATTGAATATGTCAGAAGGTCAATACTGATGTATCGATTTTAGTTTAAAATATTCATGAACATTATACAGCCTTGTACTCTTCAATGGTATAAACCTAGGACAAAGTATGTTTCGATTTTTACTTAATATCACCTGAAGTCAAGGGAATTTTCCAAGTTTGATCCTCGTACTTCTAAAATTAACAGTGCAGCAACAGACTTGCCATTCGTTCTGTTCAATATGGAGAACTGGCGTCAAGTGGACACTGTTACCCGTGTCTCTGGTCACACCGCAAGATATAAACGCCGTGAAGATTTGTTTGTGATCCTTACAATATATGCCTACATTTGTTTTGTAAGTAATCCGAGAAACTGTACTATTTTCTTTTTTTTTGAGTTGCTTTACAACTCCCGGAACAATGTTAGGTGTTAGTCCCAGGGTACCTACCCAGCCGGAAGACCAAGTCTCCCTCTTTTAGCCGATGGGCTATACCTAACGAGTGGCCAGTTCTGTTTAACGTTTTTAATTAATATATTAACCATTGCTTTTATGTCCGTAATCAAGTGTATGTGATAAAAAATATAAGCGACTTCTCGTGCTTCAGAGGACACGTAAAGCAGTCCGCATTTCTTCTAAAAATATCAGATAGGTACTAGCTTTCCGCCCCCAGCTTCAGAAGAACTCCATGACCTCGTCCCTCCATCCCTTTTCGCACCCGCACTGCTCGCATAGGGTATCGATTTCATCCTCACACAGTTCCTGTGTCGCAGAGTCTAAAAGTGGAACGAACTTGTGGCGTCGGTCTTTCCTGCTTTCTACAACCTGGGGTCCTTCAAGCAAAGCGTGAAAAGTATCTCAATGGGCGCGACTGCCGGACTGTATTATGCTCTGCCAGTCGCGCGCATTCATGGACCAGCCACCTATGCTTAATAAACAGGCCGTGGTTTTTTTGGAACATGGATAGGACTGCGGAATAATGTAGCTTCCAATTATTGAAGGAACTTACAGAATCGGTTCAGTAATTAAAGAGATTACCTCCTACATCCAAACTCACAAACTTTACCTTTTAAAATATTATTGCTGACTTACTGTTAACTAAGTGGCACATCTACAGACTTGTCACCTGACCACTGTTACTGGTGTTTCTCACCATACCGCATGTAATAAAGGCCGTGGTGGTTTTGTGTACAAATAAACTGTCAACGTTGAAGGTACCATCAAGCGGTTGGTTGTCACCAAAGAGAAGTTTCAACTTCATTAAACTGATGAAATGTAATAATATCAATATTTCTTTTGGGTTTATTGAATCGGAAATATCTGTAATGTACTGAACTTCTGTGAAAATTGGGAAAAGGGGTAAAAGGGTCATGCTGAAACTTTCTAACACTTTTTAGGGTTCCGTAACTGTCTCTATACTGATTATTATTAATGCTACAGGTGTCTTTAACGTTTAAACGGATTTATATCAAACGAAGCCTATGTCACTCTTCGGCGTTTCAGCTAGGTATTCTTTATGCAAACAAAACATAACGTTTTCTGAATTTTTTACAATTTTCTGGGCAACATTTTCAATTGTTCTTTCCCTAAAAACTTATTTAGACTGTTATGAATATAAAAAAAGAACGAGACTTACCGTAGTCGCATATGATGTGTAACATCTGACACCTCACCTTGGTAATAAGCAACCATTAACACTTTATACACAACACTGTATGCGTTCTCCTTCTCTGTTTCTCTTTCTCTTTTTCGTCACACACACGCACACACGTTGGCGGACAGTACCAACCTCTCGGAAAATGGGTTGGTACCATCTGACGGCCAACTCTATAACCGAGCGAGCTTATTGGTAAATATTGGCTTCTTGTTACACACTTCCGTCCATTTTCATGAAATCTATCCCACAGATTGCAGGAAAACGAGACACATAAAAAAAACCCAAATCGGTCCAGCCGTTCTCAACTGATGCGCTTACCAAAGAATAGTATTTAATTTTTATTTATTTATAAGGTAGATACGAGTAGATACTCAGTAGTGGGGATTTACCAACGGTCATACTTAAAAATACTGTCAAGTTATACACCATGTCAGTGATCAAACTGGTCACCCGTCATTCTAATAACGTGTCTTCTTAAACCTTGACATTGGCAAAATCATCGTAGTCATGATGAGTATCCAGTATGTAACCGCCATTTACATACTCTGAGCATAGATTAAATAATAACGCCCTGAGTCAAACATCTGTACCTACTAACCAAACACAATACACTTGGCTTGTATAACTACTGTGTTATCAATAAGCCGGCATAGTGACAGACATAGAACTATATTCATAGACTCCTATAGCTACTTTCTATCCAGTATGGCGAGTTACATGTTCTGCTATCTACAAAAAAATTAACGATTTTTACAGTAGACATTTCTTTTTGTGAGGCTACGAGTAGCCAGTTCTGTTGAGGTATATTTGAGTGCTGTTTGTCGGATTATGTAAATAAGTTTTTTAATTATAAATGGCCGGAATCCGAGATCAAACCCGTGGTCTGTCTAGTTAATACCAGACTCTTAAAGTCTTAACCACTCGGCCACTGACGCACTATGTTCCTCCCTACAAAATGCCACATACCTAGAGCTAAAATTTAAAAAAAATTTAAACTTAAATATAGGCTAAAAAAACCGCCAAGATGTATTACAATAATAAATTAGGCTCAAAATATAATGAAGGAGCACTCCGAAATATGATGGGGTCATTACAAACGAAATAAAATTGAATTTACAAAGAAATTGTTCTTTTGTTGTAATTCTTAAATTCTTTCTCTTTGTGCAATCAAGAGCTTCTGCTATTTGGTAAATTGTGAATGGTAAAACGAAGACCAAATGATGCAGCATATATTATTCTGATGAAATTATATCTTCTTTTTAAATATTCGTGCTAAATATAGTAAAACTGAACTCGGTCCGTCTGCCCGTCTGTCACAGAGTTTATAAACCAAAATCCCTGTCTGTGAACTTTTCACGCAAAAACTACTTAACGGATATTGATACAGTTTTCACTATTAGATAGGTTGATTCACGATGAAGATTTGTGAGTATTAAACACGGACTTATCATGTTTAGGAGCTGAGCAATAACAGTATTAGTGAATCAAGTCGGGGAAAAACTTAGCTTCAGCGCGTTTTCATGGCGTATGCTGCCTGATCCGTCAAAGATTATAAAAGGATGATGTAGGAAATAATTGTCTAGAAAAGAGTCTGCAGTGGCCTATCTCTAATAGATAAACCTATTTTGTACCCGTGCGAAGTTGAAGGCAGGTAGTGAGCAAAAAATAGGCGATTTCAAAAAGTCTCTTTTTTCATGAGCGAATCCGGGATACAAAACTATCCTAATCCTAGCTAATATTATAAAAGAAAAAGTGTGTTTGTTTGTTTGTTTGTTTTTCTTTCACGACAACACAGAGAAACAGATGGACATAGATATAGAAGGACTGGGGGGTGACATAGGTATACATACTTTTTATCCCAGAAATATTTAGGGATAGAGCTTTATGTCACATTTCAAAAAAGGCGAAGGCGAAAGTGTAATAAAAATCTAATAAATAAATACAATAAATACATCTCTTTGTGTTAGTTACTTACTAAGTTAAAGTAAATCCATTATAAATCTCCTGTATTTTCTCTCACCAATTTTCTGTACCATTGAGCGCTACAGCAATCACATTACTGTCCCACCTAGATCTCAGACAAAATATAGACGGATCACGACGGAAGTGAAGCCCAGAAAAACCATAGTAGGAATGTGTTTAACAAAGTAGTAGCAGAAAATAAAAAAGTATAGATACTGGCTGAGATATTATTTAAAAAATAGCCAAATCGGACAAGCCGTTCTCAAGTGATGCTCTTACCAAGGAACAACATTTAATTTTTATTTATAGGTAGTTTAGATAAATAAAAAAAGTGGCGACGATCATTGTTTTGATGCCTGAATGAGAACGAATGAGAAGGTCTTTCTGAGCTTCACTTCTACCCTGAGCTATCGGCCGTCGTGATCTGTCTATCTTTTTTGTTTGTCTGATAACTAGATATTTTTTTTTTTTTTTTTTTATATATATATTTTAAATCCCACAAGCTGTCTGGCGACATTTAGCTGGAGTTTACGAACTTATAAAGATGGCTTTAATGGTACAATATCCTGTGATATGTACCAGGGTGCGTCAGTTATCATTCGTAGTGTCTTAGACTGGAATCGTTGTAGTATTTCAAGATTGGAACTGGAAGCAGTGCCCCACAACTGCAATCCATAGGTCCATATAGGTTTGAGTATACACTTGTAGAGCAGAAGTTTATTTTCAAGAGTAACTCTTGATTTGCGTTGTATAAGCCAATATAACTTTCTTAGCTGCAATCCAAGGGCTTTTCGTTTTGAAAATATATGTTTGGTCCATGTCAGGCGTCTATCCAAATAAACTCCCAAATACCTCACATGATCCGAACGAGGTAATTTAATGTGATTAAGTTGCACTTCAGGGCAGTTTGACCTTCTTAAGGTAAAGTCAACTTGGACTGACTTTAATTCGTTTGCTTTAATTTTCCAGTCTATAAGCCATCTTGATATGTCATCAAGTGCCCTCTGGAGCTTAATTGACGCTTCAGCTGGGTTTTTATCTACAGCTAAAATAGCTGTGTCATCAGCAAATGTTCCTGTGAGAACGTCAGGAGTACTTGGTAAATCACAGGTATATAAAAGATAGAGAGTTGGTCCCAGGACACTTCCCTGAGGAACACCAGCATTTATTTTGTAGAGATCTGTCTGGCTGTCCTCACGTTTTACATAGAAATGTCTATCACTCAGGTATGACTTTATAAATTTATAAAAGTTAATTGGCAATTTATTTATTATTTTATACAGCAGTCCCTCATGCCATACACGGTCAAAGGCCTGAGATATATCCAGAAATGCTGATGTACAATACTGTTTACTTTCAAATGCATAGTTTATTGTTTCCACCACTCTATGCACCTGTTCAACTGTGCCATGGGCCTGTCTGAATCCAAACTGGTGGTTATATTAGCTTTATTAATTGCTGTCATCATACGTTTGAGGACTAGTTTTTCAAGTACCTTTGATGGGATAGGTAAGAGACTAATTGGCCTGTAAGATTTTACGTCTGTAGCGTCCTTCCCTGGTTTTAAGATAAGTTTAATTTCTGCCACCTTCCATTGCATCGGTACAAAGTCCTTCCAAAGTACAGCATTGTAAAGTTGTGTTATGAATTTTATTGCCTTATCTGGAAGTTCCTGGAGTATTTTTGCTGTAATTAGATCATATCCTGGAGCTTTACTTCTGTCTAGATTTTTGATAGCACAGATGACGTCGCTTTTACTAAATTTCCTAATAGGTAAATCCAATTGATAAGTTTCCTGCAGCCTATTTATTACCTCTTTGGTTCTAGAAGATCCCTGGTCGTCATTAGGGATAAAGACGTTTGCTAAATGTTTAGCAAATATTTCGGCCTTTTCAGTGCAACTTCTTGCCCACGTTCCATCGCTTCTCCTAATTGGAGATTGGTGAGTAATTGGTCTTTTAAGTTCTTTGGTAGCTCTCCACAATGAGTATTCAGAAGCTGCCGTAGCATCTAGTCCCTCCAAGTACCTTTCCAATTCACTGTTTTGGTGTAGTTTGAGGACTTTTTTTAATTTAGTGGCCAGTGTGTTTAACTTTGTTTTGTCAACTGGATATTTTGTATGCTGCTACACTTTCCGTGCTTTTCGTTTTTCCTTTATAAGTTCTATGACTGCCTTAGGATATGCATATTTTTCTATTTCTTCTCCTAAGGGATTTGGTGTGGCGTCCCAGGATGCTTGTTGGATTGTAGTATTAAAGTATTCAGTAGCCTGAGTAATATCTTCCTCTGTCTTTAATGGGACTGTAGTGTCAAGCCGAAGATCCACCATTTGTTGAAAGTATGCCCAGTTTGTCCTTTTGTTGTGCAATCTACAGCACTTGGAGGTGAAGGCAGGCCCAGATGCCAATCGAGCTATAATTGGTGAGTGATCCGATGTTAAGTCATAGCACGCGCTGCATTTAAATGATTCCGGTAGAACACCTTTGGTCACAAAGAAGTCAACAATATCTGGTCTCTTATTGATATCAGAAGGCCAGTATGTTGGTTCTCCAGAGGAGGAGACATTTAGTTGCAAAGTATTAACGGCTTTAAGTAGTTCTCGGCCTTTCGATGTGATCAGCCGTGAGCCCCACATGGTGTGTTTGGCATTATAATCTCCCCCTGCCACAAATCTTGTTCCAAGTGTCTGAAAGAATGTATTATAGTCATCATGTTTCATCCTGTGCTTTGGTGGGCTGTACAATGCTGAGACAGTTAAAGGACCTTTTGTGTCATCTATTACTATACTGGCTGCTTGTATTCTGTCAGAGCAGAATTCATTTTTGGGATAATGCTTTATTTTATCCTTAATTAGAATGGCAGCACCACCATGGGCTTTACCATCTGGGTGCATAGTGTGGTACAATGTATATCCTGGTATTCTAAAGAAAGTTTTGATTGTAAAATGAGTTTCTGACACTAGCATGATGTCGATTTTGTTTGTTTCCAAAAAGTGTTTAACCTCTAAGAGGTGTTGTGATAAGCCGTTGGCATTCCATAGGGCTATTTTGATTGATTGGAACTCTTTGTAATAACGGTCATTAAGTTTGTAAGTAAGTTTGTCATTGTGCATAATTGTTCAGTGATTTGCCTGAACATTTCCAATAACTGCTTCATGTCATCCGATGTCTCAATGTTAGTAGAGTTTACAGTTGGTGCTTGCTGATTCTTGATGATTTCTGCATAGGTGTTTCTTTTGTATTGTGAGTTGTTAGGTACAGGAGCTGCTTTATTGTCACTGCTTTTTGGCAAGGACATAAATTCTTTGGTTTTGGGTCTCAAAGGAGGATACTTTTTTATTATCAGGTTTTTATACACCATGCAACCTTTATAATTAGCTGGATGATTACCATCGCATAATACGCATTTGACGGAGTCAGATCTCTCTTTCTGATGGCACTCTCTTGATATATGATTTCCAGTACATTTTATACATAGATATACTCTCAATAAACTATATCGGACGCTTTTATATCTACAACATCTGCGCATGTCGTCAAAGGTGTTAAAAATGGAATAGCAATGTAAGAATAATTGGCCAAGTTGCGAGGGTTACATTTTTCGGTCAGAACTTTAAGACAAGATTTTAGTTTGGAAGTACGAGGTTCTCTAGATGTTACACATCGTTAGCGACTATTACTATAAGACACGCTTTTTACTACAACTTAAGGTTTCTCATTTAAATATGTATCAATTTATAGTTTCGTAGCCAAAATAGTGACGAAAAAGTGAATAAAATATTTTGAAGTCGAAAAAAGGGTTTATTTCATAAAGATGGCAGTACACACTTCAGCCATGACCACTTACCACGTTCGTATATTTCCTTAAAGGACAATAAATAGCTCTCACAAAATACTTACAAGTTATTTATATGAAATTTCCAAGAGATTCTCAAGAAAAAAGGTATTTGTCTAAACTAGGGTGACCATGAAACATGGGTATCCGGATTCCACAATGGGTTAAAAAATTCTGTTCGGATGTTTCTAATAGAGAACCAATTCTCTCCATCCTTATCCTATTTTATATTCATAAAGCCTCTAAGTGTGGTTTGTCAGAAGGCTATATTCGCATGCACATTGAAGTTTTCATATTGTGTCAATTGTAATTCCAACCTATCACATTAAAGCTCAATGACATTCAAATAGATATGAACCAATCAGATCAAATCACAACTAACATAGTTTTCATTTTCGTTTTTATGCCATTTTAAAGTATCAAGAGATTTTTTTCTTAGCATCCTTTCATTCTGCTTTCCTATGGAATCAGGGCTTTATTCAAGATCTTTGTCAGCTTCTATCATAATATCATCAGTAAATAAATCTGTCTACTGGTTACAAGGAAAGTTTTCAAATGAATATTCGATTTCAGAATCTTTTTTTAGCATCACAGTACAGCGGAAAATACAGTATTACTTTTTGATACCTTTGCAGTGGCTTCACATTTTTTGAGGGGCCAAAATTGTGATGGAAACTGATATGTACCTAATATAATACTGCCTACATTCTCTGCTGTATTGTGATGCTCAGTAAGAAAAGATTCTCACGAACATTTATTTATGTTCACAGTTCATGAACCAGTAGACATATTTCTTTACTGATGATATTATGATTATCTGATTATGATAGAAGTGGTGATAAAGAAAAACTAGATAATGGACATTTAACTATGTAAATTAACACTTTTCGTTTTTCTATTTCACGGGTTGCCATACAGCTCCTGAAATGGTGTAAACTTTTAACAGTCCTATATTACAAATTGCTTTTGGCTCGATCTCCACACATTATATACTATGCGTCATCCACAGACTTATTTTTTTGGATCACCTTATTTACATCTTTTAATTAATACACATAACAATACAAAAACCTTAAATCTAATCTGAACATTAAAAATAACTAAATAAACCAAATTCGCGTGGTATAGCTGCAAGAATACATACATACATACACCATACATACATTTACATACATACACCATATGTACTGTATACACCATACACACACCCCCACTCACTCACCACACATTACACAAACGCTGACAGTCTGAATTTTTGTTTTTATTTTTATTTTTCTTAGTTTTCTTAGTTTTTGATTGTAATTTTTAATTGGAAATTTTATTTGTATTTTGTGATTGATTTTTTGATTTATTTGAAATATTTTGACATAGACAATTTTAGATATACCTACTTTTATTGACTTAATTTTAATTATTATTTAATATTGATTTTGTTATTTTGTTTTTTTAATTTGGTGGGTGATCTAATATAATGTCTCCGTACCTAATGTAAGGTCAACAAAGTGGAAATCCTTTTGTGGCAGTATGTAATGCTTATTTTTCAAAATGATTTGTAGTGTGGAGTGCTGTGAATTTTTTGTAAATAAATAAATAAGAATACTGCCTGCATTTCCACGCTGAATCGCGATGCTGATTCGTTGAGCGAGGAAGGAGCCAGCCCTCTTGTCACCAAAAGAGATGATCAGTCGTGGGGATATATCCACATTTTCTAAATGTAAATATCCTATATAAATCATGGACACCCCAGTAAAAACTTAGTGAAACGTCTAAGCTTTTATCTCGTTGTATCGCGAGCTACCCTTGTATGGAGACGATGTTTTATGTATGACTTAGAATTATGGTATCGCATAGAGAGGCCAGTCACCGGCTGATCACTTATACTGATTTTATAAAATTTCCATTTTACATTCTTCACGACTTTTCTGCGGGAAATCTTTGGTTCAAAATTGATAAAATTTTCTCAGGGTTCTGTATTAACTATTTAAAATTAAAAGAAATCGCTTAAAGGCTAATATCTGGGGATATTTTAGCGTTTGTTTGGGCTCCAATATATATATATATTTTTTTTTTTTCTTCACGGGTTCAGCTCCCGAAACCGTGTTACAGTTCCAGGGTACCCAGCGGAAGACCAAGTCTCCCTCGTTTAGCCGATGGTATTTGTGAGGCTATACCTAACGAGTGGCTAGTTCTGTTGAGATATATATTTAGATGGAAAAGCCTCTATTGTGGTTTGTCGGATTATGTACATAAGTTTTTAATTAAAAAAACCCATTGGTGCATGGCCGGGATCTGGGATCGAACTCGGGGTCACCAGTTAACACCAGACGTCTTATCCACTCGGCCACCGACGCACCACGGGCTCCAATATAATTACATCTAAAAGAAAAGTGTGAGTTTCTTTGTTACTCGGAAAATACTTGACCGATTTGAAAAATTATTTCACTGTCATGAAGTCCTCTTTCTGCTCTTTGACCATTAAAACTGACCACGTGAGCAGTAATAAGTTATAACGTAAAAGCCGTTGCGACAATAAAACTACAGAAAAATACAGTGGCAGAATAAATTGTTCGGTGATTTACCGCTTCACATTAGTCTTCTCAAAGCATGAAGTTTATTTAAATAAAGTTAGGGTTCCGTAGTAAATAACAATATTTGTGACTAAAACGGGAGAGTCGTTTATATACGAAAAATACAGGAGACGAAAGTGATATGTCAGGATAAATGACATTTGATTGTATCTGTCTACCCCTCAAGGGGTAAAGAGCGTGATGATATATAAATAAAAAGTATCCAAAGTGAGAACGGAACCCTGAACGCCAAATCAAATAAGCCCATCATGCTGACTTAAGAGTAGATAGGAGCTTAATTACTGAGCAGAGTGTTCCACTTTCAATAAAGGTGCGATCACGCTACAAGAGAACTTTAGTAGGATTTAGTGACTACTTCGTACTAAGAGGCGTTTAAATCTCAAACTAACTTAATATAACTTACTACTTGTTAGGTAGCCTTAATAAATACCAGATACAAAAAAAGTCTGTCTGTCGGAATATACTTATTTCAAATTCTATACAAATAACCAATTTTTAAGATTTTCGTTGCATCTATAATTTTTGTAGTTGTTGTAGTTATTGGGCTAAATGTCTTACGATTTGTCTTACGCTGGGTACCCTGGGGTAAGTTATAAACAATTGAATAAAAAGCCCTAATCCCATATAATAATAATAATAATAGCTATTTCTTTATTTTAGTAAGTTTATATTTCATATTGTCATGTAGGTACTACTAGTTAGTCCTCGACCTGATTTCGACCGCTTTAAAGTAGATCGGTCGTCAATTCAGTAGATTTTCTCTGGCTATATTTATACAATATAATATTAAATAATGAAATAAAAATTAGAAAATATAACTTAAGATAGCTTTCTATTAATGAAATTGTGGCGGCACATCGCGTCAATAGATGTCGCATCGTTACTATCTCACAACGAATGTGAGTAAAAGGAATAATATGTCAATCTATTAAATATTTTCAATAGCGCGATACAGGATTCAATTTTGCCGCCACAAAATATTTTTTAGAATAGGTTCAGTAAAAACTATAAAAAGTCACAGTATTAGAAATGATTACAATGTTAATGTGTCCACACCCTACGTTTCCACTCTAACGATGACTGTACTAAGTGAGGTACTAGGTACAAAAACAAACTGTATACTCAATCGGACTAGTGCAGTTTACTGTGATTTCATATACTGGTAACAATGTACACATTTAGCGAATAACATGTGGCAGTCTGTGGGATTTAGCTCTGTCATTTCCTGTGGAGTTCTGTATATTTATACTCTGTGCTCAGCCACTCTCAGCAGTAGAGATTGCGCCCTCTGTCGGGTGCAGTGCGGCATGACTTACTTCTTCTTCTTCTTCTATAATGGCTCCACCAATGTTAATTGATGATTTGCCAATGTCAAGTATTATATAATTATAGCCTTTATAATGCCATATTAATCACAACTAATACGGATTAAACTGGATTCCCCGTCATGTCACGGCGGCACGCGTGCGTTGGTCGCCATGACATGACGTAGAATCGAGTTACTTCATAATCCGTGATTAAGGCGAATACGTCACGAAGAACGGCGCTTGTGTCTATTTAATATTATTTAGTGTCTTCTTCTTATTTTATAATGGCTCCATCAATGTTAATCGATGGTTTGTCAATGTCAAGTAAATAGACGTCACAGTAACAATATCCGATAAATCGGTAGCTAATATGTTCCCGAGGACTTGTGATATATGTCTTATTAATCAACGACTAATCACAACTATCACAGCGCGGACGGGATTAAACTGGATACCCCATCACGTCTCGGCGGGCGCGTGCGTTGGTCACCAAAGCGTGACGTGGAATCCATATAAATAGTGTGTAATTTAAACTATTTTTTTTAATTTAAACTAAAGCAGTACGTCACAACCTCACAACATCAAAACAGAAAACCGTTCTTGTTATGTTTTTTATTAATTATACAAAAAAAAACACGTTGATCCGTTACTCCGTTTTAAAGGGAAAGAAGGACAAACAATCAAACTATCTCATACCTTCGTTACACTCACGCCTCGTGGCTCGGCTGTCGGATCGGCTCGTAGCTCGTTAACTCGTCGAACTAATCAATGTGATTTGATGGTGGTAGTTATCGATTCATCGCAATAAAATCACTTAAGTACACTCTACAATTGTTTCTATACTGTAACCGAATATGTTGTGACAAATGACAATAACTGTATTTTATAAAAAAAAATTATGTTGCGAATAATAATGCATGCATGTTCTTAACTAATGACATTATGTTTAACATTTTAATTGACATTATTACATAAATTATATTAAGTGAATATTTGTACGCCTTTGCGGGCAGGTTTCTTTTTTGTATACGTATGTTTACTAAAAAATTAACCAACAAATAAATTTCATTTCATTTCAAAGTAACGTTTCTGTGTACGTTACTAAAATAATGCTAAGATTTTTTTTTGTAAAAACATTGTTATTGTACTAATTTATTTTTACTTTTAGGCAAAATGTTTATAACCGAATGAGGACCGAACGCGCGAGCCCCTTTGACTCGTACCCAAGAAACCGCTCCCGACGCGAGACCTGCGAGTGGCGAGCCGAGCCGCGATACGAGCCACGAGCGCACGTTTAAACACGCGTGTCGCGCGCGAGTGTAAATGAGCTATAATAATATTAGTTAGTATAGGCTTATAGTTATGCCATTTTAGTTCCTTTATTAATTTCTAGTGCCACAAATTGTGGGTAGATGTAAATATTTTAATCAAGTATCAACAGTTGCTCCGCAGGTCACAACGTCGACGGTCGTGTTTCTATAGTACCAAAATATAATAGTTCGAATCGTGTGTACGCCCCAAGGCACGCATATAACCTCGGCCACGGGCCACGGCATCCCTTCAGCCTTTCAGCCTGCGTCTCGAGTTCCTGGGCAGAGATAGCTGAAGAGGAAAAGAGAGGTGAGTCTTAAATTGTCTACTATTAGAGTATTGTGAGCTCCTACCGGGTTCTTCCTTCTTCCAAGAATTATTAGGTTTTTTTTTGTGTGATTGCTGTAACATTCAATGGGAGTGGAATATTAATTTTGGCTTTATAAAATAAAAACAATATACAATTAAATTATTTATTTTCTTTTAGTATACATGAAATAACATCTAATGTCACTATAATACACAAATTATTATTATATTGCTTTTAATAACTCTTTTGTACATATTTACAAATAGAAAACAAATATATATTTTATACAATTTATTGCGTAATATATTTCTTATGGAGATATATTTTAATACAAGCAAAGTCAATTGTTGTGGAGTAAATTATATAAAATAATTAAAAATTACTATTTTAATTTTATAATAATCGCCTTCATTTCAAATTGATGTATTTAAAATGTTTCATGCAAATTATTTTAAGCATTTGAATAAATAACTAGTGATTTTCAGGTAAACACAATAAATAAACCTCTATCATCTATGAATACAATTTAAATTTTCATGTTTAAAAAAAATGCAAGTCCTATTTATATGAGAGTGATAGAAAATATGAAAATTTTCCAAGTAAAAATATTCTGAACTTATTTCTAATATCTATTAGAACAGAATCACAACTTGTTATTTATACTGACGTCATGTCAGTTTACTAAAGTTATATGTTTTATATTTTATTTTTATTTTCAAGCATAGAAATAGTTTCCATTGCGACTAAACCGACTAAATGAGAAGGATTAACTAATTTATTTAGTAAAAGTTTAATTAGTTAGTAAATAATAAATATTTTAAAATTTTTATATTACTAGTTACCGCCCCGGCTTCCCTATTATGGTCCTGAGTTCAAACAAAAATTATATAGAAAAAAAGCACTCTTAGTTTTTCCCGAATTTTCCAATATTTCAAGCAATTTTTCAAATTTTACTTTCCTTAAAAACCTGATTCAGACTATTACGAAAATTAAAAAAATTGCAAAATCGGTCCAGCCGTTCTCAAGTAATGCGCTTACCAACGAATAGCATTTAATTGTGATAGTTTGAGGGCCGGAGAGTGATTTAATCCCGAAAATCCTTCAGTATAAATTACTATCTAAAATTTGAAATACTTTTGAAATTTTACCGGTTAACAAGAAAATAGTAAGAAAAACTACTTTTACAGAACATAAGCAGCATTACCTCGACAATCACTATATAATAGAAAATAAAGTCTCCATGCGTGGATATCATTTTAGTTTTCAGTGTTAAAACGGCCAATTCTCGAGGAATATAATGAAACATATAACTTCATTTAATCTATATGATATTAGTCCTAGTATCAAAAGCAAAAGGTTTATATAAATGCCTAAATTGTCCTTGTTTTAAACAACACTGTTAAATCCCCATTACCACAAAACTGTGTTAACAAGTGTTTAGATGAAATCTGTCATTCAATAGGATAGACGGAGACAGAAATATGTTTAAAGTAAACACTTGTTAAACATGGTTTTGTTTTGTTTCCCTCTAAAAGACAATGTCAACCTGTTTGATAAAGGGAGACAACAACATTGTATAACTAAACTATTGTTTTCTTTATATTATTTACTTGATTAACTACATGTTTGATTGAACTACAAAAAAAAACATTTATTGCAAATATTTGCTTTAAATATAAATCACAATACTACTTTATAATACAACACTTATATGTACGTATTTCTTTTCCCCTTTTAATTATTTAGTATCTAACAAAAAAAAAGAAAAGTTTTTTAAATATATCACATTGAAAATAGATGTACCTAAATTAAAATATTGTACCTACAGAAATATCTAGTATATTTACACCAATTATTTAATATTTCTAATTATATTTTTTTACTAAAAAAGTTTTTTATTCTATACCATAGATGAAACTAAAGACAAAAATATATAAATATATGTTTAAAAATATATTATATCCTTTCAAATATCGTGCTTAGTCTTTAAATTAAATTAATAAAACTGTTTATTACCTAACCATTATTTTTTAATCTACCTTGTTGTTACAACTAAACCAAATGTATTTATATATTAATTGCAATTATTTGGCTTATAAAATATTAAATTCAGCTAAAAGTATTAAAGAAAAGTTTTACCCCTTTCAGTATATGTCCGTGATTATAATTATAGATATGGATGGAATCACTGTTAAATAATATTGAAGTGAAATTATATGACAACACGACATATTGCATGACTTTATAGTGTAAATTACGTAGTGGTTTTTCCTAGTAATATGAAGAAAAATCGTTCATGTTTATTAAAATCAAAAAATCTGGTGTAATTTTATGGTATTACCTATTTTTAACGATCAAGTACTTTTTAATTTAAAGCAAGCAGAAAATTAAAAACAAACCTATATATTTTTGGAGAGACCCGATTTCTATATAAGTCAATCAGAACCTAAAGGCATGACCACCGTGGATATCAATAAGTGTTTTTTTTTAATCTAGCACAATTTGTGCACAACGTTTTTAAGGAGCTGCTTAAAATAATTTTAAACTTGACTGTACTTTTTAATTATAACATTAAATTATTTTATTAATAACATTTATAAGATAGGAAGCAATTCCATAAATTTCATAACAGTTGTGAGACAATCTAAGTAACAATAAGATACAAATTCCTATTTTTGAGTTTTACACTAAATTCTAAACATTAATTTGAGCAACTATAAAATTACAACCATATTTTTTCAACTATTATAAGCTTATCTATAAAATACAATTGATTTTTCTATTTTTAACTGGATAAAAACTGATCAAATAATTATATAAATATGATTTTTATTGAAAAAAGACGCCCGGCAGACGTGAAACATAACGTGAAACCCTCTAAGGCTTTCCTTTTTATAGGTACTAACTACATCGGGCTTTAGAAAAAGACTATCGACCACGATCGGCTTTCTTCGGTTTTTCTATCGCAATACAACTTTTTTTATAAGACAATTTTGATCAGTTTTTATCAATATGTTATAACGTAAAATTACACATAATATTGACTATTGCTGGTATCTTTCCAGCAAGTGAAACAACAAGGTAAAGCGCACATAAGTGTATTTTTGAATGCGTCCCGAAAATCTCTATTAAAATAAGCATAGATTAAGGGATTTAGGGCCGAATTGAAATATCCGATCCAGAATAGCACACCAATTACTATGGATGGTGTTTCGCAGGGTTCCCCGCAAACGTTCGTTGTAACATACCTGTGGGAATAAAAAAACATAAATGCGTAAATATTGCGTATCTAGCAAAAGTAGACAGATTGAAGTATCATAGCCGATATAGATTGCTTATCACTCAATATGTGAAGTTAGAAAACAACTAATAGAAATACGATGAAATTATAATAGAAATGACAAAATATTTATTTTCTTCATGACATTTGGTAAACAAATATTTACATGGGTTTTTATAGTAACATTTTTATATAACAGTTTGAAAAATATTACTATTTGTTCTGCAAATGTAAAATAGGTCAAAACTGTTAATTATTATGTAAAATTGTTAATATAACGTCTTTTAAGGATATTAAATGACATCTTTTTAAAAAAGACATGCAAAGACAAGTAAAAAAAACCACTTTAATGCTAATAGTCACGCGTTAATTGGACCATTTCCAACGAAATATGATATTCTTTCGCAAGGAAATTTTGAAGAAAATTCGTGCTCAGCTTGGATCTAAAAAGCATTGGATTCAAATTACCAATCGAAATCACGTGAAAATTTAAATGTGAATAATGCTCGTTAATAGCTCGTTTAGCTTATATTCAAATCGAGATCATTTTTACAGTGGTGAAACATTGTGTTAAATCAGTTCAGTAGTTCCACTTCTACTTCTATTACGCCTTTGTCAAAGCAAAAAAAACTTACCACAGAAAAAATGGCAACCAACACAATAAGAATGCTCCCACAATGATCCCCAGTGTGCGCGCAGCTTTATGTTCCGCTCTCCAAGACTTGCCAGCCGCGCGTAGTGATGCACCTAACACAAACATTAAATGAATTGCAAATATTTAGCGTCCCCGCCCCTAATTTTTCCCCGACTTCTATCTCAGCTCCTTCCTTCTTCATTGGAGGATATTATAGTTTGCTGTTAGCGCGCTTTCATGGAACACGCTGCATGTACAAATTATTTTTTATTAAATTGATCGAAGGCAATGTTAAAAGTACACACAATCGCCGAGAATTTATAAAAGGTATGATGAATATAAAAGATGCGAAAGAGGTATGTCAGGATCGTAGCAAATAGCATTCGATTGTCTCTGTTTACCCTTCTCGAGATAAAAGGCGTCATGGACTCGTGGTAGATAGATAGAAGTAAATAATGATTTGCAATTAAATATACCTCAATAGAGCTGGCCACTCGTTGTAAAATATGTGAATGTATGAAAAAAATTTGCTTGCATCTTAATATGTCTCAATAACTTTATAGTTCCGCAGGGAAAAAATATACTCAGACAAGATTCTTCCAGACAAGTGCCTGCGTCTGATTTGGACAAAATCTATTCCAATACTAATCAATCTGAAGAGTTGACCAAATTAAAACTGCTCATGTCTATGACAACTTCTTCCAAATGACAACTTCTTAAAAAAATCTAATACTATAAATGCGTGTTTGTTTCTTTGTCCTTCTTGTACACCAAAACGGAGAAACGGATAAACGAGATTTTGCTCAGCGATAGTTGGAAGACCGGTAAATGACATAGGCTACATTGGACCTATCTATCTATCATCACACCTTTTATTCCAAGAGGGTTAGGCAGAGACAATCGAATGCTACTTGCTACATACTGTCTGTCATACATATTCGGCGATTGTGTGTACTTTTATATTGCTTTCGATCAATACATTTTTTAAGGCTGTGTCGGTGGCCCAGTGGTTAAGACGTCTGGTATTAACTAGGCAGACCACGGGTTCCATCCCGGATCCCGGCCACCAATGGGTTTTTTAATTAAAAACTTATGTACATAATCCGATAAACCGTGTGGCTTTTCCATCTAAATATACCTCAACAGAACTAGCCACTCGTTAGGTATAGCCTCACATACCATCGGCTAAACGAGGGAGACTTGGTCTTCCGCTGGGTACCCTGGAAGCGTAAGTTAGTCTTCCATTTAAAATTTTAAAATAAACCTTCGTGACAGTAAAATGAAATGGTCGGAAGTTATTTTCGCTAACGACTTGGTTGCCAGCTTTCAGTAAAGATACTTAGTATAGGAATTGAGGTTGAAATTAAAAACCTCCCCTAGGTTTGCAAGGAAAATCTGGAAATGCAAAATCTGCAACATAAAATGTTGTACGATTTTAATGAGCAGACCTAGATACGAATATAACGTTATGATATTTTGAGAAGAATTATAGAGATACCGTTAGACAAAATATATTTTTACTAGGTTTAGGCTGTGCGTTGATTGTCAGTCAGTCAGCGACACGACAGTTTTATATATTTAGATGGAGTATGAAAACGTTGTCAACCGCCATCAGGGCGGAGTATCCGGTTTTAAGACGCTGGATAGAGCCAACGACCTTGAGAGATGGCACCGCCCCCACGCGGGTACACATACACACCAAACGACGTGGCTGCCACTAATAATATAGCATCTGGCTGCAGCCGGTACTGTCGGTACACGAGCGCTTACGCACACACGCGTGCAGTGCGTACGTAAAATCTTGAAAATGAGAATAAAGGAACTTGCTGAAAATTTGATTAAAAAATAGAACAGTATTACGATAGTATATTGCTAGATAAAAAATCTGTCAAAAAATCAGAATCATTGCATGCATTTTAGTACTGTTTCTAGACAGTAAAATATTTTTTTAGAGGTACATTCGTGATTTTTTTCTATCGAATCAAGATAGTTGTATTATGTTTTGAACACAGTATCTTAATAACGCATAACCTCAAGAATATCATATATTTTTTTGATTATGGTCACTGCAGTGGATCATGTACTTTTACGCATCATAAAACTCGCATTTAACTCTATACATCCTCTTAAGGGTCAATGTTATTAATAACTCTAGTTCCATTATGCGCAGCAACAGGCTTGCCACCTGTTCTGTTTAATATGGGCAACTAGCTAAATGTGAACATTGTCACTGGTATTTTTGTGAGATTTGAGTCCCCAATCCAACGCTCTGTACCAATTGCGCTATCGACGCTCTGTCCACCCTTGTTGGCAGAAAAGGGTGTATTTGTACATGTATAAAAATTCCAGTCGGATGCATTCGTAGTTTAATAAAAGTAAAATATTTGCAACATATTGCGAATCTTCTGATTTCCCAAAAGCTATTTTAAAATAAAACGATGTCGAATGTTTGCTTTTAAATTTTCACTCACATGTGAACGAGCGCGAGTAGTGCACTCTATAAACAAAATCAATACCAATCCGTTTCAAATCAGAAATAGATTTACATGTAACGTATTCAATTTATATGTTGACTACATATGGCTGTGATTCAAATGGACTTTCGAACTGTAGTCTATATGCAAAATGGAATGGTTTCTTTTATTTTTTAAAATTACTTTCCGCTTCGGTTTTGCCTGTAGATTTTTTTAAAATGTTATATAAAGAACGTCAAACAAAATTATACATATATCGAGACAATCGAATGCCATTTGTTACGATCCTGACATACCTCTTTCGCTTCTTTTATATTCATCATACCTTTCATACATGCTCGGCGATTGTGTGTATTTTAAATGTTTCTATCGATCAATACATTTTTTATATGTTCAGTTCAATAAAAGTAGATACATCTAGGTCTTTTTAGTCAATCTTTCATGCTTCATTCTTTCAACGTATCCAAACCAGCGTAAACTACTTTTCTTCATTTTAGTCATGACATCACCTTTCACTCCGCATTTTTCTTTAATGACATCGTTCCGAATGCGATCAATACGCTTTATTCGATTGTCTCTGTCTACCCCTCTTGGGATAAAAGGCGTGATGATGATAGATAGATTGTTTGTTTCATTTTAATTAATAATTATCCTTCCCCTTATATGTGTGTAATAAGTTTTACTCCAAACTTCAATAAATAAGATCACGATATAACAACTCTAACGCTGTCCCTTTTCCCGTTAGTTCATTCGTTTTAATGAAAAGTTACTTAACTTAACTATTTTCCTGAGGATATTTCTAGTCTCAATTATATTGTTATAATTCACAAATTCTTTATTAATTTAAAAGTTTTTTTAATGAACTTTTTAGATTGCAATATTTCCTATAATGTGGTTAATAACAGGTATTTTTTCAAGTGCTTCATGGAAATTATACTGTTTTTAAAATAAAATTTCGTATTATTAAATTGTCACTAAATTTTACTATTTTACTAACTTTTTTTGGCCTACCTCCTACACACACACACACACACACACACACTTCCCGGCCTTTATACCTTGCGTTGTAACCAGAGACACCAGTAACAATGTCCACTTTTTGCCAGTTGTTTATATTAAACAGAACACGTGGCAAGCCTGTTGCTGCTAGATATGTAATATCTGTTATTTAATTTAAGGGGGAGAACAGAATAACATTCCGACCTCAAATGTCATCTTCACCTGCACGCTTGGTACCCTCTGCGAGACAACAAACGAGGCTCTGGCGACCGAGCAATGGCGGTATAACCATACACCTAGCTAGGCAACTGCCCTGAAGCGACCCTGAAGACCTAAATAGTCTCAAAATGTCTGGTGCAGAAGGGAAGGGGAAACCACTGCACTATTCTTCCTAAGGAAGTTAACCATGGCGAGTCAATACAAGGTACGTCACGCTGTGGACCGCCACGACTGCTCTGTCAATATCACTACAACTGAGAAGAAGATTTTAGAGATAGCGCGGACACCGACTTTACGTTCCTTCCGAAACACGAGAAGTCTGTTAAAGCACATATTATATTCTAAAAGAAAATTGGTTTCTATAAAATTAAACCCGGTTTCCTCCAACTCTCTACTAATTACGTTATCGATTTCTAATTCAATTCAATCCGAATACAATTACTTTTGTCAAAATTGTTTAATAAAAAATAAGGGTGACCTCGCAAACATTTAATTTTATTGTGGTTTACAACGCGCGGACTGCAGGATATGAAACATTGCTACAAAACCTCACTGCGAAATAATGTTTTGGGTTAAAATTGTATCATACATATTCACCCTAACTCATCTGAATTCGCTATAAGTTACCTTTACCCACTTTCGCTCGTAAAATTTTTTGGTTGGTTGACTTTTATGGCTGCTGCTCTACTCCTTTGGGTTGAAGCGTGATGCTATGTAGCTCATAACCTTTCTCAATAAACGGGCTAAACACAATAATAATTTTTCAAATCTTCAGCTTTATGTATTATTGCGGTTGCACCCACGTTACTGCTCCGCCCCTTTGGGTCATAGCGTGATGTTATATAGCCTATAACCTTCCTCAAGAATTGGGCTATCAAATGCAAAAAATAATTTATCAAATCGGTCCAGTAGTTTTGGAGTCTATGAAATATAAATTTTTATATATTAGATTAGTTAGATATTATTACCGTGGCATGACAAAAGGGGCCACAAAAATTTTAATATTAAAAATATTTTTATGATTTAAGGTTTAATCAGAATGGATAGGTCGTTAATGATCCCAAATAAACATCATTTTTCCATTAGTACTCTAATAACCTAAAAATATTAGCCAAGTGTGAATTGAGCTTAAAATTGATGGGTCCGTAGCCTTTATTTCAGACACTTTGTTGTTACATGTTTACATTTAATTCTAAAAACTTCATCGTTAACCGGTGTCTGCGTGCCCCTCCTCCATATTCTACCATCCTTCCTCTGCATTGGGCCAGCCTGATCCATGTTTTATGCGCCACTGCCATGATGTCGTCCTGCCATCTTCTAAATTATCTACCTCTCTTTCTCTTATTGTATATGGGGTACCAAAAAGTTACACATTTGCTCCACTTCTCCTTTCCTCTCATTACGTGGCCTGCCCATCTCCATTTTAGAGTTTTAATTTTAGTTGTTACATCTTCTAGCTTTGTCGTTTCTCCGTACGTACTCTACCAAGTCTCAAATTGGTATAATAAACTTTCCTTTTTTCGGGTTCACTGAGCTATGACATGACGGAATCTCACTATATCGTGTTCTAATCTATTAATATGATAAAAAAATTGTAAACAGAGATCGAAAAGAATTCATCGAATAAAAATCATAAATTGCCAAAAAGTCGCTTGTTTCTCATTCCCAGCAATATGTTTTTGTTTACTTTCGTACCCTAAGGCCGTTTTTCAATAACGCACGACACGATAAGTTTTACGATTGCAAAACATAACAAAAATAAGCGGCACACAGCCTGTCGTCCGTTCGTTTTTCCACTACCGACGATTCCAGCAACGACACCGCAGTATACGCGAGAGAGTTTGGAAAAACGGCTATAGATTTAGCACTGTCGCTATATCGTCACCGTAAAAAAACGGTACGATTTAGCGGCAACGACGACATAGCCAAATTATCGTTTGTAAAACGTGTGTCGCTGTCGTTCCGTGAGAAAAAATGAATGGCGCTCTGAATCGTCACCGCATAAAATCGTGTCGTGTACAGAGTAGTGGAAAAACGGCCTAACAGTGTTTATCTCTTACAAGTTAGAGTAAAATGAACTTTAGATATAATTAAGTCTATAACTTAGTGAAGTGAAACTACGTGGAAACGAGTCAAAACAATAAAGAACAATTTATGAAGTTCATAATATCTTATCTTATCTATTTTGTAACTTTGTTTTAGTCAACTTCTCCACCCGGGTTGAAATAGCTTCTACAATCGAGTTATTATGTATTTTTCACGATTTTTTTACACGATTTATATTAGCTGCGTGCGTCGGTGGCCAAGTGGTTATGACGTCTGGTATTTAACAAGGCAGACCACGGGATCGATCCCGGATCCCGGCCATGTACTAATGTGTTTTTATAAGTAAAAACTTATGTACATAATCCGACAAACCACTTTTCAGAGGCTTGTCCATCTAAATATACCTCAACAGAACTGGCCACTCGTTAGGTATAGCCTCACAAAATGCCATCGGCTAAACGAGGGAGACTTGGTCTTCCGCTGGGTACCCTGGAACCGTAACACGGTTTCGGGAGCTGTAAGGCAACCCATGAAGAAAAAAAAATTAGCTTCACCTGTAACTATGTATGCAAACAAATTTTGGAAGTCGAATTTAGCCAACTTCTAATTGTCGTATCGATTTGAAACTTTGCAAGTGTATGTAATTAGAATGACAATATTATAATTTGGTATCATCGATCTGATCTGATGATGGAGTCAGGAGATGGACAGTGGAACTCTTTAATGGCTGCTAGTAGACCTATCATATTTGGGCTTATTTGGTTTGCGCAAGTGTGTGTTAATGACAAAAGCGTGTTAACGACTGAAACATTTTCATGACATTTGGTACTGAAATATAGAATACAAACTTCTGTCCGCGGTTTTACCCGCGTGGTAATATAGATCCAAAAAGAAATAATCCCGTGGCTGTATATTGCCCCTCCCCCGCCCGCTCTCGCGGTATAAAAAGTAGTTTAAGTCATTATCTGACCCCTAAACTACCACTATGAAAAAAATTATGTCGATCCCGTGAAAAATAAAAACCAATCTATCCCACGGGAACCATACATTTTTCCGGGATAAAAAGTAGCCTATGGCTATTCCAGACTATAATCTATCTCTATGCCAAATTTCATCCAGATCCGTTCAGCCGTTCTGGCGTGATTGTGTAACAAACATACATCCATACAAACTTTCGCGTTTATAATACATTTCTACCCGGAAATAAATAGTACTACACTCCTGTTTTTCCGTATTTTATGATTCTATTTATCTGTAACGGCTGATAAGAGTTCGATGAACGTTGTTTCTAAATCTTAGAAGCGGCCACCCATCTTAAATTTGACCTCGTTAACAAAGCTTATAATTAAGTAAGCAACAACAGAGCAACGGACCGATGTGATTTTTTTGCACAGGGATAGTGACATTGCCAACTTGTAACCAGGAAATTCTATGAAATTCACGTCTGTTATTCCAAGAGGGGTAGGCAGAGATCGAATGCCATTAGTTACAATCCTGCCATACCTCTTTCGCTTTATTTATATTCGTCATACCTTTCATACATTCCATCGATCAATACATTTTTTATATGTTCAATAAAAGTACACCTAGGTCGTCGTCTGCTAGCATTTCCTTTCACTTATGGAAGTCACCGGCATCTAGGCTAGTATACAAATAGATGGTCTAGAATAAACAGTGCTTTGAAAGTTTGGCCTAATTTTATATTTATTAGTTTATTTATTTTGGTATCTTAGGGGGTCAGTTATAGTTTTATTGAATTGCTTTACTCAATTTTAACAGAAAATTGGATTTTATTTGTCAGATGGCTCTTCTATCTATCTACCTAGAATCGATCTAGATTTCTTTGATTATTTTTAGATGCCTGCACGAGTGACATTTGAAAGCGATCTCTGATTTGCTTTTGTTAGCGATTATTAAGGACCCGTGGCTCTCAGTCATCTTGTATCTGTCAAAAATATGGCAAATCTAAGTTAATGCCATATTTTTGACAGATACTAGATGACCTTGACCAGGGTTCGTGACTCTCGGCCATCTTGTATATGTCAAAAATATGGCAAATATCAACTAATTCTAGAAAAATGTGTTTATTTATACAACATTTTCAACTCAAATTGCTGATATTTTTCTAGGATTAGTTGAGATTTGCCATATTTTTGACATAAGTAAGATGGCCGACTGCCAAGGACCCTTAAGAGGCCTTACCGTTACGCCGCACTCGAAATTTAGTTAAGTAACGCGCGTGTGTGCGTTATTGAAAATTAGTTGCGCCTTCAAATTTTGATCATTTTCGCGATTTTTTTGTGTTCTTTGATATCAAAATAAAAAGCGGGGATAGTTTGAAAATAAAAAATATTCAACATTGCAAATTTTTCAATCTTTAAATTATTTTTTATTTATATTTGTAATGTTTTCTATATTAAATAAAACTTAGATTCTTGTTATGGAATGATTCGAGAATAATGTGTTATACTTACATTTCAATTTTTTTTGTATATAGCTCACAAAAATACATTTTATATCTATGAATTTTTGCAATCATTACGTTTTCTCAAACATTTTTTTCTCGTTTTTTTTTATGAAAGTTGAAAAATCTAATCTATCGATACTTAAGTTGACCATATTACGGTGTCAATACTGTTTTTTAATGTTCAAAATCTTCAGTGAGCTTTACAAGATCGATCGTCAAACGTCACTCGAACGTAAGTTTTTGGAATACGAGTCCGGAAAAATGATAATTTACCAACACTATAGGCATCGAAGGCAATATTAAAGGTACACACAATCGCCGAGTATGTATGAAAGGTATGATGAATATAAAAGAAGCGAAAGAGGTATGTCAGGATCGTAACAAATTACATTCAATTGTCAGAAATTGGGCGTTAGAGATTGCTATCAAAAGTTTTGTTTTTAATTCATCACGGGTTGCCTATTACATCTCCCGAAACGTACCCAAGTCTCCCTCTTTTAGCCGATGGTATTTGTGAGGCTATACCTAACGAGTGGCCAGTTCTGTTGAGGTATATTTAGAAAAAGAACCCCATTGGTGCATTCGATATCTGCCTTGTTAATACCAGACGTCTTAACCAATGGGCCACCAACGCAAAAGTTTTTTAAACAAATCAGAGATCGCTTTCAAAACTCAGCTGGTAGATTTTGCTAATATACAAACCAGGTCCCTTTAGTTTTATGTCCAAAGCTCAACCAATAAAGCCATCGAGTCCTTAAGACGATACATTCAAATAAAATCATAGTTTGAGGGGCGTGGCCTAGCTGCATACGATACTCTAGCGCTACCCAGCGCTACGTGATCGATTGGTCTCTCCGCTGAATCTCTCTCTGTCGCATTGAATAGAAACAAAAGAGAAGAGGCGCACGGAAGGTGCTTGGAACAAACGTCCTAAGTGACAAATCAAAAATAATTTATTTAAATTAAAGGAGTAGCTTTATTGAAAATCTAAATTAACATCATACTTTAGTAATAGATGATACAAATTTGTACTTAATTTAATAAACAATAGTTCATGTACTACTGAGAAATTTGAAAAGGAGACTATTTTCAGAGGCTACTTTGCAATTTTTTTCTATCGAGCAAAGTTTCTTAAAACATGTTTTATGATTAACAGATTATTATGAAATATGATTAATTATAACATGTAATTTTTCTATATTTCTAAGAGCCTTAGGTTTCACTCAAAACGATTTGAAAAATATGATTTAATATGAAGGTAGCCTCTTAACTACAATTAGCAGCAAATATAATTTACAGAATCTATTATTAGAGAAATCAAAGCAATAACAACACTCAGTGTAATTGAACTTGTGAAGTCATAGTAGAATACCTATAATATCTTAAGTTCAAACTTGAGCTAGATAGCGATAGTAATGACCAAAACTTTACTAAATTGGATCTCAGACATTTAATTAATTTACGTATGAAATTACATCACTTAATAATTATAGAGATATTGCTTTGGCCCTGATCTATTATAGGTTCCGTAGGAAAATTTTGTAAAAGCTGTACCAACTTTAATTCGATCGTAATAAATATATTATCACGCAAGATGGGTAGGCAGATTGGCATCATGAAACGTAGTGCAGCGAAAGGTTTGCCTGGCAAAAATTGGTCAATGTAACGTTGCATGGTGTCTCTGGCCATACCACAAGGAATAAACGCTGTGAAGATGTTTGATGTATATATATGCTACCTTTATAATTTTGAATAATATTTTTTTAGGTCATAGTTTTTATCCTATTTTCATTCTCTATCATACATATTTCACTTGAAATTTTATTTATTTGTATGACAGATTTTAATCCGATTAAAAATTTCAATCACTACATTTATAAAACTGTCCGTCTGTGACTTTTTCACGCAAAAACTACTAAACGGTTTTTACTGCGGTTTTTTTTATTAGATAGGTTGATTGATAGGGTTTACGAGTATTAAACATGGAATGAATGAAGCCAGGGAAAATGTTAGCCCCTGCAAGTTTTCATGGCGTTTCTAATTCGTCAGAGATATATTATATCAAAATTTTGTAGAATACAATTAGGTAAAATAAATATCTCTACTGAAAGGTCTGTGGTGGCATTAATAGTATCTACTAGCGACCGCCCGCGTAGAATCTATTGTACACAGGTTTGGGATAATATCGTATTGTGTAAATCGGCCTTAAATCGCGAAACCAACCAAAGAATATATTGTGTAAATCGGCCTTAAATCTCGAAACCAACCAAAGAAATGTCACGACTTTTTCAAACGACAACACTGGCATAGACAATGGATTCGCTCTCTTTTGGCTTGAAATTCGAACTTGCGATTTTATTGTGTTTATTATACAAAAATTACACACCCAATATCATTTTTTCTTAATTTTTCGGATTCCCGAGATCAAGGAATAGAAATACACACAGATTCCTGAGCCGCCGCCGTTTGGGAGAAACGTGTCAATAAAGTTTCGTAGAGCGCCATGCCGCTCTGTCTCGTTTTTTTATCTCGTTTTTGAGATTTTATTATATAGAATAATAGATAAGTATTTATAAGCGTATAGGTATTGTAGTCATGCGGAACCGGGGGCGGAGTTGATAGTTGTGTATAAGATATTTCAATAGATATTGGTATTCATTTTGAATTTTTAATTATTTGTATGACAAAATATTTCATTTCAATGAATTTATATAAGAAATTGTAATGTAAAACGTACTTATTTAATGATTGCTCAATGTCGAATTATTCTCAACCAGGCAGGTAGCCAAATAAATGGGACTTATGAAATACTTGCGTCCCGGCCTGGCTTCGCACTGGCAGAAAAGTCTTTGAAAACTATGTAACTTACCGGCTCTTCAACTATCTGTCTCTGTTGCTCCGAGCGTGAAAGAAGGACAAACAAACAAACAAACAAACAATCACACTTAGTTATTGTGGAATATGATTGATAAATATACTTCTTTTGCTTAACAATCATTTATATTTCTAGTTTTGTTTCTACAGTATGGGGTTTCATTCAAAAGACAAAAGTGGATGAGGGGCTCTTTGTATGATTGGATGGATTCAGATTCGTACCGGAATAGTAGACGACTCAATTTGTGTGAAACATAATAGTCTTGTGGGTCTGTGTGCAACAACGCAAGACCAAGTCAAATTCGAGCTCGGTTGAGGTACCAGGATAAAGCTTTATATTACAAAGCTTTCACCCTTTCTTGTGGTGCTGCTTAGCTATTGTTTACTATATCACATATATATTTATAACCATTAGACTGTGACATAGCAAAATACACTGTTGTGACATTATATCTCTCATGGATTGGACAGCAATTGACAGCATATACCATGAAAACATTCTGGCGGTAACATATTCACTAATACCACAGAAATTCGTTCAGCAGTTTCGGTGTGACGGAAAAAAAAATCCGCTGGTTACTCTAAAAAAATAGTGATACCAAAAGTCTTACCTTGAGAATTAAGTTCTGTAGCAGCTTTCGCCAGGTCCCTACACGCTATTGCTGCTGAATCCCTCGGTCTCCAACCAGGTGGGGGTTGACACCCGCTTGAAGATCTCTTGTTACTTCCACCGGAACAATAGCCAGAACTATTGGTGTCACAGCTCACATTAACCGACTTCCTTGGACTGCATTCTTTGCTTGGACACACATCCCCTAACGCGATTTCACCCCCTAAATCCGTTTCTTCTGGCCCGACTTCCGTAAAAGTGCTGTAATTTGGACTTATATCCGATGACCTTCTGTCAGGGTGCAAGTAATGAGAATGATGGGCAGAATGCGATGTATGCTTTATATGTACGGAGTTTAAGAGAATATTGGACGATGTCCGTGTCAAGGCTTCTCTTTGCCTTATCGCTTCCCTGAATATCCTGCAGTACATAGATATCATAACGATGCTTGGAATCCAAAATGAAACACTTGATGAGACTATAGCATAGACTATGTTCACCTTGAACATGCAAGAATCAGGATTGGCCTTCCTGTATTGTCTGTGCTGCTCCGTTGTATACCATCCCATGCAAATTGGAACAAAACTGATAAATGCAGGCCACAGCCAAACATTGGCTAGCATGAAGCAAACAGTTCTATGAGTCATTGTCACAGGGTACTCCAAGGGTCTCACTATCGCGTAGTAGCGGTCAACAGAGATGCAGCAAAGATGGAGAATGGACGCGCTTGAGAAGTAGACATCTAAGGAGTTGAAGATATCGCAGACGGTCGGTCCGAAGAGCCAAGCGTCAGTGAGTTCTGCACTTGCGTTAAAAGTCATAGCACATAAGGCGACAAGCATATCAGCAACAGCTAAACTAACAACATAGTAATTAGTTAGGACTCTTAGTTTTCTGTGGCGATGCACTGATATTATAACCAGGGCGTTTCCGAGGAGTGCTCCAAGAATAATGACGGTGAAGACCAGGGCTTTGAAGATGAGGAATACTGTGTGTGATGATGAAGATTCGGCGATGGGCGCGGCGAGAGTGGAGTGCAGGATGGCTTCCGTGCCGCGCCCAACCGAGTCTACCTCGCCTCGTGCCACGACATCTGTGAACAAAATATTTGATTTAATTTTATATGTCCATGAGTTGCCGGAAGCCAGGGTACCCATTGGAAGTTAAGATGACGTCCAGTTCTGTTAAAATAATTAAATGACTTATCTCTTCCATATCCTCTCATATTATTTGACATAGCCCTTAATTTTTTTTCTTTCTTCACGGGTTGCCATACAGCCCCCAAATCCGTGTTACGGTTCCAGGGTACCCAGCGGAAGACCAAGTCTCCCTCGTTTAGCCGATGGTATTTTTAGATGGAAAAGCCTCTAAGTGTGGTTTGTCGGTTTATGTACATAAGTTTTCATTATAAAAACCCATTGGTACTTGGTACTTTTACTAACATATTTTGTCAAGAAACAAGTGTACGAGTATTATAAGTTTGATGCCTATTGTCTGTTTGTGGCATAGCTCCCAAACGGCTGCACCGATTTCAATGCAGTTTTTTTTATATGAAGGCTGGTTTAATTGGTATTTAAATTCTTGGTACTGAAATATACTTAACAAGCTTCTGTCCGCGGTTTCACCCGTGTGGAAATAGATACAAAAAGAAATAATCCCGCGGCTGTAATTTGCCCCTCCCCCGTCCGCTTTCGCGGTATAAAAAGTAGTATTTGCCATTATCTGACCACTATGCAAAAAAACATGTCGATCCCGTGAAAAACAAAAACAAATCTATATATTTTTCCACGATAAAAAGTAGCCTATGTGCTATTCCAGACTATAAGTCAATTTCTGTACCAAATTTCATCCAGATCCGTTCAGCCGTCCATCCATACAAACTTTCGAGATTATAATATTAGTGGGATTTTGTCTGTATCTCTATTTAAGGTTTGTCCAGAACATGCTCCGTAACGGCTAAATGGATTGATTCATAATGGGTATATTTATATTTGTTTCATTATAATATGATTTCGAAATGAACTCATGCGAAGGCGAGGTCTATTACTGTAATTTAATAAAGTCACAAGAAAAGACAATATTTTTCATAACGCAACAAGCAATATTCGTTATTATTAGACGCGTATGTCGTGTCAGAGTGGAGTAAGCGAAGTAAATTGTCAAAGTTATTCTAGTGAGGTCGAAATGAAAATATCTACGCAACATTGATAGTGAATTATTACTTTGACTAGCGACCCCGCTTGGGCACAATATGGCTTTACAACAATTTGAATACTTACATAAACACGTTTATAACTACTTTAGATAAGAGATAGATATATGCTACCGCGGACTTCTTTGTTGATAATTTTATTTTACACAATTCTTCTTCTCTTCTTCTTCTTTCATTATGGCTCCACCAATGTTAGTCAATGATTTGCCAATGTCAAGTGTTATAGCCTTTATAGTGTACTAGAATTCCGCCCCCGGCTTCGCCCGTGGATATTTGCGAACAAAATAAAATATACCCTACAGCTCTCATAGATAATGGCTTGCTACCCCTACCCCTACCCCTACCGCGATCCCTAACCCTACCCCCACCCCTACCCCTACCCCTACCCTGTTTCCCACGACTTCGTACGTGTCTATTTCAGAATGTTGGCAAACATACACTTCGTACATAGCTTTTGTCATGTTCACCTCTGCCCACCCAGTTCTCGTCGTCATGCCGTGATGGTATATAGCCTATGTCACTCACGAAGAATGTAGCTTTCTAATAGTGAATGAATTTTTAAAATCGGCCCAGTAGTTTCTGAGCCTATTCATTACAAACAAACTTACAAATGTTTCCTCTTTATAATCTATCTATATATATAAAAATGAAACCCGTTTTCCGTTGTCACGACATAACATGATAACGGCTGAACCGATTTGGCTGATTTTAGTCTTAAAATATTCCTAGATATCCAGGGAAGGTTTTAAAGGTGAGACAATTCGAATAATTGCCGAAAAACCCCTATAAACAGCCCTTTTCTTTTTCCCATAATAACAGAGTCAATTTGAACCTTATTGCTATTCAATAAAGTTAATTTTAAATTAAAAACACTCATTGTTGTCTATGCAATGTAGATGTGTTCCTAATGTCACCGCACAAAGTTAAAATTCGCGTGCGTGTTGGAGAATCTAATGTCGCGTTCCGACACTCAACAAAAGTGATAATATCGCGAACGCGACCAAATTGAATAGTCACAAAATGTAATTTAAGTAATTTAATAGATCATTAGTAGTACTGATTTTCAGTTTGGTCGGCTTCGCGAAACTTAATTTTGCCTAGGAGTAGGGGTAGGAGTAGAGGTAGGAGTAGGGGTAGGTGTAGTGGTAGGGTAGGGTAGGGTAGGGTAGGGTAGGGTAGGGTAGGGTAGGGTAGGGGTAGGGGTAGGGGTAGGGGTAGGGGTAGGGGTAGGGGTAGGGTAGGGTAGGGGTAGGGGTAGGAGTAGGAGTAGGAGTAGGGGTAGGTGTAGGGGTAGGGTAGGGTAGGGTAGGGTAGGGTAGGGTAGGGGTAGGGGTAGGGGGTAGGGTAGGGGTAGGGGTAGTGCAGGCAAGCCAACGTTTGGGCAGGACAACGTCTGCCGAGTCCGCTAGTATTAGTATAGATTTAAGATGATTTCGCCGACCGTGATATGCCCTTATAATCACTGACTAATCACAACTATCACAGTGCGGACGGGATTAAACAGGATTCTCCTATGGACGCGTGACATGACATTATTTCTTAAATCTTTTGTTATATCTCTGACAGATTAGACAGCATACGTCTAAGCCAACTTTTTATCCGACTTGATTCACTTATACACTGCTCAGCTCCTAAACATGATAGAAACATGTTTAATACTCGTAAATGTTAACGGTGAATCAACCTATCTAATAGTGAAAACCGCAACAAAATCGGTTTAGTAGTTTTGGCGTGAATTGTCGTCACAGACAGACAGGGGGACGTTGTTTTATAATAAGTAGTGATGATGTATCTGGGAAATTCAGACAGTCAGGGTTTATTTTTGGTACGAAACCCTAAAATGTGAAAAGTTATATTTTTTTTAAACTTATTTCTATAGAGTGGACTTTTCACATTTTGTCTTTTTTGGAATCCATTTTTTTACAATTATTTACACACAAAAATATAAAAAAAAGTAATTAAATAAAGCGGACTTGGCGTGGAATGGTGGTAAGAATACTGGCTGCATTTCGCTGAATTGCGAGTCAGCCTTCTTGTCACCAGAGGAAATGATAAGTCTCGTTATTAAATTTTTTATCTTTTAACTATATTATCTAAGACACTCAACAAAATAAAAAATTATAAAAAAGCTCTTGTTCAGTGACCTAGGGGCGGATGATACCTAACAACAGGCGGCAGTATAATAATGTCTACTCGTGGCAGTCATATGAATTCATTAATTCCCAAAAAAATCCTTGAAAATATTTTCCTGTAAATCATAATTCATTATTCAAAAAATCCGTAGTCTTTTATTTTTCTCATAATTTTATAGCATTTCTTAAAAATTACATTCGACTGAGAGTGTATACGATTTGCATGCGAAAGAGAAAGTTTGACAACTCGTTTTCCGCTTTTCCTACATTATTTAACCTTTAAGCGAAGCATAGAATCTAATAATCATCATGTACTTTATCTCAGAGGGGTAGACAGTGATTAGTATGTGCTATAAGTGTCAACTTCAACTGGCTGCAAGTGGACATGGTTACTGATAAACACCGTGAAGGTGTGCTTGTTTGTTCAAGCAAACGTTGTCAGTCACTGAGGACGCCATATTAATTTATCGGTCATAACTGCAAGACAAAACGTTAATAAAGATTCGATTTTTTTAAACTTACAACTTTAGAACTTTACAATTCTATTTGGTAGTTTTTTAATCAGTACAGTAGTTTTAGAGTTAATATTTACAAACAAATGTATTTTTGCCATGTAACGAATGATAATAATATCCATCCTTGCCAGAAGGATATCCAGTTCTTAAAAAACACGTATACCTCAACAGCCACTCGTTAGGTACATAGCCTCACAAATACCATCGGCCAAAAGTTGGAGACTTGTTCTTCCGCTGGGTAACCTGATAACACGGATAACGAAAAAAAAGTATTTTTATACAAACTCTTTATAATTTTATAGTATAGATTCATTAATCCCTTACGGATTTTCATTCAGTTATATTTTTGCCTTTTATTTATTTAGTAGAACAAAAACATAATCAGACAATTAACCTTTTGACTTACACGAGTTGCCATGTAGGTACTGAACTATAATCCCATCACTAAGCTTTTTCAGGGATTGATTCAGAAATTCAGCGAAGTTCTTATACTGTATCCGGTTATTTGGAGTTTTATAAAAGTTAAGAAATGTTGCTGTCACGAGACGGAAGTGACGTCATACCAAACATATTTAAAGTTTTGTAAATAACCGGTAGATGTCGCTTCTGTCACTGACATCTTTCGTTTCTACTCGAAGGCTAAAAACGACGGGTCAGTACCAATGGCGACCCGAGAATGCCCAACCTTACAACTTCCGAGCAAGTTATTCTGGTGTTGGGCATTCTCGGTGCGGCAGTCGTAAGTTTGCGAACCCCACTGAAACCGTGTTACCGGTTCCTGGGTAACCAGCAGAAGACAAGTCTTTCACATTAGATGATGGTATTTTTGAGGTTATCTTATGAGTGGTCTGTTTAGGTATTTTGAGATCGACCTCATAGTTTGTTTTTTTGGCGTGTTGAGCGATTTTTGGTAGAGGGAAATCTTATAGATTCGCGACACTTGAATCTTGCTGTTTTCTTTCGTCAAATACCTACAGTGATGAGTTAAGAGATATAACAAAATGATGTAGGAAAGAATTATGTAGAATGAAATGATCTACAACAAAGTCCGCGGTAGCATATATCTATCTCTAATAGATAAGTAGTTATAAGCGTGTTTTTTTATGTAGGTATTAAAATTGTTCTAAAGTGTACCGACTTAAAAATTATGCACTGAAAAGTGTCCTTTCCGAAAGCAAATGGACAAGTCACTATAAAAAAATACCCAAATAGCTTCAAGCGTGTCTATTAAATTTAGAGAGTACTCGATTTCTCCAGGATCCCATCATCAGATAAGTATATTCTTCACCTGGTAAGTATATTCTTTCGAACAAAAATAATCCAAATCGGTTAAGCTAGGCGTCGTAATCGGGGAACATACATAAAAAAAATAAAGATTCCGACGATGAATTTCGGTTTATAAGACACCTACATTGTGAGTTAGAGTCACCTTACAACGGTATTTCACTTAACACAAAGTACACGTATTTCATTTGAGTTGGGAATCTGTGAGTTATTTATTTTCTTTGTTCTGTGATGGACGCAGACACCTATTAAGAGACTACCTTCATATTAAATCATATTTTTCAAATCGTTTTGAGTGAAACCTAAAGCTCTTACAAATACAGAAAAAATTACATGTTATAATTAATCATATTTCATTTTAATCTGTTAATCATATAACATGTTTTAAGAAACTTTGCTCGATAGAAAAAAATTGCAAAGTAGCCTCTGAAAATAGTCTCCTTTCCAAATTTCTCAGTAGTACATGAAGTATTGTTTATTAAATTAAGTACAAATTTGTATCATCTATTACTTAAGTAAAATGTTAATTTAGATTTTCAATAAAGCTACTCCTTTAATTTAAATAAATTATTTTTGATTTGTCACTTAGGACGTTTGTTCCAAGCACCTTCCGTGCGCCTCTTCTCTTTTGTTTTTATTCAATGCGACAGAGAGAGATTCAGCGGAGAGACCAATCGAACACGTAGCGCTAGGGTAGCGCTAGAGTATCGTATGCAGCTAGGCCACGCCCCTCAAAATATGATTTTATTTGAATGTATCGTCTTAAGGTTTTGATTATAGTCTCTACCTGCGACTTTGCTTGCATCCACAGAATAATCTCGACTTGACTAAATATACAATACTGCAAATCTGTCTGATACATAGAGGACTGCGACTTTGCTTGCATCCACAGAATAATCTCGACTTGACTAAATATACAATACTGCAAATCTGTCTGATACATAGAGGACTATAATAAGCCTAATGCCCACTCATTCGTCTAATCCCCGTTGGACCATCCGGCCATCGAAATCAACCACAAATACAACGATTTGAAAACGGATGGTGGACCGCGCGATAAGAATTGGACGAGTCTGTTGTCGATTTCGGTGGACCGTATGGCGGCGCGCCGGCCAATGGATAAATGAGTGGGCAACTTTAAGGAGTGGCCAATATTGAAATGTGACATAGAAGGGAAAACAGTGCGGAAAGGTAGTTATATTTTAAACGTTAGCAGAGTTTTAATGGATGACATAGGTAAGGTATTCCTATGTGACTTAGGGGATCGATCATTCATACACGGCATTATGTTTATGTATAACCCTTAATTAGATTTAGGGTAGATAGAGTCCTTGGGGATATCTGTAACTTTCTAATCATCACGACTTAAATAACCTACAGCCTGTCTAGAGAGACAATGTCCACAAATAAAATATAAGGTCTTTTAGTTGAGACCAATTTTATATTATGTAAAAAAGCGCCTAAAAATTATAGGGGCGTCGGTGGTCGAGTGGGAATAACGTCGGCTCACAATTGAGAAATCGCGGGTTCGGTCTCTCACATGTGAGCATGAACCAACGGGTTTTTATAATAAAAAAATCTATGTACATTATTCGACAAACCGTACAAAGAGGCTTTTCCATCTACATAGGTACCTCAACAGAACTTGGCCAATCGTTAGCCTCAAAAAATCGGCTAAAATGAGGAAGACTTTGTCTTCCACTGGGTACCCTGGGGCCGGCAATTCCTGGGAGTTGTAAGGTAACCCGTGAAGAAAGAAAAAAACCGGCCAAGTGCGAGTCTATAAAAACAGCAAAAATATCACGTTTGTTGTATGGGAGCCCCCCTTAAATATTAATTTTATTTTAATTAAATTATTTATTTTTAAAGTGAATATATAACTAAATATTCTGTGAATATTTCAAGCGTCTACTTGTTGCCGTTATCAATATCGAGAATATTTTATTCTGATTTTTAGTATTTGTTGTTATAGCGGCAACAGAAATACATCATCTGTGAAAATTTCAACTGTCTAACTATCACGGTTCATGAGATACAGCCTGGTGACAGACGGACGGACGGACAGCGGAGCCTTAGTAATAGGGTTTCCGTTTTTACCCTTTGGATACGGAACCCTAAAAAGAAGCAACGACACCAAACATTGCTATTTTCTCTCCCAGACGTTACAGTATATTCTATTTCCACGCGGGTGAAACTGTGAGCAAAAGCTAGTATTTTATACAGCGTCTATAAGATAGGTTAAGGTATAAAAGTTTGTACATAGATACATTTTCGTGACAATATTGTTTCGTTACTTTGTCTAACTTGTTGGTAAGTTTCGTACTGCGTGATTGTGGACAGGTAGTTACAAATGTTGCTTTTTATTTTCGTAGTTATATTATATATCACGCTCTTAATTAGAGGAGGGGTAGACACTTGCTACGAACCCCTTGAATTCATAACTAGGTATATATTATAATTTTACATCTATATGAAAGGACTACTTTGAGACAGGATTTCGTTTAGGTTTTCTTGTAAACTTTTTTCGAAATTCGATTATTTACGATATACGTCCGTGTTGGGTCATGAAACTCTATATAAGTAATAATATGTACCAAGTTTCAACATTTTTCGTCCAGTAGATTCGGAGAAAATAAGTTGTGACAGACAAACAGATCGAAGGTGTTTGGAACCCTAACAAAGTTCCCCGCCGAATCTGTCTGTCTTATTGTCTGTAATCTGATTAAACATGAAAGTGAATCAAGTCTGGGAAAAAAATAGTCCCAGCTAGTTTTCATGGCGTATGCTGTCTAATCCGTCGGAGATATAACAAAATTATGTAGGAAAGAATTGTGTAGAATAAAATTATCTACAAAAAAGTCTGCGGTAGCATATTTCTATATCTAATTATAAGCGTATTAAAATTGTTGTAAACCCATTTTGTTCTTCTTTTTGGTATTTCAAAAATATTCACAGACGAACATTTACCTCTAAAGTAGATATTCAAAAATAATTAAATTAAAAAGTTTGTACTAACTCAGTACTGTCCCTAAGTCCTTTAATATAATTTAAACTTGTTATAACTTTTCATGATTGCTATTTTAAATAAAGCGAAAATTTTGAAATAAAATTTATGTTTTAATTATGTGCATTATTTTATTAAGGTATTAAAATTTAATAATTAAACTTTATTGTATAAAGAGACTATATTTTTTTTATTTAAGTATATTTAAGGTTTCGTACCTAGTCTAACAAAACCTTTATAAGATCACTTTTGTCACCTATGTGATGTAGGAATTTGATATTTGCCATAAACTTAGGTCTTGTTGACGCGCACATATATTATATCGATTAAAATAAACCTTTTAAAAAAAGTGCACCGACTTCAAAAATTTGCACTGAAAAGTAGTGAATCCGACTCAATGTAAATTTTTTTCTTAACTATTTAAAAAATATGTAGAGTTAAATATTGTACGGTGGTACGGAATCCTTCGTGTGCGAGTCCGGTTCGCACTTAGCCGGTTTTTTAATTAAAATCTCGAATACTCTAAAAACAAACATACTCTTCATAACTTCACTACATATTATAAAACTAACTAAGTTCACACAAAAACTACTGGACGGATTTTGTTGGGAGTTTCATGATTAGATTTGAGTCACGAGAAAGGTTTACGGGTATTAATATCATGTTTAGAAGCTGAACATTAACAGTTATCTCCCGCGTGTTTTTATGGCGTATGCTGTCTAATTCGTCAGAGATATAACAAAATGATGTAGAAATGGATTGTGTAGAATAAAATGATCTACAAAAAAGTTCTTAGTAGCATAAATCTATCTCTAATAGATACGTATGTATAAGCCTATTTATGTACCTAGGTGTTGTATCTAGGCACGCTAGATATAGATATTCAATATAGGGCAGAATCATTTTAGTAATAGGATATTTAATAGCGCTCCATTAATATTTTAGTCATCAATTTCGCGTATACCAAGAAATAAATAATTAAATTTAGTTCAAAATAATTTTTTTGTTGAAAAAATCCGTTAAAAGTTATTACAAAATTAATTATAAGGTTTAATGTTTAGCTTATAACAAAATAATGAATTACAATATCCGGTTTATAAATAACAAATTTGATTATAGGTATGGTATAGTGGTTAAGGATAAGGATAATCTTACAAACGAAGTTTGATTCTCAGAAAAAATATTTTAATAGTTTATAAAAAAATTGCGCAAACCAAATGAGCCCAAACTCGATAGGGTTACGTCGTTTCGCAACAAGTTCCTGTGGCCACCTTCCGGCTCCATCATCAGGACCCTGAACATCTACGAGAATACTTGTGAAGACAAATCAAACTCGGCCAAACTCGTTAGGGTTACGTACAGCTCCTGGCTCCATCATCAGATTCTAAATTCGACTTCCAGTATTTGTATACATACCTACATAGTTACAGGTGAAACCAATTCAAAACGTGTATATAATAGACGGGTAGACAGTTCCCATATAAGTCTACCAACTGAATTTTGAAAACGATATTGTCAAAAAAAAATGTTATTAGCTATCTCACACACATCTTCACAACCTGTATACCTTGAGGTGTGGCCAGAGACATCAGTAACAGTGTCCACTTGACGACAGTTGTCCATATTGAACAGAACAGGTGGTGGCAAGCCTATTGCTGTACTTAATGTAGGTATAACTTCTTTAATAGACGTAAATATCTGTTACTTTTAGAATAATGCTTATATTTTATTGGAACGAGTGAGAATTTGATCCCGGTACTTCCCGGTTTTGTTAGGCTACAGATTCCTTTATGATAAAGTAATATAATATTCTTTTGCCATTCACAGGAGACTTCTTGGCTAAGATTAAGCCTGTGGACGGATGAACAAGCCATGCCATGACGTTACCCTAAAAATGCCACATCCTGAAATCTTTCAACACGTGTGGACATTTACTTAATATCCATAATATAAATATAGACGAACTATGTAAATTGAGACCTCTATTGGTGAAAATGTATTTCAGGATTGTGAATACGAACAAAAGGATAGGAGAGGCTTCTATAGGGGCGTGTAGAAATATTTGTTTAAGTTCAATATACCGTACTTTGATTGTATGATATTCTATGATATTTACACCCACCTGGAGTGAAATGTGACCCCATTTCTTAGTCTATTGTTAGATTGTCTTTATAGTTACCAACTCCAACTAAGGCTGAATAAATACCTACTGGAAGTATCATCAAAATCCATTGAGTTGTTTCGAAGTCTATTCTGGATAAACAGACTGTGTTTATTTGTCATTATTCCATGTTATGGCGGCTCATCGATATTCGGTACTGAAACCTGTATCGCGCTATTGAAAATATTCAATATTTATTTATTTACATTATGCACAAAAATTCACAGCACTCCACAATACAATCATTTTGAAAAATATTGCCACAAATGAATTTCTACTGTGTTGAATACTGTGGTGAAAATCGGTCCAGGCGTCTTCAAGTAATCGGGGAACATACATAAAAAAACATAAAAGATTCGGACGAATTGAGAACCTCCTCCTCCTCCTTTTTTGAAGTCGGTTAAATTACAACAAAAGCTAAGAAAAATAAAATAAAATAGATTGGCATATATTCCCTTTGACTCTCAGTCCTGGATTGTTGTGTATAGCCACTTGGACCCTATGAACACAAAAGTCTTGATCAGACCCACAATGTCTAAACAGAGCAAGGGAGATGGTTGGAGGGCCAAAGAATAAGCTGCTTTTAATCCCGGAAAAATGTGTCGTTAACCGAAAAATAAAATTCAGGAATTATAGTTGGCACTTAGACTTAGAATCTGCTTTTTGTTTCATTGATTTTCGTAGATGGATTAGACGAAGCAAAAAGAAATAGATAGGTAGGCTACGTTAGGGGTTGCTCAGTAAATTTGGGTAAAGAAAATATTGGCGAGACGCCAAAATAATATTTAGGGGATGAAGGTTAACGAATGAATGAAGGTACCGATGTTTGTATCTCATTGGGGAAATATCTTTTATAGGTAATTTATGGCTTATTCAAACATAAAAATAGGCTGATATAGCCAGGTCATAGGTAAAATGTATCAAAATTAATTTGGCTCTGCTGAATACACCTACACAAATACGCTTATAACTACTTATCTATTAGAGATAGATATATGCTAGCACAGACTTTATTGTAAATATATTTATTTTACACAATTCTTTCATACATCATTTTGTTTTATCTCTGACGGATTAGACAGTATACGCCAAGAAAGAGCACTGGCGCTAACTTTTCCACCGACTTGATATACTAATGATATTATTATTCAGCTCCTAAACATGATAGCTTTAAGTTTAATACTCCTAAGCCTACCTCTTGAATCAATCTATCTAATACTGAAAACAGCAACAAATTAAGTTCAGTACTTTTGGAAAGAACAAACAAAACACCCTCTCGCATTTATAAACTTTTTTTAATCAGTACTTATGGATATAAAAAACTTATATTTTTATCTATTTATATAGATTTAATCGGCCTTAAATTGCGAAACTAACCAAAGAATATTTTGTGTAATCGGCCTTAAATCGCGAAACCAACCAAAGAAATGTCACGATTTTTTCAAAAGACAACACTGGCATAGACAGTGGATTCTCTCTTTTGGCTCGAAATTCGAACTTGCAACTTTATTTTGCTTACTATACCTAAATTACACATCCAATATCATATTTTTTTAAGTTTTACGCGATTCCCGAGATAAAGGAATCGAAATACATACAAATTCCTAAGAGTAGGTATACCGTTTGGGGGAAACGTGTCAAGAAAGTTTTGTAGAGCGCCATCCCGCTCTCAATCGTTTTTTACCTCGTTCTGGTTTTTCGATTTCATTGTATAGATGTCTCTATTTACCTTAAATGATCACAGCCTTGAATATATGTTCATATCATACCAAGTTTAAGAGTTCATATCTATTGATCGTGCTGCAGATGTGCTGGCAAAGTTCCAAAACAGATTTTAGCTTGCTACGAGAGTCAAGGGTAAATACTTTATGTAATAGCTGGATAGATGCCGAATATCTATTTACCAAATCTAGTTTAGCTTGGAGGTCTAAAGTTCGATTCTAGGTTAAAACATGAGATTCGTATAGAGAAAAACTCCCAAACGCCATTTTAATGGACGAAATCATAATATTACAAAAAAATCGCAAATGGGGCGTCGGTGGTTGAGTTGGTAAAACGTCGGCTTGCAACTGAAAAGTCGCGGGTTTGATTCCTACATCCAACCATGTACCAATGGCTTTTTATAAAAAAAAACAACAATCTAACGGCTGTTTTGTTTGTTTTAAATATGAAATCCCATACCTCTTGCTGAATCTCTTTGTAAGGTATAAATCTTCAAGGGATGATACAAACACTGTCGACGTTTTCAGCTTGAAAATTTCTCTGAATAAAATTTCCTCACGCGAAATTCTTGACATGCCAAAGTATAAATGGCAGCCCATTAAATATTCTTAGAACGTATATCGACAATTTAATGAATTATGTATGGATCATCATAACCTTTGTACCTTGAGGGATAGGTAGAGACACAAGTAATATATTTACGACAAAATGGCTTAACGGATTTTTAAAGGTAATCTTTGATGCAGGAATAGGATTTAAAAAAAAATAACCAATCCGAAAGAACACTCTAATAATCTATTTATCTTTCATCATGCCTTTTATCTAAAGGGGTAGGCAGAGACAATTGAATGCCATTTGCTACGATCCTGACATACCTCTTTCGCTTTTTTAATATTCATCATACCTTTTCGTAATTTTGGTCTGAACATCATCTTTCACTTCGCATTCTTCTCTAATGAAATCGAGATCGCATTTCCACTGAATTTATCTAACTTTCATGCTTATTATTCCATATATATCTATATTCTAACAAATAAAAATAAATCATCAAAATCGGTTCACAACTGGCGGTGTAATCGCTGTTCGTACATAAAAAAAATACGGTCCGAATTGAGAACCTTCTATTTTTTTTGAAATCGGTTTTTAAATAGAGGACATCTACTAATATTGAAAAGAGAGAGTGTGCGGTTGTTTGGTTGTGTAAATTTCCACAGACTACATATAAGTACTACCTATTTCAAAAACTTTTACGGGAGAAACCGGGCGCAAAGTAAATATTGTAATAAAAAAATTCTATAGACTCAAAAAAAAAAATACAGGACCGATATGAAAAATTATTTTTGCATTTGATAGCCCAATTCTTGTGGAAGGTTTTAGGCTATGTAACATCACGCTACCTACCATAGGGGGTGAATTGTATTTCTAATACAACGCGTACGAAGTAGCGGGCAATCAGCTAATAAAAAATGCTTCAACTCTGATCGGTTATAAATTAATGGCTTGACTCTTAACTCGCATTTGTCAATGTCGGGAGATTGTTGGTAGGGGAGGAAAAAGTTCGCCAAATTTTTAATGTTACCTCTTACGACTTTATAGCCTAGTGGACTGAGATCTAGTCCGTATGTATTGGGTTTGCATTCTAGATCGACTGAAATAATGTAATATTTCCACATAGCCCATGGATCCCATATTAACTTTCAAGCCCAGTTCATTAACAATCTTTAAAGAAAAAACGGAACCCTTATCTTATTTTCTCTGAACCTCTATCTTTCTATCTATCTATCATCACGCCTTTTATCCCAAGAGAGGTAGGCTGAGACAATCGAATGCCATTTGTTACGAATGTTACGATCCTGGAATACCTCTTTCGGCTCTTTTATATTCATAATACCTTTCATACATGCTCGGCGCTTGTGTGTACTTTCAATATTGCCTTCGATCAAAATTTTTTTTATATGTTTAATAAAAGTACACCTAGGTCGTCGTCTGCCAGCATTTCCTTTCACTTCAGCCATATAAACCTTTTTAGTCAATCTTTCATCATTCATTCTTTCAACGTGTGCAAACCAGCGTAAACTAATTTTCTTCATTTTAGTCACAACATCATCTTTCACTCAATACATTTTATATCACACATTCTACATAAAGATCGCATTTCCACTGCATTTATCTCACTTTCATGATTCTTATTCCATACCCAAGTCTCGCTTCCATAAGCAAGCTTTGTGTATATTAATTTTACTTTTAGTTGTAAGCTGTGTATTTCTGCATACATTGTTTAGTCCACCAAATACCTTGCTTCCCGCTTTCACTCTCCTTTCAATCTCCTTACCTACCTATATACCTTTCCACTTCTTGTGAACATACTACCTAAATAAACAAATTCATTCACTTGCTCTAATTTACATCCTTTCACACAAATGTACACTCCGTTCTTTCATCATCTTTTTGTTATACAGCCTCTATAACGCAAAAATAGCTTTTCAAATCAATCAGATCAATATTATACCTATAATTAAATGTCTTTGTTTCAAATCGATATGACAGCTTCTGAGATTAGCGTATTCAAACATACAAACAAACAAACAAAAAGTTTTTGTAGGATTGTAAAAATCTACTTTGCAATTCAAAATTTACCTTTTACCTTTCAAATGGTAAGTAGAATTTGGAATCCAATTAATAGTTAAGGTTCCGTTAGTTCCTTTACAAAATCATACAATAATAATACATAAATGTGAGGTTGTTACATTCTGAATACCATACCCAGGGTTAAAATGTTTCAAGTATGATTGAGAAGTGTCAAAGTTTCATTATATCAATAATGTGAAGGTCAACACAAGTAAATGTCTAATCAAAGGTCGCTAATAACAGGAGCCACGGGCTTATATACAAGAGCGGGGGTGATTTGTTACTTGAGGTCTAAGGTATAAGCGGTAGCGGTAGCGGTAGCGACTATTATAATATTTTTTTGGAATAGGGGTGATGACACTTTTGTAGGAATACTTTTCAATTATAGCTGTAAGTTGTAATTAGAAAATTCTATATTTGTATTTTCATTTTTCAAATTTCCGCGAAAACGTTTTGTGCGCGATGATAACGTCACATCTTGCAAACAAAAAAATTACCATTACAGATTAGATAAAATAATAAGAAAATAACTTAGTCAGTGACATATTGACAGACAGTTATTAAATTTATAACATAGTTAGTAGATTGTGGTTATTTTTTTTACATTGAAGTGACGTCACTTCTATGTACACTCGTCTGTTTGCGGTTACGTAACCGGAAGTATAAATTATAACTTTTTCAATTAGAAATAATTAAAAAGGATGATATATTTATTAATCAAATAATAGACTATATGAAAATGTTATTCTGTATTTATTTTCTTTTACCCCTTTACCCTTTTATCCATTTTGTGGATTCAATGAAAACATATTTTTGAGAAATATGTAAGTGTAATGAAAATACGAAACGAGATGGTTGAATTTTGAAATATTATGATATTTTGTTAAAATGAAACATGATGAAATTAATTTACCAAGCAATATAGAACATAACAGATAGGGTTATAGAGCACGAAATAGAGTTATCACTTTTAAAATAGAACAATCTATTATTTGATGAAGAAAGTGCATATGACGGCTTTATTTGCTCACAAAGCACGAGAAGCACTTTTGTTTAAAAAAAATCCTTGGAATAAGAGGATCTTCAGAAAATACTGGCCCCATACTTGAGTTAATATTTTACCAGTTTTTGCGTACTGATGGTCTTTTAGAAAAGTACAATTATTCAATGTTCATTCAAAACCGTTAGGACGTGATCAATCAGAGCAATATCTATCTATACTAATATTATAAAGAGGAAAGCTTTGATTGTTTATTTGTTTGTTTGCATTGACTAGGCTCCGAAACTACAGAACCGATTTGAAAAATCTTCCATCGCTGGGAAGCTACACTATCCCCGGGTGAAATGGGCTATATAATATTTAAAAAAAAATTTGGGATCCATACTAAAACTCTAAAAATGTAACCCAAGGTGTAAAAAAATGACCTACATCGCGTGCGCTGCAAAAACTATTGATAATAGAACAAAATAATGTACTAAGATTTTGCAAAACACATCATTATCTACAAAAAGTGTCGCGACAGCATATGTCTAACTATTATAGTTACATAACTATATTATGTGACATCACAATAAGCGTTATTTTATTTTAAAGCCAACGTTTTGTGAGTCTGTGTGTATGTGGAGGGTAATCTCTGAAACTACTCATCCGATTCTGAAAATTCTTTCACTAATAGGAAGCTACACTATCTCTGAGTCCTATATATATAATTTATTGTGTTCGAAAATATCCACGGGCGAAGCCGGGGGCGGAATGCTAGTCTATAATATAGAAGGAAATCTCCCGCTACCTCTTATGACTCCGGTCGCACCCTAATAACGGTAGTTAGAGCGAGCATAGCGTGCGAGGTCAACAGTTCGACACAGGCACTTTGTCTAGCCTTGTATAACTATAGTTTAACATTGACCATGGTGGAAATGGCCTTTGACGTAACTAGATAAGCTGAATATTCGATCAAATGATCCCCTTTCGATGGGCCTATTTTTAAATTAGGTGCCATGACCTTCGAACTTCAGTTCTTAGTATTGTGATATCATACTATTTTAGCAAATAGAGATAGTGATGGACATTATAGAGATATAGTATACAATCTTCTGTCCGCGGTTTTACCATAGGTCAAAAAATAAATAATCCCGTTGCTGTAATTTGCCCCTCCCCCGCCCGCTTTCGCGGTATAAAAAGTATGTCATTCTTTGACCCCTAAACTACCACTATGCAAAAAATCATGTCGATCCCGTGAAAAACAAAAAGAAATCTATCCCACGGGAACCATACATTTTTTCGAGATAAAAAGTATGTGCCAAATTTCATCCAGATCCGTTCAGCTGTTCTGGCGTAATTGAGTAACAAACATACATACATCCATACAAACTTTCGCGTTTATAATATTAGTGGGATTTTGGATTTAGAACATTTTGGAGTCAAGAGGAGTTCCTATATCACTTTTCGGCATCAAAGGTACCTACACCCTTTTAGACCCTTTTTTAAATTCCAACTCAATTCATTTTTTTAAATTTTTATTTCAAAGTTTAAGCTATTTTAAGAAACTAATTTGAATATTTTTGTTTTCTATGCAGTAGTTATTTTTATAATAAATTTTCAAAATTTTCCTTACAGACGACAAAATGACGTCATAAAACTAATTTGTCTAACTTGTGGTACCACTGGGCACGTTATAGGTCTTGTTACTACTACTTTTATCTCAAACGAGTAGTGCCACGGGACAGAAACGCTACTTTACCTAAACGATGACGTCACTCTGTCATCTGTAGGCAAAACTTTGAGAAATTATTATAAAACAAAAATATTCAAATAGAAATATAAAGAAACGACATCTCACCTTGGTACACGCACACACTGTTGGCTGACAGTACCAACCTCTCGGAAAATGATTGGTCAAATGAAATAGCGCGCGCTTCCCCGGCTTCTTGTTCTTCCGTCCCACGAAATCACTCCACAGATTGCAGGATAGCGAAAGGAAAGATGTTACACATCAAAAACAAACCTTAGTTTTTATATTTTGACTATTTTTTGTCCCAGAAAATGCGCTCCATTTATTTCAATCGAAGTGCGTGAACAATTTTGTAAATTACAGTATCAAATCTAAAGATTAAAAATAACTAAATAAACCAGGTCCGCGTGGAATTACAGTTGAGTGCCATATCTAAAAGTTTCATAATTTTTTTCAGTCTTCTCTGAGTATATTCTGGTCAAAAGGATAAACAAACAGACAGACAAAAATATATGATTTATATATTTTAAATTTACGAAAGACATTTCTTGCGAAGAGCTTTGTGATAGATTATGAAAGAGAAAACAGGGGCAAAATAGTCCTTTATTTTACCATCCGTATTTCCTATTTAATAAAAACAATTTAAAAAATAACGGCTATTTCACTTAGATATATTAAATAAGTAACTATTTGCTAAATTACAGTGGCACAGGTGGATTATTTACAGAGAAATTGGGAATACCCTTAATATAGTTTATAAAACTTTGGTCTAGGTAGGAATCGAACCTGGAATTAAATTTTACACAAAAGATCAGTGTGTTGTCCACTTCAACAACAGAACAATATACAACAAGTAGACATCCGGGTTTAAACAAAGTAACATGTTGTAGACAGGAAATAAGAGCTAGCAGACTGTTTCATGAAACTACTTAGTAAACCTCATACGCCTTTATCGTAGTGGGGTAGGCAGAGGGTACTACTTCTACTCATCACTATTTGTACATAATTTTTCCTACGAAAGCGAGAGAAAAGATGTTACACATCAAAAACATAAAGCTATTCTGGAGAAACATTGGTCAGACAGACAAAAATCATAGATTAGTATTACGATTCAAGCTAGGGACATGTGAATCAGTGAGTATCCGTACATTCCCTTGGGTTGGGGTTCAAGTGGAATAGTGTATATTCATGCACCCCCAGGGATTCAAGTGGAATTAATACCCTTTTCAACACCTCTCTATCTCTGGTATAGGCCCGAAATAAATGTTTAAAGTCAATTATAGACCTATACAATTTTCGAAGTTTCTCTGATTTTATCAAATAATACCTTTAAATTCATTCCTGTCACAAGTTATGCCAAAGGAAATATCGTCATGAAAAATAGTATTTGATTGTAGAGATTTTAATAATATTGAAATACTTAAGCTGAAGACCAAGTCTCCCTCGTTTAGCCAATGGTATTTGTGAGGTTATACCTAACGAGTGGCCAGTTCTGTTGAGGTATATTTAGATGGAAAAGCCTCTAGGTGTGGTTTGTGGTTTCTACCCCACTAAACATAACCCGTTCTTGCTGTTTTTTTTATATGTTATAGAGACAAGTAAAAACTAGGTCGACTCGTTTTTGCTTTTTCATATTGCTTATAAATTGAGAAATAAATTAATGCTTAAAACCGTTTTTTGAACTAAAACTTATCTCGTTATAATTATGAAACTAAACAAAATTTTGAAAAAATCATAACGAGCCGACTTAGTTTATGATGTAACAAAACGATAGAGACTAAAATCAAATAATTTCGTTAACGTTTAGGTATAGAAAAACATTAACACCTAAACACCTATTTTAATTCAAGACAACTCTCTCTATCCCACTCGTATAAGTGAACGCGGGGTGACTGAGGAGATAGCAAATATTCGAAAAACGCAAAGCGCCCGAACTCTGTGACTAAACGATACTGTTAATTAAGAAACCGATTGGGATCCGGGATCGACCCCGTGGTATGCCTAGTTAATACAACTCGTTATTTTTACATAAATATAGTAGTCCGCGAGCCAGGGATGAATTCGGGTGAAAACTCGTAAAATGCTTCAGAGAGTTGTATCTCGTGCCTTTTTGAATTGAGATTTTTAGTAATAGTTTTCGATGTAACTATCACGTTTAGGAGCTGAGTATTAACAGTATAAGTGAATCAAGTCGGGGTAAAAGTTAGCACCAGCGAGTTTTCATGGCGTATGCTGTCTAATCCGTCAGAGATATAACAAAATGATTTAAGAAAGAATTGTGTAGAATAAAATTATCTACAGATATATGCGTATTTATGTAGATTGTACCCGTGCGAAGCGTCTACCTCAAATGTCTTTTCAAGTATTTCAAGTTTTGTGTTGTTAAAATGTCACGACAGAATTAAAAGTTCATTTTGTGGTAAGTCATTTGAAACTGGGAAAGTTGTAAGAAAGTTGATTTTCAGTTAAGATTAAAATGTCAACCACAATTAATTAGCATATAGTAATAATAGGTCTAGATCTTAGCCTCTCATCAGGCTAATTATTATATATGCACCTTAATAGCCTTTTTACATTGCGGTGTCGCCAGAGAAACGTGACAGTGTTCACTTGCAGTCAGTTTTCATAACTATCTATATCTATTAATTTATCATCACGCCTTTCATCCCAAAAGAGGTAGGCAGAGACAATCGAATGCCATTTGTTACAATCCTGTCATACTTCTTTCGCTTCTTTTATATTCATCATACCTTTAATACATGCTCGGCGATTGTGTGTTTAATATATCCATCGATAATTTTTTTTTTATATTATGTTCAATTGGCCATGCTACATATTTATGATATATTTTTTTTATAATTAATTTTGAAAATATAGCCCATTTTAAGAAACTAATTTCGATATTTTTGTTTTTTATCCATTGCGTCTATTTTCTAATATATTTTACAAATTTTACCCGCGAAAAGTAAACGTGACGTCACAAGAATTTGGAACAGGATTATAATCTTGGCCACTACACATAAAAAGTGACAGTCAATCAAATTAACGTCAAGCAAACGTCAGTCAAGGTCGACTAACCTAAAAATTACGTGTTTATAATTATTTAAATTGAATAGTTTTTACAATGACAAGTAAATAGTGTTTCATCCCGTCATGTCCTAATAACAAAGAAAATAATTACACGTAAAATATAAATTTATAAAGATGTCATTCAAAGATTGACGATTACCCTTTTTTGTAGGCAAGGGTTTTTTTTTTTCATACTGCTTATGATGACGTCATACATAGGTCAAATTAAGGTTATTGTTTGTTATTGAATATCTTAAAAAGTATAGACTTAATTTAAAATCTGATAAATAGAAATTGTACTGAAAGCTTATATCTCGAATCGGTTAAAAGTTAGCATGGCCAATTAAAGTAGGTCTAGGTCAGTTTTCCATATTGAACAGAACAGGTGGCAAGCCTGTTGCTGCACTTAATGTACCTACTTAGATGTGTCACTTCTGTATCAGATATTATTTTTTAAAAGAAGTGTAGATTATCATCGTAACAACAACTTTTTTAGGGTCATTTTTCGAGAGGACCTTTTTTGGATTTCCCTGCGGTTCGCAAAAAGTTTACAACCGATCAGGCTAAAATTTGATATGTATATTTAAGGCTACAATACCTACCTTCAGTCCAAATTTCAGCTCTTAATATCAATTGAAACGCGAGTTATTAAATTTAGATTTTTTTTTAATTTGCAAGAAAACGTCTGAACCGATTTGGACCCACCGTGGCTCATTTTGTTTGTCTTGAAATTGCGTATCTTTTTTTACGATACACTTTTTTTGTACGTTTCTTTGGTTTTCTTCCAGACGCGACAAACATTTTGGCCATTTTTACATTTTTTTTGGGGCCGTATCGGAAATTTTCATCGGTACAGATTTGCTTTAATCGTTTTCTATTATCAAAAACTACACCGTAGTATTTTTTATATTGCAGTGGAGATATCCGTCTTTATCAAGGGATTTTGATCTTATTCTACCACCAAAACATAAATGTGAAAATGGGAGCCAAGTTCAATATTATGATAATTATTGTGTGATTGTCGGCTTCACCGACAAAATATTTGAGATCTAAATGGGTGCCAAGTTCTGTAGACAATCCTGAAATTTATTTATAAGAACGTATAACATTTTTTTGTAAATTTAAAACACAATTTCTTGTTGTCTACAACAATGTTTGCCATTTAAAAATATACTTTAAATATACTTTTTAAATTTGAATAGTCGAATTATTTACACAAAGCAAATAACTTATAATCTATTGAACCTCAACATTTGACTTTGACGTTTGTTAGTCTCGCTAAACTCGAAAACGGCTGGACCGATTTAATAATTCTTTTTTAACCGACTTCCAAAAAAAGAAGGAGAAGGTTCTCAATTCGGACCGTATTTTTTTTTTTTTTTTTATGTATGTATGTACATCGATAACTCCGCCAATTGTGAACCGATTTTGATGGTTTCTTTTTTAATCGACAGATAACTCTTCCGGATTGGTCCCATTTTTATCTCATAAAAATTGGTTCAATAGTTTTTCAGAAATTTTGAAAAAACTGACTTTATAAGTACATTTTTCTTGATATCTCGATAAAATATGTACCGATTTTGACGACTTATTTTTTTTAAGACATCATAATTTCTCGACATTATCTCACAGACATATGACGACAATCGGTTCAGTAGTTTTTCAGAAATTCAGTAATTAATTTCTGTTTACGGCTGAAAATTATGTATCAGAAAAAGCCTTAGCAACGGTTGCTATTGACACGAAGTTGTCAATTTTCGTGACGATGGTCTCTCGGTTAAATGTAATGGGGTGCATAGGATGCACAAGCACATTACATGGTTCAAATCACATCCACAGGGGTATTTTTTTTTAATTTTCCATCAATATTTTTTTAGTTGCGTTATTATTTGTCTCTCAAGGCAGCAAAATCACTTAAAAGGGTAAAATAAACCTTTTAAAAAAAAGTGCACCGACTTCAAAAATTTGCACTGAAAAGTAAGAAATAATAAATATTTCGTCGTAGAATTTGAAGACGGTTGGTGCCAAATTAGAAACAACTTAGTTCCCAAATTCACTAATCTAGACAATTCATTAGGAACCTACGATCATCAGTACATACAAACATAGATAATATTGAACAGATCTTTATCTTCTTAGATATTTACTTAGTTTTGTATCCTAATTTGGCACCAACCGTCTTCAAAATCTACGACGAAATATTTATTATTTCTTACTTTTCAGTGCAAATTTTTGAAGTCGGTGTACTTTTTTTTAAAAGGTTTATTTTTTGGTTTGTTCGTTATATTACATGGGTGGTTAAGAAGAAAATAAAAATTGGAAAAACCCTAAAGTTCAGCTGAAAATTTAAAAATAGGTAATTTTTTATGGGAATCGCTACTTAATATCGCTAAAAGTAGTGGTAATGTTATTGGTAGTGGTAGTGGGAGTGGTAGTGGTAGGAGTAGAGGTAGGGGTAGGGGTAGGGGTAGGGGTAGGGGTAGGGGTAGGGGTAATGATAGTTGTTTTCCACGGACGAAGGAAAGTAAATAGCAGGCAAGCTAACGTTTGGGCAGGACAACGTCTGCCGGGCCCGCTAGTACGCTTATAAATACTTATCTATTAAAGATAGGTATATGCTACGTAGATTTTTTTCTACATCATTTTACGCTAGACAATTACTTCCTACATCTACCACCACCTGTAACAGTGTCCACTTTTTTAATGTGTCACTTCTTTAAAATATTTATTTCAAATAAATGAAAATTCACTGAAATTATTGGAAAAAAATAAAAAGCAACAAAAAAATGGGTAAATATTTTAGTATTTTTCTATAAAACATAATTCAGACGGTTTTACATTAATACATTCAAAGTAATTGGATTCCGAGGTCAAAATCTCCAGCCACTCTACTAACTTTTATTTTATTTTATATTTTTTTATTAACATCTTTTCTACGCGTGCGAACTCAGGTCAGGTCGCTAGTACCTACATTTAACAGCCTAAATCACGTAAGTATATTTGTGTTGTCCGTTGTCCCAATTAGAGGTCAAGCACCTGTCACTAAAATTAGTTTTAGAGTTTCGGACACAAATTGTCCCAGCGGGTTCCTATTTATAGATTTATAGAATTAGTATTTTCAGAGAGTACCATAGTGACTATTTCCCCCCCCCCCCCCCCTGTAAAGTTTAGAAAAAAAAAATCGTAATTTTTGATTGGTTGACGTTAATGGCTCTATAACTTATAACCATCCTCAATATATTTCTGTGGTTCCTGAGATTAGCGCGTTCATAAATATATGAACAGAAATTCTCTAGCTTCGTCCGTGAATATATTAGAACAATATAAAATATAGCCTCAGGGATAATGTAACTGCCTATTAGTGAAAGAATTATCAAAATCGGATCAGTGGTTACGGAGATTACCTTCCACATACACACTATATCTACACTATTCTGCGACCATACTTTGAAATTCAATAACTCGCGTTTTAATTGATGTTAAGAGCTGAAATTTGGACTGAAGGTAGGTATTGTAGCCTTAAACATACACATCAAATTTCAGCCTGATCGGTTGTAAACTTTTTGCGAACCGCAGTAAAAACCAAAAAAGGTCCTCTCGAAAAATCACCCTACAAAAGTTGTTGTTTCTCTTTGTCTATAGTTACTCTACAACGTAACAAAGTGCCGTTTATATTAGCGTAGTAGACGTACCTCCAAAACGTAGTTGCGGGAAGTGGGCGTGTCCTATTGCCTAATCCACCAGCCGGAGTGCAAAACTAACTTTTTTTGCGATCAAATTTTAAGGTACTTCTACTACGGTAATATAAACGGCACTTTTATACGTTGTAGAGTGACTATAGACGAAGGGAAGCGCGTTTGAAAAATGGCCCTACGTTGGCAAACAACTTTTTTAGGATCATTTTTAAGAAGATATGTGTAGGTATTCAAATAGTCGATAGCCTAATTGGTATGACGGTGGACTTGAAACCGGAGGTCCCGGGTTCGATTCCTACTCGCTGCCAAAATGCTAAGCACCACGTGCTTCAGAGGGCACGGTGCCAAGCGTGGTGACTGTGGCAATTCCTCTCACAAAAACACTAAAATGGAGCCATGATCCAGCAGTGGATATTAAAAGGTTGATGATGATGATGATGATGATGATGATGATTCAAATTGTCATAGAGCCATATTGTAACTGAAGCCGGGTAGGTAGCTAATATGGAGTGATCACATAACTAGACACAAGCTGACAAAACAAATCACAGACAAAGCTTCTGTTATTGAATTTTCACAAAATTGACTGACATTTCAGTAATGGCTTGGTGGGAAGATTTTATTATAAGTTTCTTCTTTTTGTACTGTTATATATCATTACGACCTATATCAGAGACATTGGTATCAGTGTCCACATTTAGAGAGTTGGTGGAACTTCTTTTTCTTCTTAAATAGTTGTATATCCCCAGAGGGGTAGGCAGAGACAATCAAATGCCATTTGCTACGATCCTGACATATCTCTTTCGCTTCTTTTATATTCATTATTAGCTTTCCGCTCCCGGCTTCGCCCGTGGATATTCACGAGCTTTACACCTTCTACGAATTTTTGTTATCACTACATTATTATAAAACAAAGTCGCCCGCCACCTTTGTCTGTGCGCTTCTGACGCAAAACCTACTAAACGGATTTTGTTGCGGGTTTTACTATTAGAAAGGTTGATTTACCCGGAAGGTTTACGAGTATTAAACATGGATCTATCATGTTTAGGAGATAAGCATTAACAGTATAAGTAAATCAAGTCGGAAAAAAGTTAGCCCTAGCGAGTTTTTATGGCGTATGCTGTTCAATCCGTTAAAGATATAACAAAAAGAATTGTGTAGAATAAAATTGAATACAAAAATGTCCTCGGTAGCATATATATATAGTAGGCAGTGGAATAATATAGCTTCATAACAGTAAATTAACTTTTAAATCGGTCCAGTAGTTTTCAAGTTTATTTCACAAACAACCAAACTCGCACTCTCTCTCTCTTCATAATATTAGTATTCATTCAAATTATATAGTTACCGATTTGTTACATTTTTAGTCCGAAATATAAATAGTCTAACAAATTGCTTCCAGTAGTTTTACAGGAATTTTGAAAAAAATCTTTATCAATCTTTAGGAAAATCTCCATTGAACATTGTACAGATTTTAAGATTTTTTTCAATTTTTATCATACAATTGAACTGAATGGGAATCAAACCCGGTTTTACTTCCTCTAATATAAACCACTAGGCCTACATTATAAATCCGGAAGACATCTAATAGCTGCTTAAGTAAATTTACTTAGACATTGCGTGTTCCATGTGACAAAGTAAATCTATTTTAGTACAATCAATAGACAAAAGGGCGATATTTTTAAAGTTCCATTCATTCATGAAATTTCGTGGAAATACTGAAATATTTAGATTGTAATGAATAAATTAAAACTTAACAACATTTGAAACGAGCAGTTGCCCACGACATTGTATTAGGAATAGTGACGTAAAAAATTTGGTAAGTACCTGATATTCCGGTCCCTCGTGAAAATTTTTTAATTTCAACACTCCGTTGCACCTCTCCTTAAGAGTTGTTTTGAAAAATCCTAAAACATGTGCTTTAATATTGTTATGTGATGCGGGAGGTAGGAACGGTTCTCCTACTCAACTCTGATGGCTAACCGAATCCAGGAACCTGAGGGAAGCTGCAATATCCTGATCCGTCGCCCTCGAAGAGATCGGCAGAGAGATTTGTTAGGTCAATACAGTGGGAGAAGGACTCACCTGGGATAGGAACACCGTCTCGCTTGCACTTATTAACACATTCGTCCTTCGACGCACCACAAGGGTAGTTAAGTTGTTTGATTCGCTTTTTATAATTTGATTGAATTGATTTAATTTTAATTCTCGAGACACATGTACACGGTCGAATTGGCTTTTTCGTTCTTTTTTAATGAGTAGGTTTTCTAATGCACTCGGTTCATACGACGACGTCACAGGCGATGATTAGTTGGTCGCTCGCCGTCGTGGGTTTGTGGACATTGGATTGGTTAAATGGAAAGGGACATAGAAAACAGGATTTATCAAGCCATAACAAATATAATCGGTTGATTTTGGAAAACACTCTTTCTAAGTGACACCTACCTTCCAATTTTCATATTTATATCTTCAGTGGTTTAGGTTATATGTATAAAACTGAAATATCTGCCTGTAACTTCAAAAAAGAAGGAGGAGGTTCTCAATTCGTCGGTATCTTTATTTTTTTTATGTATGTTCCCCGATTACTTGAAGACGCCTGGTTCACAGGTGGTACCATGGTCTTCAGGTCAAGATCTGATGATGGGATCCTGGAGAAATCTAGAATTCTTTAAATTTTATAGGCACTCTTGAAGCTATTTGGGTATTTTTTTTTGTTTGAAAGGGTATACTTCACAGGTGGTCCCATGGTCATCAGGTCAGGATCTGATGATGGGATCCTGGAGAAATCTAGAATTCTTTAAATTGTATAGGCACTCTTGAAGCGATTTGGGTATTTTTTTTTGTTTGAAAGGGTATACTTCACAGGTGGACCCATGATCATCAGGTCAGGATCTGATGATGGGATCCTGGAGAAATCTAGAATTCTTTAAATTTTATAGGCACTCTTGAAGCTATTTGGGTATTTTTTTTTGTTTGAAAGGGTATACTTCACAGGTGGACCCATGATCATCAGGTCAGGATCTGATGATGGGATCCTGGAGAAATCTAGAATTCTTTAAATTTTATAGGCACTCTTGAAGCTATTTGGGTATTTTTTTTTTGTTTGAAAGGGTATACTTCACAGGTGGTCCCATGGTCATCAGGTCAGGATCTGATGATGGGATCCTGGAGAAATCTAGAATTCTTTAAATTGTATAGGCACTCTTGAAGCGATTTGGGTATATTTTTTTTGTTTGAAAGGGTATACTTCACAGGTGGTCCCATGGTCATCAGGTCAGGATCTGATGATGGAATCCTGGAAAAATCTAGAATTCTTTAAATTGTATAGGCACTCTTGAAGCGATTTGGGTATTTTTTTTTTGTTTGAAAGGGTATACTTCACAGGTGGTCCCATGGTCATCAGGTCAGGATCTGATGATGGGATCCTGGAGAAATCTAGAATTCTTTAAATTGTATAGGCACTCTTGAAGCGATTTGGGTATATTTTTTTTGTTTGAAAGGGTATACTTCACAGGTGGTCCCATGGTCATCAGGTCAGGATCTGATGATGGAATCCTGGAGAAATCTAGAATTCTTTAAATTGTATAGGCACTCTTGAAGCGATTTGGGTATTTTTTTTTTGTTTGAAAGGGTATACTTCACAGGTGGTCCCATGGTCATCAGGTCAGGATCTGATGATGGGATCCTGGAGAAATCTAGAATTCTTTAAATTTTATAGGCACTCTTCAAGCGATTTGGGTATTTTTTTTTGTTTGAAAGGGTATACTTCACAGGTGGTCCCATGGTCATCAGGTCAGGATCTGATGATGGGATCCTGGAGAAATCTAGAATTCTTTAAATTGTATAGGCACTCTTGAAGCGATTTGGGTATTTTTTTTTTGTTTGAAAGGGTATACTTCACAGGTGGTCTCATGGTCATCAGGTCAGGATCTGATGATGGGATC